>CM038142.1:87907582-88116259 GCA_021437245.1 Aegilops speltoides
AGGGCCGTGCTGATGAGTCCTCCTCCTCCTCCTTCCACCCCCTGCAACCTCAACCGCCGCCCGGAACCCTACTGATGGGGTAGTAGATCAGATCCTCGGTATGGATCCCTCCTTACCATTTCTTCCTCTGGTTTTCTTTTTCCTCTGATGCGTGAGTGCCTACGGTTGGTTGTGTGAAGGAAGGTAATGGAGAAGCTGCTGCGGGTTCTTCTACCTCTTCTCGCCTCTGGAGGTGTAGCGCAGCAGGTAGAGCGGCCAGAGGATCAAGGCCAACATCCCTCCCTCCCTCTTCAACTCCCACCCAACACAACCATGGTGAGCTCCCCCTCTCATCTACCCCAGATCTGAATATCACCCGCCTGCTGTTTGTACCTTCAGTTTTAGATGCATATAAATTGTGTATGCCATGACTGAAAAACTCGAGCAGCAAACTGTGTGTGTGCGCGCATCACGTTTTTGTTTAATTTTGGATGACTCAAACCGGCTGGAATATCACCCGCCTGCTGTTTGTACCTTTAGTTTTAGATGCATATAAATTGTGTATGCCATGACTGAAAACTCGAGCAGCAAACTGTGTGTGTGCACGCATCACATTTTTGTTTAATTTTGGATGACTCAAACCGGCTGGAGCCAACTGTGTGTGCGTGTGTGTGCGCATCCATTGCATGTAAAAATCATGCTTTTCTAAACTCTTCTACTGTTGGATATGTAGCTAAAAAAGAAAGCAACTGAGCTTGAAACCACACATACTTGAACATAATCAGATCCAAATAGTAGAAGCCCGCCGATTTGAGCTATAAAACTGGATGAAGGGAATTGCCAAATTCTACTGTTATAGTACTTACGCTAACAGAATAACCTTCTGGCTCAGGGCACAATCAAGAGTAATTCCAGTTTCTTTTCCTTCTTCAATCTTTAATTTTTCTGTCCTTTCTCTTCACCCGATTGACACTAATTTGTTTGTATGCTTTCTTATTTGTTTTGCAAGTACAGATCATGGTGTTGATTGCTGACTCGCCTTTCAACAGGCAGTGGATGTAGATTTCTTGGGTGTTCAGGTAGCTTATTTTACCTCCCCCTCCCCTCTACTTTTTTTAACTATGTTTGATGCAATCTTGATAATTGTTTGTTCTCGAACGGGTTCATAGATGGTAGTAGAACTTCTAAAAACATTTGATTTCTCATTTCATAAGTGAGTTGTAGGAGATTCTCCATCTACAATTGTAGTGAACTGTACGTTGCATGACGATAAGGGACACATGGATTTAGATTTGGTAGCAAGAATACATGTGTGAGGAGAAAAAATGGAATCTTGGCTTTAGAGCCATAAGGTGCTGATATAGTTATAGAGATATCATATTTGTAATTTGATCCCGAGATAAAAAATAGTGGACGTATTTCCTGTCTTTTATAATGAGAAGTACTTTCGTGTGCAATGGAAACAAATGATTTTATTAGTATGCCTAATCAAATGGTTTTGGAGATCGTAGGTTTATTAGAACATGAGAACTAATATTGCAGCACTGCAAAAAGTTTGAACTGTAATTCTAACTTCTGGTTTGGTTGATCCCATCCAACAAGTTCTTTTTTATTTTTCTTGACGCTCAATGATGCTTGCGGCATTCAATCTATCAAACAGGTCTGTTCTCAACAAGGTAGGTACAACAAACTTCAGTGTTTTGTTCCAATAAACATCATAGTTCTATTTTTGTGCAACCATGTCCAACTCTTGTTATTTGTTTGCTGGGAGACAATGTGGCCAAGAAGTCCGTGATCTGCTGCTGGACCTGGCAAAAGCATGGGAGATGGCGAGGACAGAAGAATCAAATAACCTCGACAAGTGACTGCCGTCAATGGCACCCTACTTGACTACCAGAGCAAAATTAGGCATGGATCTCATTTGTATATTGTCAGGATTTTGTGTTCTACGCGACGTGGTTTCTTAATTGAAGGTTGTGTTCCTTGTTGTTTTACTTACATAGCCTAGCATTTGGCAAGTGGATGGCATCAGCTGGAACGAAGTTTCAGACTATGGGGCAGTACGGCAATGGAGAGTGCAAGAAGGTTAGCAACTCATTCACCCTCTATCCATCCTGTTCTTTTGTAGCTGCTTCAGGTACATATGATTCATGCTGGATTACAATTTGGTTATGGTGCAACTTACATGTTGTTACCATGCGATTGGGGGCAGTAAGTCGGTTAGTTCCATGTCCAACATTTGTTTAAGAATGGTTGCTGCGGGATAAAAACATCTCAAAGTGGGTGTATTAGTGACAGGAATCCAACCTGTTGGGACAAAAGAAAACTCTCAGATTCACTCTGTCTCAATGCTTCCGCATGGCTTCATGCTTTGTATCATTGCTAAATTACCTTACATCCTATTTTAGATTGTTTTTCAAAAGGTTAATTTGATGCGCACATGTATCTGCAAATAACATTCTTTGATCGTATGTATGTCGATTTCTGAAACAATGATCAAGGTCTTTAAGGTTCTATCGAAACGCCCGGTGATTCAAGTTGAAGTAGAGGCCCTGAAAGAAAACCGAAAGCTGGAGGTTCACCACTCTCTCTCTCTCTCTCTCTCTCATCCTGTAGTTTCCTCTGCTAGGTTTCTTATTATATCATATGCTGAAAGAGTAATTAGCTGCCATATTTTGATTGTATACCGGCCAAAGTAGTTATTTCATCATTATTTTGGTACTCTGCCATCAAAATGATTTATCAATGCTGGTTTTGCTGGAATTATTCTTGAAGATCAGCTATCCCCTTAGTTCTTATTTGTTCTGCTTGAAATTTCAGCAATATAGAGATTATGCTATGTCTTCTGTGTCAACATAGTATTCATGTTCTTGTGACGCCCCCGATTCAATCGTACACTAATCATGCACGCAAATGTGTACGATCAAGATCAGGGACTCACGGGAAGATATCACAACACAACTCTAAAAACATAAATAAGTCATACAAGCATCATAATACAAGCCGGGGCCTCAAGGGCTCGAATACAAGTGCTCGATCATAGGCGAAGTCGTGGAAGCAACAATATCTGATCGGACATAAGTTAAACAAGTTGCCATAAGATGGCTAGCACAAACAGGATCTGAGATCGAAAGAAGCGCAGGCCTCTGCACGATCCTCCTAAACTACTCACAGTAAATCGTCGGTGAGCTGCTGCGTAGTAGTAGGCACCTCCAGTAGTAGTCGTCATCGGCGGTGGCGTCGCTCTGGGCTCTAGCATCTGGTTGCGACAACCGTAAAGAAAGGAAAGGGGAAAGGGGAGAAAGCAACCGTGAGTACTCATCCAAAGTACTGCAAGCAAGGATCTACACTACATATGCATGGGTATATGTGTAAGGAGGCCATATCGGTGGACCGAATGCGAGAATGCCGAATAAGAGGGGATAGCTAGTCCTATCGAAGACTACGCTTGGCGACTGCGTCTTCAAACATGTAGAAGAGAGTAGATTGAAGTCCTCCAAGTAGCATCTCAAGTAGCATCTCCAAGTAGCATCTCAAGTAGCATCTCCAAGTAGCATCTCGAAGAGCATCGCATAGCATAATCCTACCGTGATCCTCTCCTCGTCCGCCTGTTAGAGAGCGATCACCGGGTTGTATCGGCACTTGGAAGGGTGTGTTTTATTAAGTATCCGGTTCTAGTTGTCATAAGGTAAAGGTACAACTCCGGGTGCGTCCTTTACCGAGGGACACGGCTATTGAATAGATTAACTTCCTGCGGTGCACCACATAACCCAACACGCTCGATCCCATTTGGCGGACACACTTTCTGGGTCATGCCCGGCCTCGGAAGATCAACACGTCGCAGCCCCACCTAGGCACAACAGAGAGAATCGACCGCGGTCTAAACCTAAGCACCACGAGTGCAGGCCCATCGCCCAATGCACACTTGCACGTTCGCGGGCGGCGGAAGCGAACTAGCCCCTTAATACAAGAGGGCTTACGTTCCAATCCGTGGCAGCGCCCTTCGATCGTGACGTCCACGAAGGCTTTGGCGATACCACGGCGGGATACCCATAACTTCTCCCACGTAGATGGTTAGTGCGTATAGACCAAATGGCGGACTCGGATCAAATACCAAGATCTCGTTAAGCGTGTTAAGTATCATGAGCGCCGAGCAGGCCGAGCCCACTGTCTCCTAGGTGGTCTCAACCTGCCACTAGCTCACCACCAAAATAATCGGGGCCGTCGGGAACCCGGGCCCACCTCTACCGGATGGAGCCACTGTCCTTTCGGCCCCCTCATCGAGAATCACTTGCGGGTACTCAATGAGTGACCCGACTTTAGTCACCATCTGTATAGTATGTATGTATGTATAGTATATACCGTGATCACCTCCCAAGTGATCATGGCCCGATAGTATAGCAAGGCAGACTGACAAGGATGTAGGGCCAATGATGATAAACTAGCATCCTATACTAAGCATTTAGGATTGCAGGCAAGGTATCAACAGATGTAGCAACAATGTCAGGCTATGCATCAAGAATAGGATTAACGGAAGCAGTAACATGCTACACTACTCTAATGCAAGCGGTATAGAGGAGAATAAGCGATATCTGGTGATCAAGGGGGGCTTGCTGGTTGCTCTGGCAAGAGAGAGGGTCGTCAACACCGTAGTCGAGCCGGCGTGTGTGCGTCGGTCTCGTAGTCTATCGGAGAGAAGAGGGGAAGAAACAATGAATACAATGCAAGCAGATGCATAATAATGCATGACATAACAAATAATGATGCGGTGTGCCCTAACGCAGAGGAGGTGATACGGTGAAGGAAACATCAGGAAAGTATTCCGGTGTTTAGCGTTTTGACGAGATGAACCGAGGTGAAATGTTGCAGGTTCACTATGCTAGGGACGCGTGGCGGATGAGCAGGCTGCATATCCGGATTCGTCTCGTCGTTACGAGCAACTTTCATGTAGAAAGTATTTTCATCTGAGCTACGGTTTATTTTATATGATTTTCTATAGTTTTAAATCATTTTAGAATTTATTTAATTAATTTAAACTATCATTATCCAGAATAGTGTTTGCTGACGTCAGCATGACGTCAGCAGGGGGTTGACTGGGTCAAACTGACGTGTGGGACCAGCTGTCATTGATTGTTAACTAACCTAACAGATTAATTAACTAACCTAAGTGATTAGGTTAATCTAATCAGGATTAATTAAGTTAATTAATTAATTAATTAATTAATATTTTATTTATTATATTTTTAAAATTCTTTTTTTTTATAAAACGTTCCAGGGCGTGGGGCCCATCTGTCATAGGCCCAAGGGGCCATACTTGAGTCTGTCGCTAGTGGTTGCGCGCAACGACGCTTACGACCGACAGGCGCCGCCAGTCTTGAGCGGACCGGGAGAATGCGGAACGAGGAGGCCGTGTACCTGGCGTAGCCATGGCCGGGCGGGCAAGGCATGGTGGTGCTGGTGGCAGCCGGCGGCGGCCGGAGTGGGGCGCGTGGGCGGCCGGGCGGAGCCGGGTGTGACAGTGACCCGCCCGGCCCAGGCGCTGCGCCAATGGTAAAGGCGGTGCCGAGCCAGCCGAACAAAGGATGGCAGCGACGCCGGGATGATCGGTGCAGCCGGGAGGCATGGCGTGGCGGTGGAGGTGGCCACCGCAGGGAGGTAGGCTCGCGGTGCGCAAGCAGAACATGGGCACGGCGAAGCGCGCGCATCGGCGCGACGAGAGATGGCACCTGGCGTGCAGTATCGGGCGTGAACGAGTGCACGATGAGGTGGCGCAAGAGAGAGGGAAGGAGAGGGGAGCTCACGGGGAGCTGTAGGGGTCTGCAGGCGTGAGCTTGGGGAGGAGTCGGTGTGGCGGCGCCGGCGTGGTCGGCAACAGCGGGCGGACTCCGTGGCGAGTGGTCTGAGCACGACGAGGAGGAGTCGAGGCGAATCGGTCCATGAGGCCAGTCCAGCGGGCGGGCTTGGGAGGAGGCGAGGTGTTCGGCGAGGTCGGCAATGGGCGGCGGGGCGGGCGCGATGGGGTCTCGCAGGCAAGCGTCGGGTGGATCGCGTGACGAGCGTGAGGGGCTCGTCCCGATCGAGATCTGGATCGAGGAGGGGGAGGAGGATGTGGGGAGTGAGTGGGGAGTGGGTGCGGCGGGATAGGGTTTCCCATCGGTGGGGTGGTTATCGGGAGTGAGGGCGGTTGGGCGGCCGGTGAGCCTTGCCCGGTTAGGTTGAGTAACTTTCTTGGTAGAACCCGATGATGGGGGATTTGCTTTTCTTTTTTTATTTCTTTTACTTATTTTCTTTCTGTTTTTTCATTTAAAGTTTCTTTTATTTTAGTTTTATAAAATACCCAATCGGCACCTAAATTAGTATTACTAATCAGTCCACTGCCACAATTATTTTGGCACACTACTAATTTAGTTTTAATATTAGAACCTTATAAAAGGCATCTAATTAATTGTTTTTCTTTGTCATTTCTATTACTTTAGTGCATTTCAATATTTTATTAAAAGATAATTTATCCACCAATATTTACTAAGGATTATTTGACACATTAGGAACAATTTAGTTTTGACTTTTGAAAACTTTAATTGTTTAACTTAAATTCAAATTTTGAATATGAATCGTTTCGAACTAACGCGAGATTATCAACAGTAATTCGAGGTGACGTGGCATCGTTAACGTGGGGCTACTGTAGCCTAATTATTCGGGCGTCACAATTCTCCTCTACTACAAGAAATCTCGTCCCGAGATTTAAGAGGGGAAGTAAGGGGGAAGGTTTGGTAACAAATCTAGCGGGTCTTCTCATCCTGGCTTGCTCTTCTCGAAGAGGCCGGTCCAACATATTGATGTCTTCATTTCTGTGCTTCGGGTCATCATGATGAAGTTGTCGTCCTTCCTTGGGGATCTTCATCGTACTTACGGAAAGGATAAGGGGTAGCTTCAAAAGGACAGACCCCTACAAGGTTGACCATCTGGTCGATAACATCGAGGAAGGTGGCGGAAGTTACTCTCGAATTGAATCTTAAGAAAATATCGAGAGCAAAGTAAGGAGGTACCATGAGAAGTTTCAAATGGGTAGGCAAGCGTTCGATGCCTAATCAGAAGCTGAAAGGGGTTCAAATCAACGGGAATAAGTATTATGTCTGATTCCAAAGTATATTACAAGGAAGGTGACCCCGTGAATTACATACGAAGTCAAGCGCGAGGAATCACTTTGGAAATCGAGGTGTCTGGGAGAGTCGGGTTTCGATCTGTGGGCTGTGGGTTATGGGCCCACCATGTTGGTAAAAAGTAGGAAGAGGGGTGACGTCTTGCACGATCATGTAAGCAAGGCATGTCAGAGAATAATCGGCCAGTTATGTTGGCAGCATCGTTGGTACCAAGGGTGAGGGACGAAGAGAACCATTTTCCTACTCGTTGAAACGAGGCGGACCGGTAGGCAAAGTTCTCGTCCATCGGTGGATACCGAAATGTCACCAACAAAAGTAACAGGGTCTTACTGATAGAATTATACACCGAGGTGTTTACATAAGCAAGAGAATATTACTGCTTAGGTCATATAGACCTCAAGAAAGGTCAAACCAAACAATGGAAAGGATAATATGATTATGAAATTAAACAGAACAATGGAAAGAAAAATGTGTTTAAACACATATTTCAGGGGTATATCCTTCCCAAGGACAAGCGGAGCATGATATCCATGACAGGATATTATGTAGAAAATCCTCTAGGTGAGGGAAGAGAAATTGCATGGCGTTACCCATACAACGGTGTTTGGATAATTTAGCGAGAAACATTTAGCATTGGGCTTCAAATGTTCTTGTTGAAAATCGAGATACCATAGACATGCTTGAGATAGCATTGACATGGTCTTCAAGCAAAGGTCGGACTTTGGATACTCAATGGACTCATCGAGAACAACTTATAGAATAAGTCTTTCAAATTTTCTCATGGAAGAATGGATAGCCTTGCTAAAAGGAAATTATAATAATGGGTCCTCCGTTCGGTGTGCTAAAAGCGACACCACCTTACCGGGTTATGTGAGACCAATGTTATAACTCTTGGGGATATGTCCCAACCATCATATCGTAGAGATTGGATCGATTGGTGTCGAGATACCTCGGACTCGGGATGTGCGAGAAGAAAATGTCAACACAAATTGGCGAGATGACATTGTAAGATTCTCGGAAAATGAACTATGGAAGAAATTCGAAACAAGAGTTCAACAATAAACCAAGGAGAAGGCGAGGCTGGTGATGGACTCGGCGACTATTCATCGAGATTAACAAAAGATGGATTTCCACAATGATGTGAACAAGGTGGCAACATTTGTCGATCAAGCGATATAATGATGTATGCTCGATGAAAACATACACAATTAAATATTGGTTGAAAGGGCACCGAAATATAGGCTGGGTTGCGACCAGCGTCGGAATGGAAATTTAGCAACCAACACACTACATTGGAATTATTATCCACTAACTTTGAAGTAGCAAGGTTGCTATAGATATTAAATTCTCATAACATAGTTCACTCAACACGGGGACCAAGAGAAGAATTATGATGGTGAGAAGCATCACTGTATCAAGAATTCCTTAAGAGGTGGTGAAACTCTCACGACATTCTTGACATCAAAGATGGTAATACTCCGCGGTAGAATCATAACATAAGTTGGATAATAAGGAACTCAAGGTACAACACAAAACAGGAACAATTTTTGTGTTGGAGGGAATACAATAATGTTGTGGATGATAACCCAAGCCATCGAGGGCAAAGGAAGCTATTTCTCATCAAGAATTCGATAGATATCTTGGAAGACCTCAGAATGTTGATGATGATCACGACACATTTGTCGAGAGGTTTCGAGAAGATGTAACTGATCGGTGATGACATCAAGTCAACGGAAATGATGAAGCCAAAAGTCATTGGGACCATGGGTACGACACAAACTCGAAATCAAGCTTGCTGTCCAAGGACAAACGATATGACGAGGAAGATCGATTGTAAGATTAGCTCACCGTCGAAATTTGTGCTCCGAGAAGGACCCGATAGCACAGTTAAAAATTAGCACAATGATATAGCCAATCAGGCTAGGAATGGCTTGAAGAATTATTAAACTCGTAAGCAATGAAAATTACTTAGAGTTATTGAATCGAAATCTTGGAATCGATTCACTTACCGTGTTCTCGAGTGAAATAACTTCGTAACCGGGAAATCTGAAATCGGTGAGAAGCAATAATAGATGAAGACTCATAGGAAGCAACACAGTTCGTTGATATTCTCGAGATCTTTGGAGGTATTGCTCGAAGGAAGATTGACATAGGGGTTGCGGAGAGGTATTGATCCGCAGAAGGCAAGTGTTTTCACTTGCTTGAGAAATGGGATCAAGTAGAAAATATGGTCGGAACCATGATTGCAAAGGATCAATTCATAGATTCCAAATGATATTATATCAAGGAAATAGTTATTATTACAAGAAGCTTCCATGATAGGATCTACATCGTGTCCATGGGCATGAACACAAAGTTCAAGGTCGACTCCCACTTCTTCAATGTATAACCTTCCATTCACTTCTCGCTTTGATAAAGGCATTAGTGTTGAAAGTTTTACGGGTGAAATACGGATGAGTATGACTCGTGAAAACTTCCGAGTTCACACATAGTAAGGAAGGCATAGGTTTAACCCATCGGGGCATCTTAGGAACATATACCACAAGCTTCAAGAGTAAATATCACCAGCTCGAAAGCGAGCATGGTACGGCAAAAGGAGAGGATACAATTTACCAAAGGCATTATGTATCGAAGAAAGAACTCACAAGGTGATTAATTATGAAGGACAACATGGGATAATAATCCAACAGTGGATATGGCGATCAAAATGGAGTTGATGTGAGTATCGATACCCAATCAAAGGAAGAAAGAATGCAAATGCATCGGTTTATAGAACATCTGAATAATTCAACATTTAAATAACAAAGGAATTATGATTTTCAAATAAAGGATCGAGAGCAAACACTACGATCAAGGATGGATAAGTTGAATAGACTTAGGGTACAATCGATGGCAATCGATTGGCGAGAACCAACTCATGTTCGAAAGGCGTCGAGCCGGAAAGATACTTTATAAGGATCAATGATGATTGCGTGCATTAGCAACATATTGAATCAACGGACTCAAAATGACAATGACAATGGATGTCGACAAGATTACTAGACTTATGGGATTAACCATAATGCAAGCAATCAAAATTTCGAGAGCAATAGGATGCTCAAGATTTTGGGAAGATCGAATGATATTTCGAGGATTGGTGACATACATGAATCAAGCTGGGGATGAGTGGATACTCGGTAAGTGCGAGAAATTATCCGTAATGGTATTAGTGTAGCAAAGAACTACAAGGCGATGAGGCACAAAGTATTCTCGGAACATTAGAGAGAATTTGAGGTATCTTGTAATAACAAGATCGACCGGAATAAAAGTAAGCCGCGGCATGTGTAAGTATTTATCCATAGGGATATTTCAGTGGAAAGGAATTGCAAAAGCAATGGGCACAAGGTCTCGAGAGAAAATCGGAGAGTATCTTCGAAATCTTCTGGTGCAGCAAGCGGTCATCGGTAACAAGGGGCTCTCCGGGAGAAAGTACTTGCGAGAACCTAAAGTTATTTTTGTTTTTAGCAAAATCATTTAACCCGAATAGAAGAGAGCTCGAGTCGAGAGTAAAGATCAAGGAATAAAAGATCCTAATACCACCCAAATGGCGGCGTGTGCGTAAGACACACATCCATGTTAGTAAAAGTTTTTGCAGCGTCTAGACTCGACTTGACCAAGGAGTTGGAAGGGGATTCCTACAGGCGATCGGCTCGATACCAACTTGTGGCGCCCCGATTCAATCGTACACTAATCATGCGCATAACGCGTGTACGATCAAGATCGAGGACTCACGGAAGATATCACAACACAACTCTAAAAACATAAATAAGTCATACAAGCATCATAATACAAGCCGGGGGCCTCAAGGGCTCGAATACAAGTGCTCGATCATAGGCGAGTCGGCGGAAGCAACAATATCTGAGTCTGAGACATAAGTTAAACAAGTTGCCATAAGATGGCTAGCACAAACAGGGATCTGAGATCGAAGAGGCGCGGGCCTCCCGCACAGGATCCTCCTAAACTACTCTGAGTAAATCGTCGTGAGCTGCACATAGTAGTAGGCACCTCTAGTGTAGTAGTCGCCATCGGCGGTGGCGTCGCTCTGGCTCCGAGATCTGTTGCGACAACCGAAAAGAAAGGAAAGGGGAAAGGGGAGAAAGCAACCGTGAGTACTCATCAAAGTACTACAAGCAAGGATCTACACTACATATGCATGGGTATATGTGTAAGGAGGCCATATCGATGGGTGAGCTGCAGAATGCCGAATAAGAGGGGATAGCTAGTCCTATCGAAGACTACGTTTACGCGCCTCAGTCTTCTGACATGTAGAAGAGAGTAGATTGAAGTCCTCAAGTAGCATCTCCAAGTAGCATCTCCAAGTAGCATCTCAAGTAGCATCTCCAAGTAGCATCTCGGTAGCATCGCATAGCATAATCCTACCGCGATCCTCTCCTCGTCGCCTGTTAGAGAAGCAATCACGGGTTGTATCGGCACTTGGAAGGGTGTGTTTTATTAAGTATCCGGTTCTAGTTGTCATAAGGTCAAGGTACAACTCCGGGTCGTCCTTTTACCGAGGGACACGGCTATTGAATAGATTAACTTCCTGCGGGGTGCACCACATAACCCAACACGCTCGATCCCATTTGGCGGGACACACTTTCACGGGTCATGCGGCCTCGGAAGATCAACACGTCGCAGCCCCACCTAGGCACAACAGAGAGGTCGACCGCGGTCTAAACCTAAGCGCCGAAGTGCAGGCCCATCGCCCAATGCACACACACGCGTTGCGGGCGGCGGAAGCGAACTAGCCCCTTAATACAAGAGCGAGCTTACGTTCCAATCCGTGGCAGCCCGCCGATCGTGACGTCCGCGAAGGCTTCGGTGATACCACGGCGCGGGATACCCATAACTACTCCCGTAGATGGTTAGTGCGTATAGACCAAATGGCGGACTCGGATCAAATACCAAGATCTCGTTAAGCATGTTAAGTATCCGAGCGCCGAGCAGGGCGAGCCCACTGTCTCCTAGGTGGTCTCAACCTGCCTGCCGCTCCGCCCTAAAAGTAACGATCGGGGCCGTCGGGAACCCAGGCCCGCCTCTCACCGGATGGAGCCACATCCTTCGGCCCCTCATCGTAATCACTTGCGGGTACTCAATGAGTGACCCGACTTTAGTCACCATCATATAGTATGTATGTATGTATAGTATATACCGTGATCACCTCCCAAGTGATCATGGCCCGATAATATAGCAAAGCGGTGACAAGGATGTAGGGCCAATGATGATAAACTAGCATCCTATACTAAGCATTTAGGATTGCAGGCAAGGTATCAACAGATGTAGCAACAATGTCAGGCTATGCATCAGAATAGGATTAACGAAGCGGTAACATGCTACACTACTCTAATGCAAGCGGTATAGAGGAGAATAAGCGATATCTGGTGATCGAGGGGGGCTTGCTGGTTGCTCTCAGGCAAGAGAGAGGGTCGTCAACACCGTAGTCGAACTGGGCAGCAGCGCGTCGGTCTCGTAGTCTATCGGAGAGAAGAGGGGGAAGAAACAATGAATACAATGCAAACAGATGCATAATAATGCATGACATAACAAATAGCGGTGCGGTGTGCCCTAACGCATGGGAGGTGATCTGATGAAGGGAAACATCAGGAAAGTATTCCGGTGTTTAGCGTTTTGAACAGATGAGCCGGAGGTGAAATGTTGCAGAGTTCACTATGCTAGGGACGCGTGGCGGATGAGCGAGTGCATATCCGGATTCGTCTCGTCGTTCTGAGCAACTTTCATGTAGAAAGTATTTTCATCTGAGCTACGGTTTATTTTATATGATTTTCTATAGTTTTAAATCATTTTAGAATTTATTTAATTTAAACTATCATTATCCAGAATAGTGTTTCTTGGCGTCGGCATAGCGTCGGCGAGGGTCGATTGGGTCAAACCGCGTGTGGGACCAGCTGTCATTGACTGTTAACTAACCTAACAGATTAATTAACTAACCTAAGTGATTAGGTTAATCTAATCAGGATTAATTAAGTTAATTAATTAATTAATTAATATTTTATTTATTATATTTTTAAAATTCTTTTTTTTATAAAAGCGTTCGAGGCGTGGGGCCCATCATCATAGGCCCAAGGGGCCATAACAGTCTGATCGCTAGTGGTTCGGGTCTGGCCGACCCGACAGGCGCCGCCAGTCTTGAGCGGACGGGAGAATGCAGGAACGAGGAGGCCGTGTGGCAGGCGTAGCCATGGCGAGGCGGCAAGGTCATGATGGTGTGTGGCGGCCGGCTGCTGAGTGGGGCAGCGAACGGCGCCGGGCGGAGCCGGTGTGACAGTGACCCGCCCGATCAAGCCCAGCTACGCCAATGAGTAAAAAGCGATGCCGAGCAACCGAGCGAAGGATGAGCAATGACGCCGGATGATGATCAGCGCCCGAGGCGGGCGTGGCGGGTGGAGGTGGCACCGGCGAGGTAAGCTGAGTCTTGCAGACATGACATAAACACAGCAGCGCGCGACGAGATGGCCGAGAGAAAGGCGTGCGTGCAGTGTCGGGCGTGAACGAGTGCACGATGAGTGGCGCAAGAGAGAGGAAGGAGAGGGGAGCTCACGAGGGCTGTAAAGTCTGGGCGTGAGCTTGGGAGGAGTCGGTGTGGCGGCCGGCGTGGTCGGCAACAGCAGGCGGACTCGTGGCGAGGTTGTCTGAGCACCACGACGAGGAGTCGAGACGAATCGGTCCATGAGGCGGTCAATGAGCGGGCTTCGGGAGGAGGCGAGTGTTCGTGAGGTCGGACAGGCGGCGGGCGAAGCGCGATGGGGTCTCGCGAGGCAAGCGTCGGGTGGATCGCGTGGAAAGCAATGAGGGCTCATCCGATCGGATCTGGATCGAGGAGGAAGGAGGATGTGGGGAGTGAGTGGGGGAGTGGGTGCGACGGGATAGGGTTTCCCATCGGTGGGGTGGTTATCGGGAGTGAGGGCGGTTGGGCGGCCGGGCTGAGCCTTGCCCGGTTAAATTTGAGTAACTTTCTTTGGTGAACCCGATGATGGGGATTTGCTTTTCTTTTTATTTCTTTTTACTTATTTTCTTTCTTGTTTTCATTTAAAGTTTCTTTTATTTTAGTTTTATAAAATACCCGATCGACACCTAAATTAGTATTACTAATCAGTCCTTTGCCACAATTATTTTGGCACACTACTAATTTAGTTTTAATATTAGAACCTTATAAAAGGCATCTAATTAATTGTTTTTCTTTGTCATTTCTATTACTTTAGTGCATTTCAATATTTTATTAAAAGATAATTTATCCACCAATATTTACTAAGGATTATTTGACACATTAGGAACAATTTAGTTTTGACTTTTGAAAACTTTAATTGTTTAACTTAAATTCAAATTTTGAATATGAATCGTTTGAACTAGCGAGATTATCATGATAATTCGAGGTGGCGTGGCATCGTTAGCGATGGGAGACTCTTGTAGCCTAATTATCCGGGCGTCACAGTTCTCTACGTTATTATTTAAAATATGTATGTGTGGTGTTCCTATGGTTCGAAATAAGTACTAGGTTAAGATCCTTACTCTTGAAATTTAACATTATTTTGATAAACTGCCAGTATTGTTTCCAGCAGACCTGAAAGAAAATCAAAATTTTAAATGCATTAAACTTATGTTAATTGTCTCCTCTGTAATAACGATGAGCATTGCTGGGCGCATCTTAGCATGTATGAACATTCCATCCTTAAAGTATATTGTGCTATCCTTCAAGCACATCTTAGTATTGTTGCCAGTATTGTTTGTTGGATCTGGCTCTTGGCAAGCCATTTATTCTGCGCATATCCTTCTGTGATGTGGATACCTCTTTGTCACCGCCATTTACTTTGCAAAATATGTATGCAATTTTTAAAAGATGAATCATAAAACACTCCATAAATTACTGCATGCTATTATTGTCCAAACAGTTAATTTGCTTGTTACATTTTTGCTTCTTTTATTTTAGGACATGTTGGACTAAGTTATCCATTTTTTTATAACACGGGTTGAACCAGGATATCTAAATTGGAAATATATATTTCCACTAGGACAACCGGTCAAGAATCTCTATTATAAGGTGACTCTTCTACAAGTTTTTGTAACATGGGTTGTGCCGAGCATTGTAAGGATTCAGACGGAATGATGCTTTCCTGATGGTCAATTGTCTACAGTTTTTAACTTGGCCCAGTTTGGATGATGTATGGTTCTGGAATTTCTTGTTGATGATGTATAGTTCTGGAATTTGGAGATTAACATTCGAGCTTTTGGTATCTTTTTATCTTTAAGCTTTGTATTGAAGTTGATGCGAACCTGTTTTTCCTATCTGGCACTGCCGCTTTGGCTTTTGGAATAATTTTTGTCATCAGCCTGTAAAATAATTATCCTATTGATTTAATATACTCAATTTCTTTGATTTTGATACATCTCTTCTGTTTGTAATCTATATTCAACTAATTGGTCCTGTAAGAGTGTTGTAATTTCCTTTGGATCGACATGATTTATATTACCAGTTTGCGGCTTTGGTATCAAGTGATTAATATGTTGCTCTCACCTACATCATTGTTTCTTGCAGGCACCGTCTTCTATCAGGTTTTTGCTGAGCGGCATTACTGTTTTGTTAACTATAGTGCCAACAATGTCTGCATTCACTCATGCACGCTGAGCCCCCCTCCTGGTATGGATTTCTTCCTTCCTTGCTCATCTTGCTTTGTTTTAGGGTAACATAAATAAATAGAGGAACCAATTCTTTTAGTTGCATGAAGAAATTTTACATTGAGTGTTTGATCTGCGAACTGCTAATTTGGGCTATTAGCCTTACATACATGGACTAATATGGCCCAAGACCTAGATGCTATTAGCCTGCCAAGGAGCCAAGCATGTTTCTTAATTGGAGGAGTTGATGATTTTCTTCTTCTTTTAGTACTATGTCTGGTCTGCACCTCTAATATAATTTGTCTTTGTTCAAGATTTAGTGAACATGGCAACATACATGGTGATCTTTACAACTTATTTTATTTTTCTATGGGGCTTCAAATATAATAAATTAGGAATAAATAATGTGCAGTAATCATGTTTCTTTTCTTATCACTGTACTTCAGTAATGGTATCTACACAATGTATACATACTGCTATATCATAGTGCAGTGTGAATGAAATGTGCTGCTTCTACTTGCATAAAAGCTGATATTGACATGCTCCTTAGCCATGTGATCTTCAAGGGCCTTTGGCTATGTGTATCACTTCACAGATTAAAGATGTAGCTACAATCATTATTAGTTTTTGGTTATCTTCCTTTAAAAAAGCAACTTAGAGACCTCTTGGTCTTTCTGGATCAAGATTATAAGCGATTTCATATATTTGAATGACAGATAGAGATTGTGTTTCATATATGCATATGCATTTATTGTATAATTCGATTCATACCACATTTTACTACCTACATGAATTTCCCTATATCAGATATTAACGTTTGAAATTAGTGACATCTACTCAAATAAATATCCACAGGTTGGCATAGACATGTTTACATCACCAATCTTTTCTTTGAGATATCTGGTGGCCTTTCGTGTAAGTTCAATGTATCCATTTATCTTTCCATTGCTTTCTTGATTCAACAATAACAATAAAGGACCGCTAAATTGTACTTTGTAGAGAAAGGGATGACGTACACCTAGGTTATATAGGCTAAAGAGTATCGATAGTCTGACCGCACATCATTTTTTGTACACTCAATAATCTTTAATGGTCTATTAACACTAGCTAATCCGAAGTAGATGTTTGTTATTTGTTCCCTTTTCCTTACTTATCAATAGAATAATGATCTTTATTTTTATCTGTTTTGTAGAACCATCGAATCCAAGTCATCTTTGAGTACAGGACATCTTCTGAAGTTCGTGCCATCATGCTTTAGTTTCCCACATGGGCTGAGATTATTCAAATAAAAAGACGGTCTTAGGCACAAGAGCATGACGTGCTTGCGCCAGTTGCTTTCACACCAGGCCACGCGGTTGATCATCTAAGCGCCTATGAAGTTGGCCAATCAAAGGCGGTTGGATAGAGCTACTAATTAGTATGCCTAATAGCTATTGCTTTGTAGTTTAACCGCCTCTCTAGTCGGTATGCACGGCTTTTGCTTTCTTATTATGTTCTGCTCTTAGTACTTCCTCTCTTGTGTTCGTGCTCTTAGTATTGAACTTAATGTTTAGTTATTAGCTTTTGTGGTCTAATGAACTAACTGAGTGTTTATAATTTCATGACGGTGTTGAACTCGATAATATATTGCTTCTTACTGAATGATCATTATCTGCTTGACCATATCGTTGGGACCGGCACCCTTGCGCCAAGGCGCGGTTCCGATCTAGTCCAGAAATATGAGAGGGAGGGATGAAGGAGGCTCCTCAGCGATTAGCGACTCTCGGCCGTCCGATCTCTCCCTTGATGCGTTTTCGTCCGTCGGAACTGCCCCTGGGATGAGCTGGGCCGTTGGATAAAAATCGAGACGCTCGCAAGCCCCGGTCGTGCCACCGCGCCTAAATAGTCTGCCCCGCCGAGGGCATTCTTGTCATTTCACCCGCACGGGGTATAAAACGCAGCCACGCCCGTGGTGAAACCCTAGCCGCCTCCTCCTCTCCCCTCCCACGCGCCTCCTCTCCCTCCCTCTCTCTCTCTCTCTCGTTCCCCTCCCCTCCAACGAGCCTCCCCTCCCGCGCGCCTCCTCTCCTCCCGCCATCTCCTACATCCATCGGCCGCCACCTTCGCCGGCTCCTCCCCCCATCCCCGCATCTCCTTACCGTCTTCAGGCCGCGTGTTGCCACCACCCTTCCTCCTCTCCTCCCATTATTCCCCTCCCCTAACCCTAGAAATGGAAGAAGGGGGCCAGTCGTCCGCGGCGCCGTGTCCGCCGTCCAGAACGCTCGCCGGCGTGGATGTGTGGTGCGAGGCTGGGGATGCTGTATTCGCTCCCTGCCGCGCCGTCGCATCTTCTCCTCCTCCCCGCCCTCCCGGTCCTCAGCGGGAGGAGCGCGGCTCGCCGCCGCAACTGCTCCGCGTCGCTGCTCCCTCGTCGAGCTGGCACGTCGCCGTCACCTGGAGGAGCGGCCGCTCCCTGCCGCACCGTCGCATGGCAGCTGCTCCGCGTCGCTGGTCCCCCATCTAGCTCGTGTGTCCCCGTCGCCTGGAGGAGCAGAGGCTGCCGCTCCAGCATCTTCTCGGCCCTCCTTCCCTCGTCGGCGAGCGGCTCATGGCAACTCCAGATAACTTTGGTCCCCGTTGACCTCTCCCCTCCCTCCCTCCCTCTCTCTCTCTCTCTCTTCTGATAATGCTTGCTTGTTAATGTCATCCTTGTTGCACCTTACATTTATTCTACTAGGGAGGCAGGTCTGAATCCAAATGTGGAACAGGGAAAGGTAAAAGCAGCTCAATTGGTTGGTTCAAGCTACAGGTTGGCACCTACGCAGAAAGAGGTGACGGATTGAAAGGTCAATCCACAAGAGCGAACTAAGAAGGTAATCCATGATACCTTGCCCCTTTGTGCCAATGAAATTGGTATATGATACCTCGAGAAAACTAAAAAGATGTTGGCTAGCCTGAGTATGAATGCTTTCAGCGATTCCTATTTATTGACATGCACATGTTGCAATACTGCTCACAATTCATGGCGAACATCCAACGAGTTATGGTTCTGAAAAAAACATACAACTGAATTTACTGAACAGTTGCGCTTGCGTTATGTTTGTTGAGTGTATGATAGTGGCTTTGTACTTCTGTTTGAAAGTGCAGGAACCACTCAGAATAATCATCCATACGGACAATGATGGTGAAGGCCGTACTTCTCGGGCGATTCTCAACGTAGAACCAGGTGTGCATTTTTGTTACCAAAGAAGCACAAAGAAATTGTAAATGAGATGAAGAAAATCACCCTCTGTTCTGTATATATATGCTGCAGTTGACCTGACGGAAGAAGCCGGCAGCGAGTCGGGCCTACGGCTTTTGTGGTGGGGTGAGGAAGAGGAGGACGAGGAGTGAAAAGTTGTCCATTGATGATGTCGCCTTGCTGCTAGGAGAAGGCGAGAGGAGGAGGCAGGAGCCTGGACCAGAAGCACAGAAGGATGAGGCTATTCACGCGGTTGAAGTCGCTCATCTACCTATTGTTTAGTATTTACTTGCAATACGCACAACCTGATTTTCAACTCAATCAAGAGTCGACCTAATTAGTAGACGAATAAAAAAACCTACTCTATATATACATATATTATTTCAAGGAAAATTCTGCTCACAGGAAATACATTATTAGGACATCATAGAGGATGTCACATTTATGTGTTACAAGCCATGCTTCCTATTTGCTGTGGTTGTTTTTGGTGTTATGTTTCGGGGTATATATCTAGGACAATGAATCTGAAGTTGGGTATTTAGATGGGTTGCAGTTTGTTGAAGCTAAACATCTAAGCACATTAAAATGGGACATTCTTGCAATTATGTTGATTTATGGTGAGATAACCTAGAGAAGTATCGATGTGTATCTTCAGTTCATAGTTGTCCTGTTTGTTACTACAAACCTGAAAGCTATAAACTCAAGATGTTCTTCTCACATGAAAGTATAGTCTCTCTTTTGATTTATTTAATTCCCATTTCTGGCAAAAACTAAATAATGTACTGAATTGTAGTTTTGTATTACTTATATATTATTTCATCAAGCAGTGGTATGCATTGGCATCCAGTGATGTTTATTTCTTTTGAACGTTTGATAGGTAATTGCAGGAGTTGATGATATGTATCGTCCAGCACCGTTACTTGAGGTAACCTATTTAACTTTATAACCGAGTACATCAACTGAATTTTTCCCATGGTGAGCTAGCTTCAACTGTTCCTGTTTGGGTTATGTTCATGGTGTGGTCAGTGCCATTTAACATCATATTCTGCCTATGGTATTAAAGATTTTAGATTAATCTAAAATATTGGATTTTATCTGAATGTTAGCCATCGACTGTCATATTGTGCATATTTGTGATTCAGATTTCTTTTTATGTCATTGTTCAGACATTACTCGAAATCTCCAATTTGTCAAAAACTTTTCTTGATTAGATGATAATGTGATATACATGGTGACTGCTATTAAATGAGCCCATCCACTTACGCCCTTATAAGCGAGCAACTAATTGATGGTAAATCTGTAACCCATTGTTTCCGACTTATGCGCGTACTTGTTTCGAATGGAGCACATATTGGCATGCTCCGTTCATCTTAGGTGAGTGTGAATGTTGAAGTGTGATTTCGTAGCATTAGGCTTGCAATTTAAGAGATCTTCCAATCCATTTTTTCTTGATTTTGGGGATGTGTACAGTGGAAAATTATAGATAAATAAGATTTCTTTGTTCTTAATTCTTTCATGTTGGAGAGAGTGACAGTACCTACGTTCCTGTCAGTGGGCTATATATATTCTCTAGCTGCTTGCTGTTTTCTTTCTTGCGGTAATTTATTTGCCATTTGTAACAGCAAAATGATATGTCAACACGCTCTGATATTTTATAGCAATTCTAGAGATTTCTTCTCATATTAAGATTAGTTCTTGCTGATTATTTTTGTGGGACTAGGAAATGAAGCTTTTTTTATTTGTGTTGTACTCTATTCTTTTTATTCTGTTGGTTTTGCCTCATACAACCATTATTTTAATTAAAAAGCATATTTCTCTCTCTATCTCTGACCGCGGCTCTTTTCATCGCCTTGGCTTGCAGGTCGCCGCTGGAGCCGGACAAGGTAATGGCTTACCTTACCCGGTGAGGTGCTGAGTAGGAAGATCACGCAAGACACCACCACCACCACCAGGTACTAGAGGGCGCCATCAAGGATGTCGCCGTACTGATTGCCGATAACCTATAGGTCCATCTCTTCTCTCTCTCTCTCTCTCTCTCTCTCTCTCTCTCTCTGTAGTTCTGGATTAGGCTTACCTGAACTACTTAATGTGACAAAATATCTTAAACAAGCTCTGTGATTTCCTATGCTCTCTTATATTATCAAAGAAAAAAGAACTGCTCTTATATTATATTTGTTAGTTCCTTTATACCCCAAGAGAAAATAGAACTGACTAACAAAACTCTGTTGATGATGAATAATGCAGTGTATATAATTCTGGGGCCCCTTTTCTTTCATTTGTTGCTCAGTTAGCTTGTTGTTCTTACCTGCTGTTCTGATTTTGTTTTCTGGGTGTTGTATAGGATACTATGGTTAAAGATTATTCTGATTTATATCGATGTTGTTGATTATCAAAATTGGTGGATATTATCTAGGGTGCTTCTCCTTTGGATTTGATGTACTATGTCTTTCCAGCTTATACTAGATGATTTCTTTTCATGGTTTTTGATAATTATGGATATGTATCTGATAATCTTATTTTGGCGTCAACAAATTACTCATCTAGCATTTCTTCTATTACAGCTCTGTATCTTTTTCTTTACATGGTTACTGCACTATTGAAGTAGTTGTATTCTGGACTCTTTCCATTTTACCTTGCTTGGCTGACTAGAGCCCAGAAATAACATTTAGTTCTGGTTTGTTTTGATCGAGTAAGTGACACCTAACTGTCATTGATTTCTGGGATTGTTCATTATCTTGAGCCATGCCTGGTACTGAATCTGAATGTTTCCATCTCTGGTACCATGGCACGGGGTTGGCGGCGGCATCTTGGTGAAGAAGAGGACGACAGTGGCTTAGGGAGGAAGATGACAGTGGCAACCTGATCTATATGAATTGAGAAGCTTTCTTTCTTCCTAAATGTGTTGATAGAGGAGGACCACCCGCAAGGTGTTATTCCCTGGAAAATAAGGTGAACATGAATTATATCACAAACCCATCTCAGAAATCTTTACCTATTGTCGTTCACGAGCTCATATGTTTCTCAAGGTGCTGTTGTTTGTCCCTTCATTTAGCGGGCGACGCACGGCAAGCCGCGCCACCTATCTTAAGTTGCTTTTATAAGTTGCTTCATGCTGTCATATGTTTCTACTAAACCAGTAACTAAATATACTTTTATGCTCATACATTATTTGGTAGTTTCTCAATTTGTGTATGAAAACAAGTTTTGCTTCAGTGAGGCTGTTAATGCTTGACGGAATAATGAATGCAAGTATATATTCCTTTGATTTGGTTACTCGGCAGACAAGAATATGCATTTCTCTGTATACCACCTTACCTCTCATGTGATGCTTTCTATGTTGTGTGTTTCCTATATTAGATAAGGGCTATTGCTTGCTTAGACAATATTGATTCTGATTGGCCTATTGTTCAAGTTCAAGATGGTAGGGTTGATGCTTGAGTACATAAATCATTCAATTACATACATCTCACAGTTTGTTTGTATCAGGTTCGTGCGAGGTAGTCCCTATGAAGTACATCGACAAGCCGGATGGATTACGGCGCCTATTAGTATGCTTAGTGATAATGACTCCTTAGTTGACAATGTTTATTATGTTCCTGCTCTTATTACCTTCTCTTATGTGTTCTCGCTTTTGGTATTGAACCTGATGTCAAATGGCTATCTTTTGTGGTCATGTAAACGCACCAAGTATGATTCTGCCTTATAAACCAATGTTTATCTTGTGCTCCATTGTGCTTTATTTTTTGCAATTGAATTTTTCTTTAATTTAGTATTACCCTGTATAAGTGTAAATGCTATGCCTAAGTTCCTACTGACATAGGCAAAACGCTTGGACCGGCACCCTCGCGCCAGGGCGCGTTGCCGATCTAGTATGTTTGAATCCATCCAAAAGTTTTCTCACTACCATGGTGTTCATCATATACATATGAATCTATTATATAATTAAAATAAAAGTCAAATAAGCCATCACGTTCGTCCACATATGCTAACATTTTTTACACCATTTGATTAGAATAACAATGGCTAAGATTTAAAGATTTTTACGTTACATCAAAAAATATATGTACCAGTACTATTGAACTTGCATGTTGACACGTTAGATGCATATATAAGCGATATAGGAACTTTAGAAAGAAAAAATTAGAAAGAAAAAATAGAAAACAGAATATCACGGTCAAACAAATAGAATACGGAACATAGAGCCATAATCAATGGCGTGTCTACATGTACTAAGGAAACTCCAACTAGGTATGCATGCGTATTGAAAAAAACTACTAGGTCTGCGTGCACCTAACGGGCACATGCATAATGCATTGGTTCAATCGGAGGACTTTTTTTAGGCATTGCTCCAATCGGACTTAGCAACCACGCAATGGGCAAGCATCCGGTTACCTTTTTTTTTTTGAGTAACACAAGGGTCCCGTTTGCCTAACATATCAAAACTGGAAGCTGCGGATAAAAAAAAACCTAGACGTTGGCCAGGCCGAATACCAAATCTTAGCCCGACAACACAAAAAAGAATCCTAAGCCCAGATCACTTAACAGAAAAACCAGTCGGTGCCACAATTTTTTTACAGACTCGGACTGAAGCCAAGCCATGCATATGGAGCTTAGTCTATAATGAACCAAAAATGTGCAAAATAATATATAAAAAGACATTTCAAATATTTCAAATTGTAGTTTAGTACTTTCTCCGTTCATAAATATAAGATGTTTCAGATTAAAATGAGTGAACAAAGACAATAAAATGTGTCTGTCCATTCGATTCTAAAAAAGTTAGAACATCTTATATTTGTGAATTGAGGGAGTATCCCCTAATGACAAGTTTGCACATTTATCGAATATATATGCGTGTGAATTGGTTTCATAATTTTTTTTGCCAGTAAGACAACTAATTTCCCTGGCTACAAATGCAATTCCAGTCAGACTCTATGTTGGAATAAAAACAAAGCCCAGTGACATAAGTAACCTAGGCGTATGTGGCTGGAGGCAGTGCCGAATTATGTAGCATGATGTTGTGCAACGATTCTGCAAAGACACAATATTAATTAGTGCCAAGCAATGCGTGCATTTGGATATCAGGAGAAAGACGGGGCGAGTCATGCATAAATTTGGAGATCAAGCTCCAACCAGCCAATTCGTTGAAACTTTTATAAAATGGTATTCAAAAGTTACAAAATTTTGGAAAGAGATTTCAACTTTATTTTACTACTTCCTCTGTCTAAAATAAGTGTCTTTGATTTAGTGCAACTTTTATAAATAAGCAAAATACATCTATATATACGACAGATGGACCGAGCATGTCACACTAATCATCTAAGAAAACATAGAAAAAAGAAACAATGCATAGAAGAAACATGTACGTGTTTGTATGAGACCAAGTACATCAAATCAATTAAGCATCTGCCGGACGTACATGATTGGGACGGAGCATGCAACACTAATCATCTGAGAAAAAGTGGGAAAAAAACAAAGCATATGCTCGGCTTTCCAGCACAACAAATCAATTAAGCTCATATAAAAAAATTAGTTAGGCTCACCAGTGTGTTAAAAAAATTAGCCTCTGGCCGTCGGGCGGACGAGCAGATTTTTTTTAGTTGGGGACGCACATTGATTTTTCCTTTTTCTTTCTGCAAAAGAAATGATTTTCCTTTTTTGGAACACTGGAATGCAGCACATTGTTCATATGGACTCATTTCATATAAACTTGAAATAATAAATAAGGAAGTAAAGATATTCATTTTTTATCTGAACTCCGCAAAAATTCTTCAAATAGTTATAGCTATATTAAATAGTGCTAAAAGAGAAATTAGGACTTAGGTTTGTACACAAAATTCAACCTACAATGTACCCAAATAGAAGGAAACACCTACTTTTCCTTTGAACACGGTACAGACGCACACGCTCATACATAGACACACACTCATCTCTATGAATGCACGCGCCTCCTACCCATATGAGACGACATCTTGAGATTTAAAAACTCGCAACATAAATCTTCATAGTCAACATGAACGTGTCCTCCCACTGGATGCACCTCTGTAGAAGGCCTGAAATACCAAGAAAATACGTGCACCAGTGTCAAGTGGAGAACATAAACTCGGATTGGTTGGGAATACCACTATCATCCTAACCATCCAGCCACAAGTTGGCTCTAGAAACATCCACTTTTCAAGAAAAAAAAGAAACAACTACTATGCTGTCGCACAGTGGCAGCAAAACACGACATCCGATCACAGAAACAAGACCGTGAATGCAAATGGCAACTAAATGGCCGGCAACGTGATGCACTGCAGGACAAAACTTTCACTTTGTGTTCTTTAATATTTCTTCACCTAAAAGTAGAAAAAATGGAAAGCTATTAAATATGCAATTAATATGTGTTCTATTAGTAAATTCTATTTATAAACAGGACTAGGTACAAGCCGCATAGCTGAAAATAGAACACAACTCTATTTTGTACATATATTTGGACCAGCCTTTTGGTTTGCACACATTAGTTAATTCAATATTACGTCAGTAGCATAGTTAAAATTTGTAAGTATAACTAAAAGATGTAAGTAAAAATACATGTGGAGTATGGAAAGATGTAAGTAACAAAACATTATGAGCATGGTTATGTATGTGAGAGAGAGAGAGAGAGAGAGAGAGAGAGATAATTATTAATAAGATTGAGTTGGATGGGCAAGCGACCGCAATATTTTGACTAAAATGAGCATATCTTGAAGCATGGTGGCATAATCTTACATTAATTGAATATCACAACTGCAATGTGATTAATGATGATTCAGGTGGAAAAGAGTAACATTTAGATACGAGCAATCAATTGAAGATTTACTTCTCATGGAATTATCTTCAAAATGTCATATAAGTACATGGAGATAGATAAAAGGAACTAGGAGTGAAACATGAAAGAAGGAATTTAGTACGAATATAGCTTTATGGTTTACTGTAACAAATGCCTGATAACCCAATACATGGAAATGTTTACCAATAGCCTAACACACCTAACTAAAATATTTCCTCAACCTACAATCATATTTTAAGATGCACATGTTATCTACAGTCCCATCTTTTTGTTTCCACTACAAATGAATCTTAATATAGTATACAATGAAGTCCAATGACAATTTACAACGAATATATAACATCATATGGAAAATCTAGCCACGCAAATGCGCGGGTCACCCAGCTAGTTTGTATTAAAAAAAGTATCGTGGATACAGTGAAATGCGAAATCCATGTTAGAATTGGAGATCGCTATGTGACACACACTCTAATTCAAATAACTAATTATGTGACACACACACTCTAATCCACGTTAGCGTGGATACCGTTTTGATTTTTTTCAAACAACTCCTCATTAATTAATTTATAGTATCTCGTTTCGAATGACTAATTATTTGCAAGGAAAACACGGGCATGGTAATACATACAGATTCGTTTGCAAATGAAAGAAGATTCGTTTGCATTCTCAAATTTAGGCGCACCAGGCAGACCAGGGTCGTGTCGTGGTGGTCGCGTGTGTTGGACGGACGCTTAGCACCCAGCCACCCACCCCCTCCCCCCAAAAAAAGGACAACAACAAAATAATTTCGCGCTTCCACGTTTCGGATTGAAATATCTGGCGGCCCCAATTCTATCCTGCAAAATCTCCCTTCTCCACCGTCCCCTTCCGCGCCCAGATTGCTCAAGTCCCTAATTCTCCGCCAACCCAAGCAAAGTTCGAATCGCCCCTCGTCTCGTCTCTTTCCCCACCTCTGTGTCGGACGATGATGATGAAGACGACGGTCGCGCTTCACCACCGCACCGGAGCTACCTCATCTACGCCCTCGTCCACCGCACCGGGTGGTCCACCGACAACATCGACCGCCGCAACCGACATGCCCCACAGACACCGACTTCCACTGCATCAGGTGCGCTTCACCGATGCTATCTCCCAGCTCACCGGGGCTACTTCACTGAGCACATTGTCGCACCTCCGCCCCCGAGGCCGTTGGGGCTTCACCAACGGTATCGTCCACCGCATCATAGCGCTCTGCTGCCACTCAAGATCTGCATCCGTGCACAACCAGCCAATGCCATCGCATCACTATCGGTGTTCTGGGAACGGGGGTCCCCAGACTTGCCTGCCTGCGGCCCGCTGCATGGCTCAATCTGTGGCCCAGTACGACCCGTCTTCATCAACCAACACTCAAGACCCTCACGAGGGGCCAAGCCTCGTGGGGCAGACGACACAAGGCCTCCTCAGGAGTGGCCTCGCTAGGCAGGCTTGCGAGGAGGCGGAGAGATCAAGGCAAGGGGTACCTCACGAGGTTCCCATGATGCAAGCCATGACGATCAAGACCAGGCGGGCGCCAGCCCGCACAGTGTCCTCGTTTCCTCTTTGGTGCAAAGGGGGCAAGCGCAGGCGCGGACTACCGAGGCATCAGTCAAAGGTTTCCATATCGGTGCAACAAGACCAAGACCAGCAGGACGGAGGTCACCGTGGAACCCAAGACAGCGTCATCACCAGCACCTTTGGCAGGCGAAGACCACCTTTAGTCAGGATAGCTTGTACTAGTTGTCCCCTTTCAAAATGGCCGTTGTTGGATCCCTTCCCGCTCAATATTTGGGAAGAGGGCCAGGGCCTCTACAAATAGAGCTAGCCACCACAATAGAATGGCATCTCATCCAGAGACAGATCGAACCCTACCCAAGCAGAACACCACACTAGCCAAGAACACCTCTCCTTGCGAGGCTTTCTTCCCCCGTACTGTTCATCATCAGCCCAAGAGGCAATCCACCACCACACACAGGAGTAGGGTATTACACCACAACGCTGGCCCAAACCTGTATAAATCTTGTGTCTCTTGTGTTGTTCATCGATCTAGCTTAGGGATCGCGGCGAGGCTGAGAGCGAGATTCGGTAGGAGGAGATCTTCGTGCGCACCTGAGTGTTCGAACCTTAAGGGTTTTGCCGGAACCCGATATCCGACATTTGGCGCGCCAGGTAGGGTTGCGCCGGAGTCCCCCTTCCGCCGATCTGCGTTCCACTGCTTCGTCGCATCCATGTCCGGCGACCCGACGACCAACGCCGACCGCTGGGCGGCCTGGCCAGCTTGTGCCATGCCACCTGCGCAAGGTGACCTCAACCCTGCGCCTCAGGCAGCTCGCGCACCACAGAACGCTGCAGGGCGAGGGCGGCGCGGTCTCGTACCGCCCGCCCTTACTCCACGGCAGGTGCGGGCAGCTGCAAGGGCTTCAAGTCACGCCGCGGCCATGGCGCCACACACTCGACAGGAGCAAGCAAACTTGAGGGCCGCACTCACCATGGATCGGGAGCTGCTGCGATGCAGGTTGATGGAGAGTGGTCGGGACGTGCTGCTGGAGCGTGTTGCCAAGCTCCTGGATGCCGCGGCCTCGGTGGCACTGCCCTTCTGCTTCCAGCTTCCACCCGGGGCCCAGGTCGGATCACGCGACGGGCCTCTCCGCGCTCACACACCCCCAGGCACACCCCAAGGCGTCGTCGATACCAGCTCAACCATCGACGCTGGACGTCAGGCTACACCAGCACCACCTCCGATGAACGAGGGCATGCGGATCGCCGCCTATGGTCCGAGCGGGCCGCTGCCCCACCATCCTCAAGACGGCGCGTTGGGCCAGGCCACATGGAGCATGGGGCACTATGGGGAGGTCTTCGAGGCAGCGGCCTCGGAGGCTTACATGCCCCACATGGTGGATCGGTAGTACGTGCTGGAAGACGACCCTGGCTCGTTCCTCGGGTCAGGCTGGGAGGAAGAGACGCTAGAAGCCGAGCCTTTTCAAGAGCCCCAAGGAAGCCTCACCAACCGCGCTGGCAGCAGCAGCTACCGGGTGCCGCTAATTCCTCAAGAGCAAGCTTATGCTAACCATGGGTCACAGGAGGTTCAGGTCATAGCAGCGGACGTCTGCCCCAACTCGGCAGCCTCCCTTCCGCCAGGAGGAGCGCACTGGGGGCTGCAGGAGAGAGGCCGAGAGCCAGGCCCCTCCCCACGGTGCACGGAGCAAGGCGTCCCCCGGAGGTAGGCCCTCTGCCGGGGAGGTGCTGCAAAGCCTACCCCCAGCAGAGGACCCACGGTCGCCGAGGGCGCTGCTGGCGTCCCCTTTGCCCCATTGGCGTCGTCCTTGGTCTCCGGCCGCCGTCAATAGTGGTCGAGGGTGGTGCAAGGCGGGGTCCTCGTCTAGCGATATGAAGCAAGGCCCGGTGCTTGTGAAGAAGGCCCAGTGCCTATGAAGCTCGCCGCCCGTGACACTCTCACATAATAATGAGTGGGGTTGTACATGCCATGGAGTCTCCGGAGAGCTGCCCTTGGGCCTCGGGGGCTCCCTCCCACGCCCAGTGGCAGCACTTAGCTCTGCGCTGGTGAGAAGACGTCGAAGACTAGACTAGGCGCCGAACGCGGCCTTTTGCTTTTTTGCCTCTCTTTCTGTGATCGAGCTTCCTTGCTTCGGATTTAAGTTGAAGTTGAATTTACATTCGTGTGTGCGGGGTGTCTTTTCTCGCACGTGTGATTTCTTTTGTTCTGGTTTCTGCCCAATTTGGAGTTTGCTTCGGCTGCCTCCCCCTCACGAGCCCCTCACAGGCGGGGCTAGGCAAAGCGCATATACGTTGTACGCATGCCATACTATAGCCGGCACTTGCTCTTGCGAGGCCCTCTCGACCGAGCCGACAGTCCCCTTGGGGGATCCTCGGGAGCTCACGACCTCACAAGCTGGTTTGGGACCCGTCCTGGCTAAGGCAAACTACAACAACAAGCTCGCCCCAGTGTCGGTGTACTAAAGTAGGGGTACCTTAGTATCCCGAACTTGTGCACGGGCAGTCGCAGCGTCCTGCGGCAAGGCTTGCCGAGTGTCCGCCAAGATCCTCTGTAGTTCCTATTGATGCCATTCAAGAACAAAGTGTTTTAACTAAGAAGACAAGACTCCGGCAAGAGGAGCTTGCCAGGAAGGACAGGGCCCCGGCAAGAGGAGCTTGCCGGGAAGGCCAACCAAGGCACTTCAAAGAACTTGCCGTGACGCGCCGCGCGTCCCGGCAAGACCCGACGAGCGACAAGCTTTCGGGTGCGGCAAGACAACGACCGTGGCAAGGCGTTTGCCGCGGCGAAGCCACCACTCTGTACCCACGCTCCAGCGCACCCGTCGACGTGTCGCCCTGAGACCATTCCAGACGCACGTGGCGGGAAGCTGTGCAGCCAAGTGGTGCGAGGTGGCAAGTGGAGATGGCGAGAAGGCCATCGTGGCAAGCGGTGGCGCCCCTAACGGTCGCTTTTACGCCTTTGTTTAGGCGTCTGAGCGGGCATTAAATGCTCTTGTCCCCTGCCGTCGAGTTAGGTAGGGTGCGATGTAGATAGCAATTGTACCAACCACCTTTTTACATTTGTACCCTTGATTGCGTTGCCACAGCCGGTGACCCCTTGTGCCTATAAAAGGAGGCCCATGCATAGCGTAGAAGGGGTTCGACTCATTGAAACTACACCACTCTCACGCTCTCAAGCAAGAATGAATACAATCACAAAGCAGCGAGGAGTATTATCTCTCGGGAGAGCTCCGGCTGGGTAAAATCCTCGCGTGCTCGCCTCGATCCGCTCTTCGTCGCCCTCCGCTCCTGCCGGACGAAAAGGGCCCTGCCCATAGGTGCTCGTTCAGCGACATCTTTGGCGCGCCCGGTAGGGCGTCGAGGTTGTGTGAACCCGATCCGGCGTTCACGCGAGCGATTCATCATCATCTTCATCGACATGCCATTTGAAGAAGAAGGCTTGGTGGCTGCTCGGCCGTCGATCCCACCGCCACCGAACAAGCGGGCGGTGGGGTAGACGCCAGCGGAGGCGCGGAGCCGACGAGGAGCTTACGTTGATACGAGATCCAGGACAAGGCCCGCAAACTTTGGCGTCCGTACACGCACTGCGCCCATCTCGGGGCGCGGGATCGGCAAGTCATGGTGCTTTCGCAGCACCGTACTCGCGATAGAACAAAGGCCAAGCTGGTGGATCTCGGGCGTTCAAGACCAGCATGCATGCCGGCATCTTGCGCACGAAAAGTCTGATGCGCTGGGCGAAGTACTGCTCCTTTCAACCCGATTAGAAGTCCGAGCATATCCTGCTCCTCGCGCCGTTCACCGCCGCCCGAAGACTCGGAAAAGCGTTGGCGAGCTCAATCTGCTCTGGACTACCCTCAACGGCGGACAAGATCGGCGATTGGAGGCCACCATCTGAGCCTCATCAACCGCCAGCGGCGGCCTCCCCAGCAACCGAGCATATCGAAGCCGCGGCAAGACGCCCAGACACGAGCGGATGGCGACAAGACCGGTGGAGGTGCAACCACCGTGCACTCCCCGCCCCTAAGGCCAAGATCACCGACTTGCCGGATCAACCACGACACCGACTCCACGGCATCATCGGATCCACGAGCTCATCGCGATCAACGCCAAGTTCTTCAAACGGCAACCGCGAAGACTTCGCACCGCGCCGGCGTCGGAGAGAAGCGCGGTGTCAATCAGACCAGCGCGCTGGCCCGCTGTTGACATGCATGCGCCAGGGGAACCAGGCGACTTGCCGTATGCGGTTGGTTGCCCTGCGTTTACTCGTGAGCTGCGGCAAGTCCAGTGGCCCAGTACCAAGAACTTCAAGCCAGATGTACCGGAGAAGTACGATGGCAGGTTGCATCCGTCGGAGTTCCTCAGCATCTACACCATCGCGGTGCAGGCTGCCGGAGGGCGCGACGAGAAGATCCTCGCCAACTACTTCCCGTTGGTGCTCAAGCCTAACGTCAGATCCTGGCTCATGCACTTGCCGGACAACTCCATCTCCTCATGGGCAGATATGTGCCATTAGTTTTTCGGCGCCTTCACAGGCGGCCACAAGCCTCATGGCCAGGAGAGCGATCTGCATCTGCTCGCCCAGAAGGAAGGAGAGCCTCTACACAAGTACATACAAAGATTCCGCCAAGTGCAGTGCAACATCCCAGATGTCCACCCCGCCGCGGTCATCAGCGTGTTCCATCAGAACGTGCGTAACCGGAGGATGCGGGAGGAGATGGCGATGTGCAAGATAAGAGACGTCGATGAGCTCATACGGCCGACAAGTGTGCACGTCTTTGAAGAAGGAAAAACTCCCGGAGAGAACATAGGAGCGAAGTGCGGCGGTGAGATGCTGCCCGGCAAAAGAAAAACCGGCGGCGGAACAAAGAAGAAAGAAAGGCAAAGATGTAGCAATTGTCGAGCGGTCCGGCAATGGAGGTGGCGCCAAGGAAGCGAAACACATGGCGGCGGCGACAAGCGAAGCGGCTCCGACAAGCGATCTTGCAAGATTCACCGTACCAAGGGCCATGATCTCCAAAGTTGCAAGAAGGTCGAGCAGCTCGTTGAGCTGCAAAAGGCTAAACTGACGGCGCGACAAGGAAAAAAGCCAGGAAGGTCTTGGTGGGTCCGGCAAGCGTCCGGCCGGGAGGACCTTGCGGCAAGGCCAAGCAGCGGCAAGGAGACAGGCCTCCCGCGGCCGCGACAAAGATGAAGATGAGGACATGGATGATGATGAGGCCGGCGAGCAGGAGTTTGAGAAAGCAGAGAGGTTTTGTGCGTTGGCGGTGGTGCTTCTCTGCATACCTCGCACCGCCAGCTCAAGCGATGGGTGCGAAGTTAATCTGCAGAAACCATCGATTGAGCCTCGCAAGCCCTGAAATGGTCCAAGCGCCTATCATCTTTGACATTGAGGACCACCCTGACCACATCACTGCGGTCGGGTGCTTGCTGATGTTGGTTTCACCAACTATCCGCAACCTCAAAGTCACGAAGATGCTAGTTGACGGCGGGGCCAGCTTGAACCTGATCTCCTCAGCGGTACTCAAGAAGCTCCAGATCCCCGACAGCGAGCTCGAAGAGACTGGTACTTTCCAAGGAATCAATCCGGGAAGGAGCAAGCCGAAGGGGAAGATTACATTGCCAGTGACATTTGGCAGCAAGCTGAACTTCAGGACAGAGAAAGTCACTTTTGATGTTGCTGATTTCCCATTGCCCTACAATGGGATACTTGGCCGACCAGCGCTCGCCAAGTTCATGGCGGCATCCCACTATGCCTACAACATGCTCAAGATCCCAGGTCCGATAAGTGTCATCTCTGTCCCTGGCGACAAGAAAGATGCCCTTATCTGTACCGACAAGATCTACCGGGAAGCAGCAGCCGCAGCCGAACGCAAACCACTTGCCGTGAAGCTCCCGGGGGGAAGAAGAAGACTAAGTCCGGCAAGAGCTCTGATGCCTACTCCGGCAAGCGCACCTCTTCGGAGTGCTGCGCTACCGTCGAGGATGCACCATCGAGCTCCACCGGCAAGTGTAAGAAGGCGAAGGTAGCTCCGCCAGAGACCAAGAAAGTGGCCGCCAAGGAGGGCGGCACTGGTGGTACCTTCACCATCGATTGCCACGCTTGATCCTAAATAGGAAAGCACGCTCGTTGCTTTCTGCGGGCGAATGTTGATGTGTTTGCATGGCAACCATCGACATCCCGTGTTCCTGGAAAGTAATTGAGCACCACCTTGCCGTCTGTCCTCACGCTTGCGGCCCGTCAAGCGAAAGTCGAAAAAACAAGCGGTGGAGCGCCAAGAATTCATTGCGAAAGAGATCAAGAAGTTGGAAGCGGCGGGCTGGTCGAGGAGTGCTCCATCCAACATGGCTGGCCAATCCTGTAGTCGTGCGCAAAAGGCAAGCGGAAAATGGAGGCTTTGTATTGACTTCACGATGTTAATAAAGCTTGTCCCAAAGATCCATTTCCTTGCGGCAGATCGACCAGATTGTCGACTCCACGGCAGGATGTGATTTGCTTTCATTTCTTGATGCATATTCAGGATATCATCAGATTTTCATGGCAGAAGAGGATGAGGAGAAAACCGCATTCATTACTCCATGTGGCACGTACTGCTTTGTACGGTTGCCTTTCGGACTAAAGAATGCTGGTTCAACATTTGCAAAGGTAGTTCACGAAGCTTTTGAGCCACAGTTGCACAGAAATGTAGAGGCTTACATGGATGACATAGTGGTCAAAAGCAAAGACAAAGCAACTCTGGTTCAAGATTTGGACGAGACCTTTGCAAATCTGCGCAAGATCAATCTCAAGCTCAACCCAGAGAAGTGTGTGTTTGGAGTCCCTTCCGGCAAGCTTCTCGGGTTCTTTGTGTCTCAACGGGGGATTGAGGCTAATCCCGACAAGATCAAGGCCATTGAGTAGATCGAAGCACCGAAGCGCGTCAAGGATGTGCGAAGGCTTGCCGGCTGTGTAGCTGCTCTCAGCAGATTCATCTCTAAGTCTGTTGGCGCGCCTCCGCCATTTTAATTTTTTGAAAAAGGCAGGTCAATGAAATGGACTCGGAAGCGGAGGCTGCGCTGCAGAGACTTGAAGAGATATCATCCTCCACTCCAATACTTGTCGCACCTAAACCACAAGAGAAGTTGCTTTGCTATATCTAGCGGCAACCAATCAAAATGGTTAGTGCTGCGTTAGTAGTGGAAAGGGAGGCGGATGATGAGCCAGCTGACCCGCGGCAAGTGCATCCAGCGACAAGCGAGGGCTTCCCGACAAGCTCGGTCCCGACAAGGATGGATCTGTGCAGCCACAAGAAGAAAGCGAAGAAAATGGTGCAGCGCCGGTTTACTTTTGTCGGTTCCCTTCTGCAGGGGCTAGATCAAGGTACTCTGGTGTCGAAGTTGCTTTTCGGCCTTCTCATGGCCTCGAGAAAGCTGCGCCATTACTTTCAAGCACATGAGATTACGATTGTCACTCGTTTTCCGTTGAAGAGGATATTGCGAGAATCCGAAGCAACATGCAGGATTGTCGAGTGGGCCTTTGGAATTGTCAAGCTTTGGCCTCAAGTTTGAGAGTACTTCAACTATCGAGCCGAGCATTGGCGAAATTCATAGCGAATGGGCGCCAACACGATGAAGAAACTCCATAGGCGAGCATCCCGTCAAGGAAGCAAGCAAAGAATGGATCATGAACTTTGATGGTGCCTTCTCGCTGCAAAGCGCCGGTCTTGGCGTGTTACTTATCGCACCCACCGGAGAGCACCTCAAGTCGTCGTCGGATGCACTTTCCCAAGGAGCAAGCGACAAACAATCTGCAGAGTATGAAGGCTTGCTTGCGGACTTAGGATCGCGATAGACCTTGGGATCAAGAAGCTTATTGTCAGGGGTGACTCGCAGCTTGTCGTCCGCCAAGTGAACAAAGATTATCAGAGTCCGTTGATGGAAGCTTACATTGATGAAGTGAGAAAGTTGGAAGAGCATTTTGACGGCTGCAGATGGAACATGTTCCAAGAGCCCAAAAGCGATGTTGCCGATGGCTGTCAAAATCTGCTGCATTAAAGTTACACATGGAACCAGGGATCTTTGTGCTCAGGTGACTCGACCATCGTGATACCATCAAGCTGGACCGAGCAAGAAAAAGGAAGTTGATTTCGGTGACTACTTTCGGTGAGCTCCCGAAGCCGCCGCCAAGAAGGTCCCCAAGATCAACACCAAGAGTCTTGAGGAGCGATCTGCTCGACAAGCCCTAAGGTTTGTTCCGTTGAAGCGAGCGCTCCCGACAAGTTTTGCTCCGGCAAGCTTGCGGGAACATCAACTCGGCTGAATCGCGGGTTCTTGCCGTAGAAGCGAATGTTCCCGCAGATGGCGTTGTGCCTTTAGTCCTTGTTGTTGAGCCACAAGCTCCGGCATGGTAGCGCAGATTGTCCGTTTCCTTCAAATAGGAGAACTTCCGAAGAGCAAGAAGAAGCGGAGAGAGTAGCCCGGCAATCAAGTATGTACCGGTTTGTCGACGACATCTTTATGTAAGAGATTCAGCGAAGTGAAATTGAAGTGTATTCCCGGGAAGATGGGCGAAAGCTGTTGGCGGACATACATGGAGGCATATGTGGTCACCACATTGGCGCAAGAGCACTTGCCGGCAAAGCTTTCCGGCAAGGTTTCTTTTGGCCAACAGCCCTCCAGGATGCAACTGCACAAGTAACCAAGTGTGAAGCATGCCAGTTCCACTCCAAACAGATACATCAACCAGCTCAAGCTCTCTAGACGATCCCTTTATCCTGGCCATTTTTGGTCTGGGGGCTCGACATCCTCGGCCCTTTTCCCCGAGCTGTCGGGGGCTTTGAGTACTTGTACGTGGCAATCGACAAGTTCACAAAGTGGCTGAAGTGGAAGCGATGAGGAAGGTGACAACCACGGTCGGCGATCAAGTTCTTGGTCGATTGTTTGCCGTTTGGAATCCCTAACGGGATCATCACCGGCAATGGCACACAATTCTGAGCCGCACCTTCATGCGATCGTCCAAGATCTTGGCGCCAAGATCTGCCGCTTCTATTGCTCACCCGAGAAGCAGCGGTCAAGCGGAGAGGGCAAACGCTGAAGTGCTGCGTGGGCTCAAGACCGAGAACTTTCGACGGGCTACACAAGTGCGGAAGGAATTGGATCGAGGAACGCGTGGTTCTTTGGTCGATCGGGGCGGCGCCAAATCGAGCCAGCGGCGGACACCTTTTGCTCTAGTCTATGGAGCGAGGCGGTTCTCCCCACGGAACTTCGTATCACGGATCGCCTCAAGTGCTCGCTTATGATGAGCTTGAGCAAGAGCAGCTGCGGCAATATGACGCGCTGCTCCTTGAGGAAGATCGTCTTCAGGCTGCTGTACGAGCTGCTCGGTATCAGCAAGCTTTGTGCCGCTACCATAGCCGCAAAGTCAATGCCAGAAGTCTCGAGGAAGGCGACCTTGTTCTTCAGCGCGTTCAGTCCGCCAAGAATTCCAACAAGTTGACGCCGAAGTGGGAAGGCCCTTATCGGGTGAAGCGAGTCACTAGGCACGGTCTTTGTCGCCTTGAGACCGAAGATGGCTTTCGGTGAGCAACTCTGGAACATTGAGCATCTTCGTAAGTTTTACCCATAAGGCACGGTTGCGGAACTGTTTCGGCAACCACCTTTATACAAGCCTTGCGTTGTTGCATGTAACCCTTTGTACAAAGCGGGCGAGATCCATGCATAAATAAAGCTCATGTGCCGCACATCTTGTCAAATTTCATGCCTTTTTCTTTTTTGCATGTATTATCTGACACTTTGTGCAGCACTTGCCCCCGGTAAGCAATAACGAGCCTTAAGGCTCCATATCTTTATTTTCTCTTCTTTCTTTTTCTCAAAAATAAGGTTCCTTCGCCCACAAGTTCACCCGGGGGAAGGAGAAGATAATGGTGTGGACCAGGCGTCATTCAAGAAAGCATCGCCTTGCCGGGACGAAAACGACAGAAAAGCTAAGTTGCCAGAGTTTGAGCACAATCAGTTTTAAAAATTCTTAAGTTATCTTCCTTGAACGACCGTGCTTTGTGTGGAAAACCTGTGCGCGGAGGAACCAACTCGTAGCTAGTTGCGCCCTTACTTTGTTTCGAGTCCGCTCAACAATTTAAGTGTGTCGCAGCTAGTTGCGACAAGGTTTCTTGCCGGAAGCAGCACCGCCAACAGGCTGCTGATGTTCCGCACTCAGCGCTCGCGGCAAGGGTGCCTGCGCCAGCAAGTTCCCTAAAAGCGTAGGGTAAAAACATACAAAGGAAGGAATCAAGTAAAGGAAATAACATAGCAAATACTGCCCAAGATAAAGTTATATTACAAAAATGACTTGCCGCACTCTAATATATTGTTCCTGTGATGTATCTGACAGCGGCAAGAAAAAGGAGGAAAAAGGCGGCCTAGTCTACGCGATCACCGTCGACCCTCCTGACTTCATTCACCTTGTCCACAATGGGTGCGACAAGGGCCCTGAGCTCTTCAAGATCGGCACCTGCCGGCAGCTTCTTGAGGACGTTGGTGAGGTTGAGGCCCGGATTGTGGAAGAGCACCTTCACCAACACCTTCTCCAGGACTCTGGTGCAGATTGCGTGCGACTCGTCGGCCAGCTACCTTGGGATCCTTTCCGGAGTTCTTTGGAAACCGTCACTACGCCCTTGAAGAACAGAGCGAGCTTGGCGCTGGGCTGGAGGTTTCCGTCGGAGCCGAAGCCCTCGGCCTTCAGTACGCCCGGCTCCTCGTCGATGACTGCGGCGATGTTGACGAGGCCCTACGTCCAGAGCTCCACAGTAGCCCTGAAGGTGTTCTGGGTTTCGGCGGCCCTCATTAGCAGCGCCTCATTGGCCTTGATCTCTCCCTTCAAGTCCTCCTCCCGCTTCTTGGCGCCGTCCAGCGTCTCAGTCAGCGTAGCCAGCTTCAGCTCGAGATCGGCATTGGCGTCCTTGGCGGCGTTCAGCTCCCTGCCCTTCTCAGAGAGACGACCCTGTAGCTCACCATGGGCAAGGGCGTCCTTCTCGCGCTTCATACTTTGAGCCTTGACAAGCTCTTCATTCTTTGCCTTAAGGGTGGCTTCTAGCTCCGTCACCCTCACTTCCAGCTCCTTCTTGGCGGCCTCGGCAGCTGCAGCAGCATCCTTCGCTTCCTTGAGGGCTCCGCCAAGTGTCTCCTCGCGCGCGGCAAGCTCCTCCTCATAGCTGTCCAAGTTGACCTTCCGCTGCGTCAGCTCGCCTTCTCGCGTGGATATCTCCTCGGCGGCAAGCCGCTGCTGCTCTTCAGCTTCTGCCTTCTCGAGGAGAAAGGCCTTCCGCGCCTCGACAAGCTGCGCCCTTTCCTCTGCAATAGACCAGAGGGCCTCTTGGTTGCGGCTCTGGAGCTCCTCCGCATGCTTCTCTATGTCCCTCCGCTGCCGCGACAAGCGCTTCCGGGACTCGGTTTGGCTTAGTCGGACGCGGTAGGCGACACCAACTTCGGGCAGTTGCTCCTCCTCGGACTTCGCCCTCTTCTGCTGCTTGGCGCGTCAACCACTTGTCAGCCCAGCGATGGCGATCACTTCCCGTCAAATGCCTCTCCTTCAACCGGCGCCACAGCTCGGCGCCCGTGGAAGCTTGATGAAGACACCCTCCCGGCCTTCAAGTAGGCGCCGGGTGGGGCTCTTGGAGCCAGCGCTGCATCAATGGCGGAGGGTCGGCGGTCGGTGTAGCACCTTGTGCTCCTGCGCCCTCAGGGTTGTCAGTGCGATTGCCGGACTCCTCACCAGCTCCTGCGCCAGCAGCCTTGGCGGCCTCTTCACGGCGGGATCATCGGCCTGGCCTCTTCTTGATGCAATGGAATCGCCAAGATGTTACCGCACGCGTTCTCCTCATTGGGGGGCCTCGGTTTCCATTGGCTCCATGGAGGGAGGATCTAAAGATAGGAAGAGGGAGAAAAAGTCAAGCAAATATCCAAAAAAGAAGATCAGGAAAAGAAGAACCCAAGGGAAGTTTTCTGACAAGAAGGATTACCTGTGCTGGGCTCTGTAATCATGGGCTCCACCACCGGGGGATCGTTGGCCCCGTCCTTTGCCGGAGAACTGCCCCTTGCCGGGGACCTCTCCCTTGCCGGAGAGCGCTCCCTCGCCGGGGAATCGTCCCTTGGCGGCGTAGTTGAAGCAGATAGCACCTCAGGAGCAGCTTCTGGTTGTTCCTGGTGGGCCTGTTCTACACCTACACAAGCAAACCAACAATCAAGATATCATCAAGGAAAGAACACCCATGCGCGCATGACAGCGTGAAGTAAAATTATGAACTTACGCTGGGGGCTGCGCTGGGGGCTGCCTCGGGGAGAGGTTGCCGGGTCCGACAAGGTGGTCTCGGACGCGTCCTCTACTGTCACAGCAGGATCGTCCTCGATGACAACCACGGGGACCTTGGTCCTCTTCGCCGCTCTCTGGTCCAGAGTCCTGGAAAGGAACAAGGTTCAGAAGAAGGCAGATCAGATACAAGACAAGAAACAGCAAGGATCGAAGAAATATAAGTACGACAGAAAGAAAGTCTTACTCGTCCTCCTCTTCTTCCTCCTCGTCGGAGCTGAGCGCGGAGAGATCGAAGTCTGGTACTCTTTCAGCACGACGAGGTGGAGGGGTAGGCTCCCATGGATGCTTGGCGGGAGCTGCGGCAGGATCGGAAGTGGCGGCCCGAGAAGACCCTGCTCCAGTTGCCGGTGCAGCGTGAGATGCTCCCGCGGCAACGGTGCTTGTCGCGGTAGAGCGTGTCCCGCGGCGCGGCGGCAGTTGGCCCATCTGCCGCCCTGCTGTGTCTCCGGTCCTACGTAGGCGCCTTCTTGGTTGAGATGGGGGCTGCACTGAGGGCTCCGCTTGCGGCAAGGTGCTTGAAGACGGCTGGCCACTTGCGCCCCCGGCGGGCTCCTCGCCTCGGCTTCGGGCTCTCCCTCGCCAACGACCTCCCCGCCAAGATCCTATCGGTCGGCAAGGCTTGCCGCCTCGGCTGCCTCTGCCTCCTCCAAAGTAAACCCGAACTCGCCCGCGGCCGCGGCCGCCGCCGCCCCTTCTGCCCTGGTGGCAATGCGTCGCATCTCGTCATCAGTGGTGTCGCGGGTGAGGAGCCTCTGCTCGTCGGCGCGGACCGCCACCTCCACCAAGTCGTCGAAGAATTGCTGCACGACGTCGTCGGCGGGCTCCTGCCAAGTTGGGATAATCCCATGCGCGTCGCACTCCGGCATCATTGCGCGGATGCGGTTGAGCTGGGAGTTATTGCACAACGGGACGATGCCCTGCGGCAGCCTGAACCACTCGGGATGGTTGGGGTCGTGCTTGAACTGTTCCTTGAGCGTCCCGTCCAACTCCAAAACAGTGAAGTTAAAATTGAGGCCTGGGGCGCAGCCTCATGATATCCGCTGGACCCCCAAACAACCAGGCGGGTCTCCCCCTCTCCTGCAGAGGGGCGATGCGGCGGCGAAGAAAGTCCGCGCCAATAGCCCCTACCGTGAGCCCGGCAAGCCTGAGCCGCAAGATCCGGGTGGTGGCGATCTTCAATCTAGCATCATCCGCCGCCAGGGCGCTCCAATCGCCGCCGCGCACTACTCGGGCTTGGCGCAAGTTGGTGAATGGATGCGGGTTCTCATCAACAATCCAACACCACTCTGCTCTCCACTCCTCCCATTTGCTGCGAAGCTCCCCCTCCAGATAGACCTCCTTCATGCCGACTCTCGAGATCCAGGCGATCCCGCCAGCTAAGGGCTCTCCCTTCTCGGCCCGGGGCATGAAGTAGTGGCGAAAAAGGGCAACATTTGGGTGGATTCCGATGAAGTTCTCGCAGAGATGTGCGAAAACCGCCATGGTCAGAACGGCGTTGGGGGTGAAGTCAAGGAGATGAAACCCGTAGGTATTCATGATATCGCAGAAGAAATCGGAAAAGGGCAGGCAGAGCCTGCAATAGAAGAACAATGGGAAGAAGGGGTATCCTTTTGGACACCGTTTCGAGGTAGAAGCTTCGGCGGAGAGTACCTGCGTACGCGGATGTGCCCGCGTCTCCATCGACGGAAGAGATAGAACCACTCCGTAGCTCCTTCGCGGAGAGCTCGGGAAGTGCTCGCTCCTTGCGCAGCGCCTCAAGCCTGGCGCCTCGGCCGACCGCACCCTTCCGGTCTTGAGCCATGGCGGGCGGTGGGGAAGGCGAAGGCGTTAGCGGCGACAATGGCGATGGGCGGCGGAGCGCTGCTCTCTTTCGGTTTTGAGAAGCGGAGGGGAGCGGCGGAGATTTCTGAGGAAGCAACTGCAAGTGGCGAAGGTGGGGGAACGGCCCATGATTCCCCTGCTTATAAAGAGGAGGAGGCGAACGTTACGCCTTTTTCGATTAAAGAATCACCCACGATCTCTCCCACAACGCCGCGTTTGACGCGTGCCGTTACGGGATGGCGCGATGGATACAGAGTTAGATTTGGTGTGGACCTAGGCCGCGCGTGCCCGTGCCCTGTTTTGGGCCTGGCCCAACATCGCTCGGCACCGTGTGTGGCCCAGGCCCGGGGGCTCCTGTCGGTGTACTAAAGTAGGGGTACCTTAGTATCCCGAACTTGTGCACGGCGATCGCAGGCGTCAGCGGCAAGGCTTGCCGGGTGTCCGCCAAGATCCTCCATAGTTCCTATTGATGCCATTCAAGAACAAAGTGTTTTAACTAAGAAGACAAGACTCCGGCAAGAGGAGCTTGCCGGGAGGGACAGGGCCCCGGAAAGAGGAGCTTGCCGGGAAGGCCAACCAAGGCACTTCAAAGAACTTGCCGTGACGCGCGCTAGCGTCGGCAAGACCCGACAGCGACAAGCTTTGGGTGCGGCAAGACAACGATCGCGGCAAGGCGTTTGCGCGGCAACCACTGCACTCCACGCTCCAGCGCACCCGTCGGCGTGTCGCCACGAGACCATTCCAGACGACGTGGCGGAAGTCATGCAGCCAAGCGGTGCAAGGTGGCAAGTGGAGATGACGAGAAGGCCACCGTGGTAAGCGGTGGCGCCCCTAACGATCGCTTTTCGCACTATTTAGGCGTCTGCAGACGGGCATTAAATGCTCTTGTCCCTGCCGTCGAGTTAGGTAGGGTGCATCAGAGATAGCAGTTGTACCAACCACCCTTTTTACATTTGTACCCTTGATCATGCGTTGCCACTGTCGGTGACCCCTTGTGCCTATAAAAGGAGGCCCATGCGCAACGTAGAAGGGGTTCGACTCATTCGAAACTACACCACTCTCACGCTCTCAAGCAAGAACAGAATACAATCACAAAGCAGCAGTAGGAGCATTATCTCTCTGGAGAGCTCCGAAGCTGGGTAAAAATCCCTCGCGTGCTCCGCCTCGATCCGCTCTTCGTGCGCCCTCCGCTCCCTGCCGGACCGAAAAGGGGCCCTGCCCCATAGGTGCTTGTTTCCAGCGACACCCAGGGCCCATAGGATCATGGAGGCACATGTTTAGTATCATTCCTAAAAAACATACGAGCGGCAATCTTTTTACATGAGGGGCTTCCCCTCCCAAAATGCTCTTACAACCTTTTGGGCCACGCCTGAGCTTTTGTACGCAGGATAAACAGTGGAGAAACACGGGATCAATCAGACATATCACTCACCGCACCCTCGTGGTCGCCTCCAGAAGCATCGCTGGCGCCGCTATCGTTGTCACTGGCATCACCATCACCATCATTGGCGCCACCGTCACCACCATTGACCACGTCGCCACCATCCGCCACGACTACCACCCCGTCATTGTCGGAAGCAAAGGCCCTAACAAGCGCATCCACGTTGTCCTCCACCCATTGTGCTAGGTCACCCCGGATGGCCTCGGGACCGGGGCGATGACGGCGTCAAAGTCGAAGTGGGGATCAATGTTCTGAAGATGGCTGAAGACCTAGGAAAATGCATGCCCAAGCAGGCTGCGGCTCCTCTCCTCGACAAGTTAGCGAGCTCTCTCGGAGCGGTTCTCCAGGCGCGTCACCACATCAGTGAAGAAGCGGAGATGACTGGCATAGTTGGTCACGTGAGGATGCGGGGCGTCCTCAGCACACATATTGCCCAGGGCCGCGTTGGCCCTGTTCCTGAGCTCCTGGAGCATGGGGCCGTGCATGTGCTCCAGCATCTGCCATTGAAGCACTTCCTCTTTGTTCTGCTGCGCAATGGACTCGGCGTCATCAACCCGCTGTTGAAGAAGAAGCAGCTCGATGCGGGCGGAGGTCAGCTCGGCCTGCACCGAAACCAAGGTGGCTGCGGCAGCGTCCGTGCACTGCTCCACTTCAGTCAGCTTGGACCTAAGGGCGGCAGTCCTGCCTGTAGCCTCGGCTTCAACCAGCTTCAACTTTAGGTCATAACTGCTCACAGGATCTGCGCGAGCCTCCGCCATGTGGCGGTCGACCTCTTCCTAGACTCGAGCCTCGCGCGCGCCAACATCATCCTCCGCCTGGGTAACCTGGCGCTCCCTCGTCTCCAACCGCTCAAGATAAGATTGCACTCGGCGGCCTCCAGCGTCAGCACTTCCTCACGCCTACGGATCTCCTCCTCCTCGACAGGCGTCCCCTTCAGCAACGCAAGGGCGGCTTGACGCAGCTCCACTTGCTGCTCCAGGGAGGCGCTCCAGGCTTGGAGCTCCCACGCGCGCTTCTCTGCGATCTCGCAATGATAATCTGCTTCCCGAGCCTCCTCCAGAGACCGGGAGCAGGCCTCTCGCGAGGCTGCAAGGGATGCCTCGGCCTTCACGTTGTCAAGCTCGCTGAGGGAGTCCTGGACTAGGGGGTGTCCGGACAGCCGGACTATCAATATCCGCCGGACTCCCAAACTACGAAGATAGAAGATTGAAGACTCCGGCTCGTGTCTGGAAGGTACTTTCCTTGGCGTGGAAGGCAAGCTTGGCAAATACGGATATGTAGATCTCCTACCATTGTAACCGACTCTGTGTAACCCTAGCCTCTCCGGTGTCTATATAAACCGGAGGGCCTTAGTCCATAGGACGAACATTACATCTCAACAATCATACCATAGGCTAGCTTTTAGGGTTTAGCCTCCTTGATCTCGTGGTAGATCTACTCTTGTACTACCCATATCATCAATATTAATCAAGCAGGACGTAGGGTATTACCTCCATCGAGAGGGCCTGAACCTGGGTAAAAACATTGTGTCCCTCGTCTCTTGTTACCATCCGCCTGGACGCACAGTTCGGGACCCCCTACCCGAGATCCGCCGGTTTTGACACCGACACTCGCGCTGGTGGCGCGCGAGGTTGATGGCCACCTTCAGCTTGCGTCGCTCCTCCATCAGCCGTAGGCCCTCAGCTTCAAGACGCACGTCCACATCCGCAAGCTCTCCACCAAGCTGGCCCATCGCGTCCATCGCCTTCCGGAGGAACTCGTGGCAAACGACACTTCATTCGCGCGCAAGCTTGAGCATGCTGTTGATGTCGTCCTCCGTCACTGGCACTGTCGATGGGCCCTGAAGCGGTTCGCCCTCTCTCGGCAGGGGGCTGGGGGCTGGCGCCCTCACGATCGCTGGCCGGGCCCCGCAAGGGACCCGGACCGGCGCAGGCTCATCCCTTAAAGAGGAGCCAAGGATTGACGCCAACCATTCGCCGTCCACGACCAGTGGAGGAGCCCTGGGCAGGCTGACTGCTCTCTAGGAAGGTTGCGAAGCAAAGGCGACAAGGGTACGGGCTCAAGACACCTTGCAGGCAGGCTTACTCCTCTGACTGACCCCGTGTCAAGGGCGGCACGCAGGCTCGGGACGCTCAAGGCCAGCGATGAAGGCAAGGCCAGAGGAGGTTTCTTCTTGGGGGACTCCGTGGGCTTGGCAGGAGGGATCCTGAAGAGCAGTGGTCAGGAAGGGAAGCAACATTTGGGGAATTACAAGGGTAAGGTACTTACTCATCTATGGCGATGTACTTTCTGTGCTTCAACGTTCGGAAGGTGCGACCACTGCAGCTCGAAGACTCCTTCCTCTTACGGAGTGCGGCGAAGTCCACGCGAAACCAACCTAGGTGCTGGACGTGAGGACCAGCGCGTGGCGCGGATGGAGAAGCACCCAGGCGGTCAACCTCCGGAGCGCCAATCTGGGAAGAGGAATCAGGCACCACCTCCCGATGGCTTGCCGAGGCCTCAGGAGCCCCGGCCTCGGGAGCCGCGGGCTGCGTCTCCCCCTCAACGACCGCCCCAAAGCGAGCCTCACGAGCTTCGGAGGATGACGCTTCGGGAACCCCATGTGGCGTCGATGCCTCGACACCCGAGCCTCCAGCCTCAAGCGATGCTCGCCCCCCTGCGTCCACTCTTGGGGCGAGATCGGTGCTGGCGGCGAGGAGGGGAGCCATGGCGACAGGATTCTCGCGAGGGACCATAAGGCCAACCGGGCGCAGCCCACACTCGTCAAAGGAAGGCATCTATCCCGCAAACTCGACTCTGTTCGAGCAGAGATACAAGAGCCTCCCCTCCCGCAGCATATAACCTGGTGAGGGGTCGCCAGTCAAGACCTCAAGCACCATCCTCAGCGCTTCGGGCGCAAGTTCCGTCTCCTGAAGCCTCATGTGGTCCCGGTCGCCGGTCAGGTCCCACATCAGCGGAGAATGGCGCTGGAGAGGAGCAATGCGACACTGGAGGAACTCCTTCACCACTCGGGGTGTAGTCACACCAAGATATCTCAACCTCTTCAGTCGGAACCAGACGAAGGAGAGCCGGGGGCTCACGAGTCTCTCGTGGCCCCAAGCGGGATTGGGGAGCGGGCAACAACGGAGGCGAGACTAGAGGGCTAAGCACTCCGACATCCACATACAGCCACTGCGTCTAGAACCCACTCGTGGATGGCGGGAGGTCAAAATCAATCCCCAAGGCGACCATTTCTGCCATGGCCTGGAAGCTCACGCACCCCGAGCACTGCAAGGGGTCGGTCAGGTGCAGCGAGAAGAAGTGGCGCAAGAGGGCGACGGAAGGAGCAATGCCCACCATGGCTTCACAAACAAAGGCAAAGACGGCGAGAAGGGTAACGGATTGGGGATCAAGATGCATCATATGGTTCTGATAATGGGAAAGCACTGCATTGAAGAAGGCGGAGAAAGGGGGAACCTGGCCAGCCCACAGGGCGACGACGAAGAACCAAACTTCAGTGACTGACAGTCAATGGAGGCATGGGATGCAGGCCAAGCCATTGTCTTTCCGCACTCGTTGAATATGGAGGCGAGCGCAGGACAGACCTTGACCATGGCCTCCAGATTGAGCACCAGCGACCGGCCGACGACGGGCTCGATTGCCGGGGGCGGACTGGTTGAGGGAAGAGGCTTCTTCCCCTTCTCCTTGCTAGTTGGCGCCGTGGCAATGGAGGGGGCAGAGCTCAAGTCGGATTGGAAGTGGAAGCAGGGACTCGAGGAAGAAGGGGGAATAGGAAGCACGCTGCCAGCGAGGAGGAAATAACTGTGTAGAGCGTCGTGGCCGCCTAGCCAGGCGGATATTGGGGCAGCGTGGGGAAGCAGAGACACCCACGTCCAATCGATGCCGCCACGCTGTCGACCAAGGCCGCAGGCTGTGGGGGCCATGGCCCAGTGCCCCTTTGGCTTCACTGCTAAGCCAAGTCAGAACGCGCCTTGGGCCCGGGGGCTACTGTCGGCGTTCTGGGAATGGGGGTCCCTAGACTTGCCTGTCTGCGGCCTGCTGCATGGCTCAATCGGTGGCCCAGTACGACCCGTCTTCATCAACCAACACTCAAGACCCTCGCGAGGGGCCAAGCCTCGCAGGGCAGACGGCACAAGGCCTCCTCAGGAGTGGCCTCGCTAGGTAGGCTCATGAGGAGGTGGAGAGATCAAGGCAAGGGGTACCTTGCGAGGTTCCCATGATGCAAGCCATGACGATCAAGACCAGGCGGGTGCCAGGCGGGCGCCAGCCCGCTCAGTGTCCTCGTTTCCTCATTGGTGCAAAGGGGGCAAGCGCACGCGCGGAGTACCAAGGCATCATGCAAAGGTTTCCATATCGGTGCAACAAGACCAAGACCAGCAGGACGGCAGGACGGAGGTCACCGTGGAGCCTAAGACGGCGTCATCACCAGCACCTTTGGCAAGCGAAGACCACCTTTAGTCAGGATAGCTTGTACTAGTTGTCCCCTTTCAAAATGGCCATTGTTGGATCCCTTCCCGCTCAATATTTGGGAAGAGTACCAGGGCCTCTATAAATAGAGCTAGCCACCATAGTAGAATGGCATCTCATCCAGAGACAGATCGAACCCTACCCAAGCAGAACACCACACTAGCCAAGAACACCTCTCCTCGCGAGGCTGTTCTTCCCCTGTACTGTTCATCATCAGCCCAAGAGGCAATCCACCACCACACACAGGAGTAGGGTATTACACCACAACGGTGGCCCGAACCTGTATAAATCTTGTGTCTCTTGTGTTGTTCATCGATCTAGCTTAGGGATCGCGGCAAGGCTAAGAGCGAGATTCGGTAGGAGGAGATCTTCGTGTGCACCCCAGTGTTCAAACCTTAAGGGTTTTGCCGGAACCCGATATCCGACAATCACCCTCAACGGCTCTGAAGTGACCCGCACTCTAGCTAGGCGAGCATGCCCAAATGTCGGCCCGAACTAGGTGTCCACACATCACTCCCTTGTGCACTGTTCTGGCGATGTTTGGATATCCTTTCACTGCTCTCTTAGCTTACATGCCTACGCAACTCTGACTTTAACTCTTATTTCTTCTGGAGATATCACCTGAAACAAGCAAAACCATTTTTTAGCGAAGCATGACGGCGCTATGGGATCTGGTACACATCCTGCACACCCGTATAACCTTGTAAGTATCTGTCCTCCGGTACAACAGCAAGGTCGATTCCTCTTATTTGATCAACCATTCGCCGTGTCAAAAATGCAGAGGGGGATGCAAGGAGCACAAGGCCTGCACATCCAAGCAAGTGGTAACATGGACTTGTACATGGAACATCCCAAGCGCAAGTAGAGCTGTAGTGAGCCTGTACAATGAGCTAGCGTAAGTCCTTGCATTTCATTTAATTCGTACAGGCATTCGTGTATGATTTGTGTGCAGTAGTAGATCCACGAATTCAAGTTACCAGGGGCGAACATTTAACTTAAAAAATACGAAGGCACTTGCACTTTGGAAATCAACATAACTTTAGAAATGTGAAGGTACATGCACTTTGAAAACCAGCTAATGATCCAAAGTAGTTCCGAATATAAACACTAAATGATGCAAGCACCAAAAAACACAAAATGCAACATGGTGTACAAGGACTACAAACATGGTCTGTACCTGCTTGAATTATTCGTTCTCTGGCTGAAAATATCGAAGTGTAATTGCACCTATAACCAGTGCGCAAACTGCATATCAATATATCTATCCTGCACAAGTATGCCAATAGTTTCAAACAACATATTAGAAAAGTATTTATGCTACGTTGTCATGATATGGGGACTTTCTAGTAGATGGCCTCGACGTTTCCTCAAGCCATGAAAATGCACTATAATTTGCTTGTCATCAATTCCTGCAAATCTCTATGTCTCTCTCAACATAGCAGATCATCATTAGACACTAAATCCTTCAATGGGAGCTTGCAAAATGCTTGCATTAGATCCCTCATTAGACACTATATGTTCATCACCAGGAGCATATAAAATGTTTGCAGCAAATCCTTCATTAGCAGTCTGTTCATTAGACACTTCAGGGTCAAGCACAACATGAGCTTGTATGTTTGCATCGGAAACTTGATTAGATACATCGATTCAATCGATTCGATTGATTGGGGAGTTATAAAATAAGTAGAAATTGGTTTCATTTTCTCATAGATTCCCTACATACAAGCGGTTTTACAACACCGCCAGGTTTAACTATTGGCCAGAAATTGGAGAGTTGAATTAGATATAATCAAGGATGTGATGTACCTGCTCGTTGCGCATGCTACTCTTGCAAGTCAGTGATCGCCTGCTTTGCAAGCTCGATGCCATGCCCGTGTTGCCGCCGCTGCCTCCCACGCAGGCTACACCCAGGGTTGGATCTTCATCTTCTTGTCCTTCCATTCGCTTGAAGCCCGGCGACTGCCCTCCAACGAGGGCGCGAGGAAGTGTTGTGTCGGTCTGTCCAACGGCAGCTAGGTTAGGAGCGAACCAGACTGGAGGCTGGAGTGAATGAATTGGGATTTTTCCTACTGTTGATCAATATGGGTGGCGCTCGTTTGGGCCACGAGCCTGCTATAGGGCCTGTCTTGCACTTACGTTATTGGCCCGTCCAAATTGAAACATTTTTCTTCATTTTTTACATTGCCTGCTCGTGCGTTGGGATGAAAAAAACTAGTCTAGGACAACCTGGACGACTCAAACTAGGTGCACACTTTCCAGCCACCCGAGGCGGCCGCTCATACCAGCCCCTATGGTGGCGTCGCCCCTTTTTGCGTGTATGATTGGGGTAGTGAAAAATATTCCAGTGGCGCTTTTGATTTACCCACGGAATGGTTGAATTGCTTGTTTCTATGAACCGAGTTCGCCAATAATGTGAAGGATGCCAGTCTTTTCATCCTATTGTAGATTGCTTAGATCTCGATATGCCCAAAACTAATCGCATAAAATATACAGTAAAAGCCAGTGTGATGTGTGTGGCTACAACTAGTCTGACTACACGTCCTCATATAACATATCAAGGACGCACCATCTTACCAGATTAACCATTCGACTTACCAATGTAGTGTGGGAAGAAAGAAGTATTGGGACTGCGTATCCAAGCAATTGATGCCATGGACTCCTTCGTACAACCTTGTAAGCGAAAAAGAAGTTGCAATGTGCTTGTACAAAGAGCTAGCGTAAGTTCAGTTACCCGCTTCTCTGAATTTTAGTTAGCCACTTATTGCAAAATTGTTCAATTACGTTGCTTGGCTTAATTTAGTTCGCTACTGATTACATAATGCCACAACCTGTTAATCCTATTATAGACTGCGCCTATCTATGTGTTTGATACTTACTGTTAAGAATTACCTGTTTGCCTGAACTTAAATAGCTACTTGTTTGTTTAACTGCTTTGCTGCTGCAACAATGGGTTACAATGATGTTAATAACTACTTTTCAACATCCAATTGAAACTCTTTAATTCCTTGTTTGCTTAACTGGTTTGCTATTATAACTCCCAGTTGAAATGTTTTGCTAAATTCAGCTTTTCTGAATCCAATCGAAACGTTAATGGCAAAACAGGTTAGCCCAAGATCAAAGAGTGAGGTCCCCATGGACGTTGTATCATCCCACCGCAGTGGCACTGGCCCAATCATGCATTATGAATTGCCAACTACTGATGCTCTAGAGGCTTAACTAGTGGTAGAAAGAGATTCTGCTTCTGCACTTAGAGATGAAGTTGACATGTTGAGGAAGCAAACAACACAATCACAAGCAGTACTCAAGACAACCATTAAATATTTTGTGGATTTCAAAACGAAGCAAGTTGAGACTGACCACATTATTAAGGTCCTGAAGAAAAAAAGGAAATTAAATTCCCACTTGGTAAATCATAGGTGAAATGTTCTTTCCATCGTTGAATAACCTTTGTGTTGTTTGTTCATATAGTCAATCAAACCATTTGTTTTAGAGATCATGTAATAATTGTTTTTTGTTTTTTGGTTTGTAATTTTATTTGAGCACAAGTCTGTATTAATTGATAAGACTCGGAGACATTTCATTTTGATTGATGTGCCAGACCTACAAATATGCCAATCGGGCTGAATGTGCATTCAACAATAATAGTAGTATAGATGGACCATAAGTGGCACACATCGGAAAGGGCCAAGATGTTGTAGTAGCTTGGCTAAAAAAAGGATGGTGTTGTAGCAAAAAAAAGCACAGTGGCCTGGCTTATGTATGTTAGTTGATATTATTGATCCATATACTCTATAAGTGTTTATATGTCTGTTAGTTCTGTACATTCTTGGTTGATTGACTCGGTATTTGAATCTTGATACATCGCTTGTGTACATATCTAAATGGGAGTACACATTATGCTGCGTGTGACATTTGAGTTGGACATGAAGTGTTCTAAATATTCGAATTCACCTTAAACTGGATTCTAGCTTCTGAATTTGAGTATCGGCATTTGTAAATCATATTCATATATGACAATGGAATACATCTTTGTTGTGCTTTTGAAGATATATAAAACACATAGAATGATTTATAAAGATTTGTATAGGAATACAAAATGGATTCAAATTTATTTGCCAGGGTAAACGTGGATGCTTATTGTCCCAAAATTCGAAAGAAGCGGCAAAATGTCCACTCACAAGTCGGCTGCCCGAAGCCAAGTGTTTGGGAGATGGAAATTACTTTCTACCCATTACACGGACAATCCATCGGCCCAATTTTCACTGCTCTAAATAGGGGTAGGTTAGTAACTTCAATTAGACGTGACACGACCGCCTCTAAGCCCATTCCAACACGGTGGGCGCCAAACATGGGCGGAAAAACACATTTGATTCAAGCTCGTCCGAAAGACCTCTGTTTCCCCCTCCATTTCCCCATTCATACATGGTGGGTGGGAAAACAAACTCGACTCGGCCGAAATCGATGTAGGCAAATATTTTCAATAGGGGCAGGTTTGTAACTTCACTCAGACATGACACAACCGCCCTACCTGTCAGCCCCGTTCATACACCGTGGGTGCCAACCATGGGCGCCAACCACCCTCTCCTCGCCCGAAATCGCTCTAGGCAAATATTGGCGATATGCGAGATTACTGTCCTATCCCCAACCGACGAGACGTCCAAATATTAAACGGGGGATAAGTTCGTAACTTTCCCATATTGCAGACAGGCGCATCCCAAAAACATGGTTCCCCGTACCTCTCCCTCCATTTTCCCATTCATACACCATCCGCGCTAGAACACCATCCCCACACCAGCCTCCGTCCGCCACCCCATCCATCGCCGCTGTCCTCCACCACATCCATCGCCACCGTCCTCCACCATGCCAGAGCGCCTACCAAGACCGCGTCGTCCACTGCTAGAGATGGACATTTCTCATCCACGGCGATGGACCAAGAGCCTTGCATCGCGTCCTCTCGCTTCATCGGCGCTGTCGTCCTCTTTGCCGGGGCCGCTCACACGACCTTCTCTTCCACCGCAACGGGACTTATCACCCGATGCACCCGTCTACCATCGCAGATCTACTTCAACGCCACCAACAGCCATCGCACCCCTGATGCCTACACAGCGCCGCAAGAGAGGTGGTACTTCATATCTCCTCAACTTTTTGATCTCAACCAGAAAATAGATTGTAACTTGGTTACTCTACTTTCTTTTCAGCTCTTAGAATTTAGTTCTTAGTTCGAAGCAAACAATGGATGCTAAATATCATTTCTCCGGTTTGCAGCTTCAAATCTGCCATGGCACAGTCATAATACGGTTTAATTGATCATGCTTAGGGTTTAATTGATCATGTTGGTTCCGTGGTGGTTTCTTTAATAGAAATCAGAGGGGAAACCCTATTTTGCTAAAAAAATATATGCTTAGAGTTTCCCCCTTTTATGATCACTATACGATCAGAATACGTGCTTCGTGTCATAATAGCACTGCTCCACCCATCAAGCTAAACAAGCTTAGTTGTTCAAATACGAATATGATATTATTAAAATGGAGTCGTTTAATTGGTCAGCTAAATGTTCCTAAATTAGTTTCGAAAATGCATGTTTGCTGCTCAGGTGTGTATCTCTACAGGGTGCCCACGGTGGGTCAGCCCACCCTGGGACTTTGAGTCATCCCAGGCCTTGATTCCTCTCTATTCTGCTGCGCGCTTCCGATCTGTACTCGTCCCCAGCCACCTGCCTCGCCGGCGACTTGCCGTCCCTGGACGGCATGACTCTAGGAGGAGACGCCGGACTAACAGGAGGTCAGGAGCCGCTCGCCTAACAGCATCACCGCTGCCCGGGCGCGCCGCTGTGCCTACCTTCCCAGTCTGTTCAGGGCTCAGGCGTGCAGCACCCACTAAGCCAACCTGATTTATCCTGAGATACACCCTCAACACTCAGCAACCACTCCTCATCCCCCATTTTCTTATTGATTCATTACTCATTAGGCAGGACTGTCATTAGGGTTTGTTGTGTGCTGAGTGCTACCTACACTTAATGCTTCAGATGTATTTCAGTAATCTTTAGTACCTGTAAAGTTCACAGGGTTTTCAAAATTCCGGCCCTAGGAACAGACACTAGTCATTTTGGATTGTTGATCGTAGTGACATTGACCCAGATTACTACTGCAAGCCAGGTTTGTTGACAATTTTACTTGTCTTTCTTACTCATTCGATATAATATCCAATTATTCACGTCGATTAGTTCCAAACAATAAGTGCTAGACAAACTTCTTGATTCAGATTTTGGACGGTCTCTTACTGCAGTTACAATTCTGCATACTTGTCCTAGTAAGCTCACAAGTAAATGATTGATTCACTACATCTATGCTTGCCTTGTCATATTTGTTGTCAATATTCTTTTAGGGTGGACCACCCTGTTTCTAAATACTGGAACCATAGACATGAGTGAATAGTATTTCTCTATGTGATCTATTCCACCATGTGTGGGCAGCGAACACTGCATTGCATAGAAAGAAAGTGTCATTTCTAGCTTTTACATAGGCTTCGATCTTTTACATGGAATACAATCTGCCTACTTGCTTTGTGTCGCACTACCAACACTCCACCCTTGAAGCTAAACATTATGCCACTCATAATTGCTTAGTTTATTTGTTCAAATACGAATTTCATATGATCCTAATGTTCCTACTTCAGTTTTGAAATGTGTGACTGCCTGTTATAGAGACATAAGGGGTTTGTATTTTTGTGTGTGGTCTGGTCAGCACGGTTGGGGGGTGAACTTTGAATATGCAGGGGTTTATAGGGAGACACTCTTCGAGTTGAATCCGCAATGCATTCCATAGATAATCTGACTACTTTTTATGTTCTCATGAATCTCAGATTCTGAATAGCATCATAATGATTATGAGCTTGCGTGCATGAAAAGAATAAAGCAGAACAATGTCATTGTTGGGGAACGTAGTAATTTCAAAATTTTTCCTACGCACACGCAAGATCATGGTGATGCTTAGCAACGAGAGGGGAGAGTGTTGTCTACGTACCCTCGTAGACCCGAAGCGGAAGCGATCACAACGTAGAGAAGTAGTCGACGCTCTCCTCGCGATCCGACCGATCCCGGCGCCGTTACTCGGCGCCCAGTTCTTGACACACGACAGCTCGATGACGCCCTCAGATCCGATCCAGCCGAGTGTCGAGGGAGAGTTCCACAAGACGACGGCGTGGTGACGATCTTGATGTTTCACGGCGCAGGCTTCGCTTAAGCTTCATGCGACGGTATGACCGAGGTGGAATATAGTGGAGGGGGCACCGACACGGCTAAGGAACGATCCGTGGATCTAACTTGTGTGTCCTAGGGTGCCCCCTGCCTCAGATATAAAGGAGCAGGGGGAGGGGGCCGCCGCCAAGGGAGGCGCTGCCAGGAGTCCTACTCCCTCCGAGTAGGATTCCCCCAATCCTAGTTGGAATAGGATTCCTGAGGGGAAAGAGAGAGAGGGGCGGCCCTTCCTAGTCCTAGTAGGACTAGGGAAGGGGAGGCGCGCCACCTAGGGCTGGCCCTTTCTCCTTTCCACTAAGGCCCACTATGGCCCATTTACCTCCCGGGTTCCGTAACCTCCGGTACTCGATAAATTCCTGTTTTCTTGAACCATTCGAACTCCAAACATAGGCTTCCAATATATCAATCTTTATGTCTCGACCATTTCGAGACTCCTCGTCATGTCCGTGATCACATCCGGACTCAACTTCTTCGGTACATCAAAATACATAAACTCATAATAACCGCCATCAAAACCTTAAGCGTGTGGACCCTACGGTTCGAGAACAATGTAGACATGACCTAGAACTATTCACGGTCAATAACCAATAGCGGACCTGGATGCCCATATTGGTTCCTACATATTCTACGAAGATCTTTGTCGGTCAGACCGCATAACAACATACGTTGTTCCTTTGTCATCGGTATGTTACTTGCCCGAGATTCGATCGTCGGTATCCAATATCTAGTTCAATCTCGCTACGCAAGTCTCTTTACTCGCTCCGTAATACATCATCTCACAAATAACTCATTAGTTGTAGTGCTTGCAAGGCTTCATGATGTGCATTACCGAGAGGGCCCAGAGATACCTCTCCGACAATCGGAGTGACAAAACCTAATCTCGAAATACGCCAACCCAACATCCGCCTTTGGAGACACCTGTAGTACTCCTTTATAATCACCCGCTTACGTTGTGACGCTTGGTAGCACCCAAAGTGTTCCTCCGTAAACGGAGTTGCATAATCTCATAGTTACAGAACATGTATAAGTTATGGATGAAAGCAGTAGCAACATACTAAACGATCGTGTGCTAAGCTAAGGGAATGGGTCATGTCAATCAGATCATTCTACTAATGATGTGACCTTGTTAATCAAATAACAACTCTTTGTTCATGGTTAGGAAACATAACCATCTTTGATTAACAAGCTAGTCTAGTAGAGGCATACTAGTGACATATTGTTTTGTCTATGCATTCACACATGTATCATGTTTCCTGTTAATACAATTCTAGCATGAATGATAAACATTTATCATGAAATAAGGAAATAAATAATAACTTTATTATTGCCTCTAGGGCATATTTCCTTCAGCCTCCCACTTGCACTAGAGTCAATAATCTAGATTACATAGTAATGATTCTAACACCCATGGAGTCTTGGTGCTGATCATGTTTTGCTCGTGGAAGAGGCTTAGTCAACGGTCTGCAACATTCAGATCCGTATGTATCTTGCAAATCTCTATGTCTCCCACCGGACTAAGTCCCGGATGGAATTGAAGCGCCTCTTGATGTGCTTGGTCCTCTTGTGAAATCTGGATTCCTTCGCTAAGGCAATTGCTCCAAATTGTCACGAAGATTTTCATTGGACCCGATGCACTAGGTATGACACCTAGATCGGATATGAACTCCTTCATCCGCACTCCTTCATTAGCTGCTTCCGGCTGCTATGTACTCCGCTTCACATGTAGATCCCGCTTCAACGCTTTGTTTAGAACTGCACCAACCGACAGCTCCTCCGCTTAGTGTAAATCGATCCGGTCTGCGATTTAGAATCGTCCGGATCGTGTCAAAGCTTGCATCAACGTAACTGCCATTTATGAGCTCTTTGTCACCTCCATATACGAGAAACATATCCTTAGTCCTTTTCGTATTTCAGATGTTCTTGACCGCTGTCCAAAGGATCCACTCTGGATTACTTTGGTACCTCCTGCTAGGCTTATAGCAAGGCACACATCAGTCTGGTACACAAGATTGCATACATGATAGAGCCTATGGCTGAAGCATAGGAACATCTTTCATTTTCTCTATCTTCTGCAGTGGTCGGGCATTGAGTCTTACTCAACTTCACACCTTGTAACACGTGCAAGAACCCTTTCTTTGCTTGATCCATTTTGAACTTCTTCAAAATTTTGTTAAGGTATGTGCTTTGTGAAAGTCCAATTAAGCGCCTTGATCTATCTCTATAGATCTTAATGCCCAATATGTAAGCAGCTTCACCGAGGTCTTTCATTGAAAAACTCTTATTCAAGTATCACTTTATGCTATCCAGAATTCTTTATCATTTCCGATCAGCAATATGTCATCTACATATAATATCGTAAATGCTACTGAGCTCCCACTCACTTTCTTGTAAATACAAAGCTTCTCCAAAAGTCTGTATAAACCCAAATGCTTTGATCACACTATCAAAGCGCTTATTCCAACTCCGAGATGCTTGCACCAGTCCATAGATGGATCGCTGGAGCTTGCACACTTTGTTAGCTCCTTTGGATCGATAAAACCTTCGGTTGCATCATATACAACTCTTCTTCCGTAAATCCATTCAGAATGCGTCTTTACATCCATTTGCCAAATTTCATAATCATAAAATGCGGCAATTGCTAACATGATTCGGACGGACTTAAGCATCGCTACGGGTGAGAAGGTCTCATCGTAGTCAATCCCTTGAACTTGCGAAAACCTTTTGCATAAGTCGAGCTTTATAGACGAATATTACCGTCGTGTCGGTCTTCTTCTTGAAGATCACCTTGTTTTCTATTGCTTGCCGACCCTCGGCAAGTCAACCAAAGTCCATACTTTGTTTTCATACATGGATCCCATCTCGATTTCATGGCCTCAAGCCATTTTATGAATCTGGGCTCACCATCGCTTCTTCATAGTTCGTAGGTTCATCATGATCTAGTAGCATGATTTCCGAACAGGATTACCGCACCACTCAGTGCGGATCTTACTCGTTGATCTACGTGGTTCTCAGAGTAACTTGATCTGAAGTTTCATGATCAACATCATCAACTTCCTCACTACTTGGTGTAGGTGTCTCGTAAACCGGTTTCGCGATTTAACTACTTTCAAGTAAGGGGAAGGTACTATTACCTCATCAAGTTCTACTTTCCTCCCACTCACTTCTTTCGAGAGAAACTCCTTCTCTAGAAAGGATCCATTCTTAGCAACGAATGTCTTGCCTTCGGATCTGTGATAGAAGGTGTACCCTCTGCTCCTTTGGGTATCCTATGAAGACACATTCGATTTGGGTTCGAGCTTATCAGTTGAAGCTTTTTCACATAAGCATCGCATCCCCAAACTTTAAGAAACGACAACTTTGGTTTCTTGCCAAACCATAGTTCATAAGGTGTCGCCTCAACGGATTTCGACGGTGTTCTATTCAGTGTGAATGCGGCCGTCTCTAGAGCATAACCCCAAAACGATAGCGGTAAATCAGTAAGAGACATCATAGATCGCACCATATCTAGTAAAGTACGATTACGACGTTCGGACACACCATTACGTTGTGGTGTTCTGGGTGGCGTGAGTTGCGAAACTATTCCGCATTGTTTCAAATGTAGACCAAACTCATAACTCAAATATTCACCTCCACGATCGATCGTAGAAACTTAATTTTCTTGTTACGATGATTTTCAACTTCACTCAAATTCTTTGAACTTTTCAAATGTTTCGACTTATGTTTCATTAAGTAGATATACCCATATCTCGCTAAGTCATCTGTGAAGGTGAGAAAATAACGATATCCGCCACGAGCCTCAACATTCATCGGACCACATACATCTCAGATGTATGATTTCCAACAAATCTGTTGCTCTCTCCATAGTACCGAGAACGGTGTTCTAGTCATCTTGCCCATGAGGCATGGTTCGCAGTGCCAAGTGATTCATAATCAAGTGACTCCAAAAGTCCATCAAGATGGAGTTTCTTCATGCGCTTTACAATCGATATGACCTAAACGGCAAGTGCCACAAATAAGTTGCACTATCATTATCAACTCTGCATCTTTTGGCTTCAACATTATGAATATGTGTATCACTACTATCGAGATTCATTAAAATAGACCACTCAAGGGTGCATGACCATAAAAGATATTACTCATATAAATAGAACAACCATTATTCTCTCGATTTAAATGAATAACCGCCTCGCATCAAACAAGATCCAGATATAATGTTCATGCTCAACGCAGCACCAAATAACAATTATTTAGGTCTAAAACTAATCCCGAAGGTAGATGTAGAGGTAGCGTGCCGACCGCGATCACATCGACTTTGGAACCATTTCCCACGCCAAGATCGTCACCTCGCCCTTTGCCGTAGTTCGCTAATCCGTAGTCCTGCTTCGAGTTGCAAATATTAGCAATGTAACCAAGATCAAATACCCAGTGCTACTACGAGCTCTAGTAAGGTACACATCAATAACATGTATATCACATATACCTTTGTTCACCTTGCCATCCTTCTTATCCGCCAAATACTTGGGGCAGTTTCGCTTCAAAGGACTATGTCTTGCGGAGAAGCACTCGATTTCAGGCTTAGGTCCAGACTTGGGTTTCTTCTCCCGAGCAAAGAACTTGCTTGCTGTTCTTCTTGAAGTTCCCTTCTTCTTCCCTTTACCTTTCTTCTTGAAACTAGTGGTCTTATTGACCATCAACACTTGATGCTCCTTCTGATTTCTACCTCCGCAGCCTTTAGCATTGCGTAAGAGCTCTGTATAGTCTTTACTAACCCTTGCATATTATAGTTCATCACGAAGCCTTTGTAGCTTGGTGGCGTGATTGAAGAATTCTGTCAATGACACAATCATCCGGAAGATTAACTCCCAATTGCGTCAAGTGATTGTAGTACCCGCACATTCGAGTATGTGCTCACTAACGTAACTATTCTCCTCCATCTTGCAGCTATAGAACTTATTGGAGACTTCATATCTCTCAATCCGGTATTCTGTTGAAATATTAACTTCAACTCCGGAACATCTCATATGCTCCATGACGCTCAAAACGCCGTTGAAGTCCCGGTTCTAAGCCGTAGCATGGCACATCGAACTATAGAGTAGTCATCAGCTTTGCTCGCCAGACGTTCTTAACGCCGCCGGTTGCATCAAGAAGAGGCTCTGCACCTAGCGGTGCATCCAGACGAACTCTTACGTGCAGCAATGAGGATAATCCTCGTTACGGACCCAATCCGTAATTGCTACCATCATCTTTCAACTTTGCTTTCTCAAGGAACGCATTAAAATTCAACGGAACAACAAAGACGAGCCATCTATCTACAATCAAACATAAACAAGCAAGATACTATCAGTACTAAGTTCATGATAAATTTAAGTTCAATTAATCATATTACTAAAGAACTCCCACTTAGAAAAACATCTCTAGTCATCTAAGTGATCACGTGATCCAAATCAACTAAACCATAACCGATCATCACGTGAAATGGAGTAGTTTTCAATGGTGAACATCTTATGTTGATCATATCTACTATATGATTCACGCCGACCTTTCGGTCTCCGTGTTCCGAGGCCATATCTGCATATGCTAGGCTCGCCCAAGATAACCCGAGTATTCTGCGTGTGCAAAACTGGCTTGCACCCGTTGTAGATGGACGAGAGCTTATCACACCCGATCATCACGTGGTGTCCGGGCACGATTTAACTTTGGCAACGGTGCATACTGGGGAGAACACTTCTTGATAATTTAGTGAGAGATCATCTTATAATGCTACCGTCAATCAAAGCAAGATAAGATGCATAAAAGGATAAACATCACATGCAAATCAATATAAGTGATATGATATGGTCATCATCATCTTGTGCTTCGTGATCTTCATCTCCGAGCACCACCATGATCACCATCGCCACCGCGCGACACCTTGATCTCCATCGTAGCATCGTTGTCGCCTCGCCAAACTTATGCTTCTACGACTATCGCTACCGCTTAGTGATAAAGTAAAGCATTACAGGCGATTGCATTGCATACAATAAAGCGACAACCATATGGCTCCTGCCGATTGCCGATAACTTCGTTACAAAACATGATCATCTCATACAATAAAATATAGCATCACGCCTTGACCATATCACATCACAACATGCCCTGCAAAAACAAGTTAGACGCCCTCTACTTTGTTGTTGCAAATTTTACGTGGCTGCTACGGGCTTAAGCAAGAACCAGTCTCACCTACGCATCAAAACCACAACGATATTTCGTCAAATAGACTCGCTTTAACCTTCTCAAGGACCGGGCGAGCTACACTCGTTCAACTAAAGTGAGAGAGACAGCACCCACCACCACCTTTAAGCAACGAGTGCTCGCAGCGGTGAAACCAGTCTCGCGTAAGCGTCACGCGTAATGTCGGTCCGGCCGCTTCATCTCACAATACCGCTGAACCAAAGTATGACATCTGGTAGGTAGTATGACTTGTATCACCCACAACTCACTTGTGTTCTACTCGTGCAAAACATCAAACCATAAAACCTAGGCTCGGATGCCACTGCTGGGGAACGAGTAATTTCAAAATTTTTCCTACGCACACGCAAGATCATGGTGATGCTTAGCAACGAGAGGGGAGAGTGTTGTCTACGCACCCTCGTAGACCCGGCGAAGCGATCACAACGTAGAGGAAGTAGTCGACGTTCTCCTCGCGATCCGACCGATCCCGGCGCCACATTCGGCGCCCCGAGTTCTTGACACACGACAGCTCGATGACGCCCTCGACTCGATCCAGCCGAGTGTCGAGGGAGAGTTCCACAAGACGACGGCGTGGTGACGATCTTGATGTTTCACTGGCGCAGGGCTTCGCTTAAGCTTCGCGACGGTATGACCGAGGTGGAATATAGTGGAGGGGCACCGACACGGCTAAGGAACGATCCGTAGCTCTAACTTGTGTGTCCTAGGGTGCCCCCTGCCCCAGATATAAAGGAGCAGGGGAGGGGCCGGCCGGCCAAGGGAGGCGCTGAGGAGTCCTACTCCTCTGGGAGTAGGATTCCCCCAATCCTAGTTGGAATAGGATTCCTGAGGGGAAAGAGAGAGAAGGGGGTCGCCCCTTTCCTAGTCCTAGTAGGACTAGGGAAGGGGAGGCCATGCCACCTAGGGCTGGCCCTTTCTCCTTTCCACTAAGGCCCACTATGGCCCATTTACCTCCCGGGGTTCCGTAACCTCCGGACTCGAAAATTCTGCTTTCGCCGGAACCATTCCAACTCCAAACATAGGCTTCCAATATATCAATCTTTATGTCTCGACCATTTCGAGACTCCTCGTCATGTCCGTGATCACATCCGGGACTCCGAACTTCTTCGGTACATCAAAATACATAAACTCATAATAACTGTCATCAAAACCTTAAGCGTGTGGACCCTACGGTTCGAGAACAATGTAGACATGACCTAGAACTATTCACGGTCAATAACCAATAGCGGGACCTGGATGCCCATATTGGTTCCTACATATTCTACGAAGATCTTTGTCGGTCAGACCGCATAACAACATACGTTGTTCCCTTTGTCATCGGTATGTTACTTGCCCGAGATTCGATCGTCGGTATCCAATATCTAGTTCAATCTCGTTACCGGCAAGTCTCTTTACTCGTTCCGTAATACATCATCTCACAACTAACTCATTAGTTGTAGTGCTTGCAAGGCTTCAGTGATGTGCATTACCGAGAGGGCCCAGAGATACCTCTCCGACAATCGGAGTGACAAAACCTAATCTCGAAATACGCCAACCCAACATCTGCCTTTGGAGACACCTGTAGTACTCCTTTATAATCACCCAGTTACGCTGTGACGCTTGGTAGCACCAAAGTGTTCCTCCGTAAACGGAGTTGCATAATCTCATAGTTACGTGAACATGTATAAGTTATGGATGAAAGCAGAGCAACATACTAAACGATCGTGTGCTAAGCTAAGGAATGGGTCATGTCAATCGATCATTCTACTAATGATGTGACCTTGTTAATCAAATAACAACTCTTTGTTCATGGTTAGGAAACATAACCATCTTTGATTAACAAGCTAGTCTAGTAGAGGCATACTAGTGACATATTGTTTTGTCTATGCATTCACACATGTATCATGTTTCCGGTTAATACAATTCTAGCATGAATGATAAACATTTATCATGAAATAAGGAAATAAATAATAACTTTATTATTGCCTCTAGGGCATATTTCCTTCAGTCATGGCTATCAAACTTGGCATTAAGGGACTGAAATCAAGTCTGGATGTAGTGCAATGCAAACGCTCTCCACCTACAGATCCATGCTCAGAATATGATCCTAACAGTGATTTTGAGCTAGAGGGAGACCTAAGTCAATGTAGCTCCCTATGGAGGAGTCAGAGGCAGATGCCCTATCTTATTCACCCATCAAGGTGCTTGCTCTAACTTTCCAAGGTTATATTGGTCGCACATATCTTGCAACTGATGCTTTGCATTGCTTCTACTTTGTTGAACTGCCATTAGCTTAGTTTACACATCGTGTATGTGAATACGCCCCGCCTATCCATTTTCAGTACATATTCCATCTGTCGTCATACCATATTTATCAATTCAAATGCTGTTCTTGTGTATCAGACATTCAAAAGGAAGAGGGCGATTGCTGATCGTGGAGGAGCACAAGCAAAGTATTTGGAAAAGCTAGTGGCACCTGATAAATCAAATAGCCCATTAGGTGTAGCTGCAATATCACCTGACCCACAAAGCACCCCAACTCTAGCAGACTCTAGCCCTACTATGCTGGTCATTTCTGATGCCCCAACTCAGCAGACCCCAACTGCAGCAAACAGTATGATTATGCCAGTTGACATAGCACCAACTCTACGATGCAAAATCCCCATTCCAGCAAAGAGTACACCAAATCTAGTTGCCAAATATCTTTTCAAACCAAAGAGAGCCCCAATTGCAGCAAATAGGACCCCTGTTCCATTTCTTCCCAGTTTAGAAGATGAAGCTTATATTGTTGTCAGGAACTTTGTGCGCATCTTTCCTTCATGGAAAGAATATACCGCAGACACAGAACAATTTCCAGTCTTCCTACGCAACTTACGCGTAAGTAATGTACTAATGTTATTCATGGTCATTACTGCATATGTTTCTGCTGACAGAAGACACAAGATTTCATTCTTTTAAATAGGCGAGGACCAAACTGGATTGTGAAAACGAGCAAGGGTTGGTTGCACTTTTCAAGCACTCGTTGATGAAGTATCATTCCTATCCGAGGCAAGCGCACTTCGATGGCAAGCCTCTAAATGAAATTTCTGTAAAGTCTCCGCTGCTACATTTATCCGACGGTGACTGGAATAATCTTGTTACACATTGGTCTCGGCTGCAGCGTAAGGTAGTGTCTATGATATCACATCACAATTTGAACTACATTTCTGCATTTGCCTTAACGTCTCACTTGTATGAAAACTGTTAACAGAAGAACATTCATTCTCAAAGGACCATAGAATCTCGCAACTATACTGCACACTGCATTGCTCTTGTGAGTACCTCTTGCCCTGTATGGTTATGTAGCATCAATCTGCATCTTATCTTCATTATCCTCTATCCCTTCCAGTATTATCATATCTATAATTACTCTCTACAAAATGTAGATTACATGCAATGCTTATGAAGAAGATTTTGTGCTGAAATTCTTGAGTTATCCTTCCCTTGACATGGAGAAGGGCATTATAAAGCCGGTGTTAACTGTTAATGTAATTCAACCCTTCTAAAGCCTTTATCCTCAACTGCTGTTTAATTTGCTCATACTCCCTATCGTTTACTGCTGTTTAGTTTGTTGTTTCTATCAAAATGCATGTTTGCAAGAACCGTAAGTTCTAAGTTTTACTTGTAAAACCAAATTCCCTATTCATACCATGCACATTACTCAATACTCCCTATATATATGCTTGTTTTTGTGGATCTATAATCCAGTGTGTGGTGAAGCAGCCCACGTTTGCACCTTGTCATCTCCTATTTTATCTTACTAATGTGACTCATGATATGAACAACATGCCATGCACATTAACCAAAATAGATACAATGATTTTCTTTTCCCTTCATCTATGCTTGTAATGTTGACATGGTAATCTAGTAGTGTGGTGAAGCTCCCCGCATTATGAACAGTGCCAAATTATGCTATTGATATTTTGAACTTACTCTTTATTTTCTAATTTGAAATTGGATGGAATTGACAGCATAGTTATCATCTTTGTTTATACACGTGCAAAACCTGTCATCTCTCTGCTTTGTTTCAGGGTGATATGCCTGATGGCATGCACAAGTCTGTTGAAGGCTGTGAGACAAACCCAACATACATTGCACCAAAGAAGGCAAAACATCTTGAAGATAGCGAGACAACCCGAAAGTCTTGTCTTGATGCATTGTTCAAGTTACTTGAGACTAGCAGTCAGACAAGCTCACAGAATTCATTGTGCAATCGGTTCGACTTCTTCGGTCCCAAGTTCTAGCGTAAAGGCATTCTCGCAACTCAACTTCGACTTGAAGTCCTATCTCTAAGAAAGATTATGGAGAACACCAATGAGAACCTCATCGCTAAACAACTACACTGAAGCTATGACCGACATGCTAGGTCGGTCTCACAGCCTTTGCTCAAGAACTTGCAGCAGCTTCTCGCAAAGGCTAACCTTTCTTGAACTTTCTTGGAAGTGGTTTCGGTTAAGTATTATTTTGTTACGCTGCAATGGTGCCTAGTTTTTGTAGTCTGCTTCTTTGTTGCGCCTTATGATCACTGGTGGAGAACTTTGATGCCCAGTGGATGTAATATACCATAAATCCTTTATTGTATAGTGTAGGTTTATTCTTAGTTTTTTTGGCATAATTTCTTTATCAACTACCACTATAAAAGCATGAAAGAGTGGAGAACCAATTCATCTCATCCATCAAATCTGATGATCTGATGGTCTATATCACTTCAACACACTAAACATGTTTTATGCTTTAATTACCCACCATGCCATTAGCCGCTAACCCCTCTCTCTTTCATAGAAAAAAATCCCTGCCTCTCGCTATCCTCCTCTCCCCACTCGCTTCGCACGACCCCACGGCAGTTCGCCGCCCGTCACCGCCCACGCCTCGCACGTCGCTCGACAACTTGACGCACCAGCGGGCCTCCACCTCCACGCGCCAGACGACCTCCGCCCGACCACCTATTTCCCGACGCACCGGCTGACTGGCAGACCGCCTTCTCTACCTGCGGCTGGACCTCTGCCTTGACACATTGGCAGACCTCCGCCTCGACCTGTGGCGCCTCCACCTATTTCCCGAAGCGACGGCGGACTGTCGGACCTCCGGCTCGACGCGTCGATGGACCTCCGCCTCGACCTCTACCTCCCCAGCCATCTGAACGAGCCTCGCTTTGGTTTTTTCTGGTATGGATCCCTACCCCTCTCCACATGTGTCTTCCGCTGTGTGCGTGGGTGTTCTGCTTGTGCATGTTGTGTGTCTTGATCGCTGGCATGTGTGTGCTCTATACATTACTGAATGACAAGTTTCTTATTTTTTGCGATGAACAATGTTCATGTTCGTTCAGGCAGCTCGCCGGCATCCATTATGGTCTGACATTTTAGAATTAATCAAGATTACCTTTCAGGCTTCTTCTGTTGTGATCTGTTGAGTATGTGCAATTCCGTTGTTCCCTAAACCCATGTAGGACGTGCTCCCAGTTCATCACTCGCCTCGACCAAGATGTGGCGTTCTTGGGTCTGAAGTTGCCCTCATACAAGTTAGGCATTGATGGGTAGTATTCTTGAGTACCCTGCCATAGTTTGGCTGGCGATCTGAAGCCAGCATGCTGCATTTTTGCAAGTGATTGCTTTAATCGGATTTTGCAACTTTGTTTTAGGTGATACAAAGTTCAGCGTCTATAGTCTATTTGCACGGTCACACTAATACATATAGAGATTTCCATCTATCACCTTATTTTTCATTTTTGATCTATCTACAATCTTTGTTGGATTATCAACGTTGTATCCATGACTCAGGGAATATAAAGTGCATGCTGTGAGCCAGATACATGGCAATTATATTTTATCTATCAATGCTAAAGCTCCTTCATCTGATCAATGCTTCTTAATTTTATAAATTATGTACCTATATTTTGAATTCTGATCAATGCTTCTTCATTTGGATATTTTATAATTCATAGACAGGATTGCGACTTGGTTAATAACACAATTTAACTTTCTTATTATGTTGTTAAAGTTCTTAGGAAAATAGGCACATATCACCGTAATAGCTCTGATGATTCCAAAACTATTTAATGTTAGATCACTATAAGAAAGGAGTATTTTTTGTTGGTATCAAAGAATAAGAAAAAATGCATTTCAATTTCACTGTAGTCTTGTATGCACTACTAATTTCACACATGGCAGACTTTGTATGTGAAATGCCCAGAGTTGAATGATCTGAACCTCAACTATTGTACAAACCTACACCCAGGTATTATGTCCTTAGCTTTTTCATCAAGTTGTCAAGTTGGTAACAGCTTTTATGATTATTACAATTAAATATTTTCCAGAGCGGCATGCTACTTCAATGCCCAAATTTGAAGAATGTACATGCACTTAGATGCCAAGATAGGTTGATTGGTGTAATTAGAAGACAGGTGCTACTTTGTTAACACATTTCCCACTCCCAAGTAATTTTTCATTTCAGCTCGAGCTTCCTTCTGTAGCTCCTGTCGTTTCAAGGTTATTGGATGAACATGTTTGAAGTGGTAAGCAGTAACCATTTGCTATCAGCAATCCTAAAGTGGAAAATATGTTATATCAGAATTAGCTACATATTGTTTAAGAATGTTGCTCTCCAATGTTTTTGGCTCACCCACTTTATGTAAGCATGTGCAGAATTACACCGAACCAAACAAACCAGAACTGAACTACTTATTTTACTGTTGTCTGAACTGCATTTCAGTTTGTACAAATAGTGTTGTGTTCCTATTTGGTGGGAAAAATAATTTAATTTGTCTCATGGTTTTTCGCTTGGGTTTTGCCTTCAGAAATTGATAAACATAAGGAATCAAATGAAGCAATGTGTATCAACTAGAGTCTATCAAGGAGTAGGCAGTGAAGCTTAGGCCATGTTTGTTCTGGCTTTGGCTTCTGCTTTTGCATCTTTTGTACTTTGATAGAAAAGCCAAAAAATCTCATAATAGGTGTTTTTTGCTTTGGCTTTTGGCTTATACCATCATATAACAATATTGATTCATAAGCCAACAACTGAAGCAAAAAAGCTCCAATTTAGGAGCTTTTGTGGCTTTTTGTGAAAGTGGAAAAGTTGCAAAAGCAGAAGCAAAAGCCCAAACAAACAGGGCCGCCTAGGAATCATCATATCTATAGAAAAATGGTGCATCTTACAATATGCCTTGTTTAGTGTGTAACAATGATGGTAGTTTTATGTTGCATATTAGAGGTGCTTACGCCAAAATATATCACTTGCGTGCAGGCTAAATGGAATCATTATGGACTAAGTGGAATTAACTTTCATCTAACATATCTTAGAGAAAGAAGTCTAGACATGTCTAGGGTGTTGTATTAATAGCATACAGGCTAATGTAGTCCTTCTATATCCAGTTGTGTTTACTTCCTTTTTGCCGATTTAAACTATTGTACGAGTTTTGTTTTCCGTTCGACTTTAATTTTTGTATCCTATCCAATCATTTCCAAAGATACTTTCATGTTTGGTATTTATTTTCTAAATCTTGATTGACCTTACAATTGAGACAACCCACTATATGATTGTGTTTTTATTAGTTTGTGTTAGATTAGATGAGTCGTAATTTTTATAAATTTTGTCAGATGTCCAAGATTGGCACGGAGTATTTCCACTCTCTACCATATTAATTTGAGCCCCAGATACTTTTGTGAACATTATTATTGGTGAACTTTTGTGTATGTTCTCATGAGTAATCACACTTTTACCAAATCATTCCCAAAATTGTGCGATAATTTTTGGGGTCTTGGATTAAGCTGCTTGATTAGATCATCTTAATGAGAGTTCAATAACATAAGCTTCAGTTACTCTATCCTATTGTCTTTATCTGAAGTAGAAACATTTTATTGTAGGGAACATCAAGCTACCATTAGATTACAAGATGGTGAGATTTAGATTTTTTTTAACACGGGGAGGGGACCAGAGGGCCCTCTGAGCTGCTTTCATATATATAAAATTACAGCACACTACAAGGACCCTGAAAGAAAGTAAGATTGCAAACACCTCCTTCCTAATTGCAAACAAGACCTTGAAAGAAACGGAAAAAAGCAATTTGGTCCTGCTGCAACCTACAACCTCGCCGGAGCTACGGCTGCCAACATCTCCGGCATGATTCTTGCCATCTCTGGGCAAAGAAAGAAGGGCTCTCCATGGAGGTTGTAGAAGTGCTCGCCGGCTCTGATGAGGGAGGGGAGATGATGGCGGCGCGCCATCGGCTCACTTCGGTGCTTATAGTCATCGCTACGTGGTTTCTGGACCTGTATGTAATTTTGCTTCTGGTGTTCTTTGTATTACCTTGACAGTTGATGAATAGATGGAAAGTTTTTCTTGCAACAAAAAAAGAAGTGCCGGAGCCATCTCTTTATTTGATCTTCTGGTCCGGCAGTTGAGGTCGAAGTAGCGGAAAACAATCAGCCGATGAACTCCACGCAGCATCCATCCCTTGGAGTTTCTTGACCAGAAGAGTAGAAAGCACCAAGCTGCCACCCTCTTCCCCACCACCACGGCAGCGAAAAGGGAGCCTGTAGAGAGCCTGCTTCACTCGATTAAGAAATCCACCAAGCTTATTTCGGAAGAGCTCCAACCAGATCTACCCTTTACAGCCACCGTCCACCAAGAACGGTGAGAGGACCATGGGATCAACCCCCTTGCAAGGCGGCTGGAGAATGTCAGACATAAGCTTCTCACCGACAACGGCATAAAGTCAGTTCTAAAGACAACTCTAGATATGCTAATATATACAAGGAGGACCCGAGCACCTCTCCATAGCCTTCGCCGGCCGGCAACATCGTCGGACGGGGACAAGGCGTAGGATTGGCCGGGGAGCCCGTGCATAGAGATTTAGAAGTTAAGGATGTCAATATTTTGCTTAAAGTATGTACATGGAAATATTTAATTGAATAATGTTTGTTGTGCATACGTTTCTATCTTTTTTAGTGGATGTCTACTTAAATTGGTGTTTTTCTATTCCTGCAATTAATCAAGCTCGGACATTACCACTTGTGAATCATTGCAGACGTCAGTATATCGAGAAAGCTTGACATGCCAAGTCATGATAAGAAGAAATAATCGGTGATTTAAGAAGAATCGTGTTCCTTTGACGTGCATTGCATGTGCAGGCTTACTAGTTGTATAGAGTAGGTCTGTTCTTAATTCCTACTAGTTACTGCCATCATTCGCTATCTAAAAAAAATCTGATGTAGTCGACCGAGCCGAAACATTCGCCTCTAACCGGCCTGGTTTTAGCGGGCCACAATTGGGCCGGCCTGCATCTTTCTTGGGCCCGAATGATTGGGGCCTTCACACTTTACGCCAGGCCCACAACTCATCTGGGCCTTTTGTGGACCCAGCGCTTAGTTTGGCCCAGGTAGCATTGGGCCATTAATAGGCTGAATATTGTACTGGCCTGTTACGGCCCAGATGAAACCATGGGCCTTTAGCAGGCCGAAATGCATGTGTTGGGCCTCAATTTTCACTAGTCGTCGATGGGCCTTCAGCAGGTTGAAATGTAGACCGGGCCTTTTTGGGCCCAGTTATATCACGGGTCGTTACCAGGCTGAAACATATCTCGGGCCTTAGTTGGCCCACTAATATCATGGGCCTTTAAGAGGCTGAAAGCTTAGTACAGGCATCATCGGGCCGAATTATATGACAGGCCTTTAACAGGCCCAAAGTCACGTTGGCTTAACTGTTGCCACCTTTATCATGAGCCGTTAGTGGGCCCGATGTCCATCGGACCATATATGGACCATGGGCAGCACGGGCCATTCCCAGGCCGAAAGTCACACCGGGCTAAAATGGGCCAATGTCTACATCGGGCCTCTAACAGGCCGGAAGTCACTGGGCTGTAATTGGGCCCAAATATTTGGTGAACAATTAACATACCAGATCTAGCTTCGGGCCGTAAATGGGCCTTTATTAAGTAGGCCGTTATTGGGCTGGCCCACTAGTACCTGAGTAAGTACTACGGGCCTTTGTCTGGGCCGGCCTTTTTAACCTTTATGGGCCTCTGTTGGGCCCAGCCACGTGTCGACGTATCATAGGCATGTCTCCTCCAATGGACGAGCGACATCTGGCCCACTGACGAGCTAACAGGTGTTCCCTCCGGCCAATCAGAATTTTACACGTGGAAATTTCCCATTGGTCCCGGCTGTTAACGGGTTATCGGATCCAAAACTGGACCCGATAGCTTAACGGCGTTCCGTTACGGTGGATGCCACGTGTCGGTCACCCTTGACGAAAGCACTTCTGTGACGCGCAATTTATCGCCATGGAAGTGGACACTTCCGTGATGATAATTTTGGTAATGTCATGGAACACTTGTACAACAGCACAGGTATGACTATCTTTATTCTGTCATAAAATCTTTATGGATGTACATGCATGACAAAAAATGCGACCTACTGTGACAAACACATATCATCCCGGAAGTGTATTTTTTTGTAGTGACATCAACCGCGTTGTCAAATGCTTCCGCTTTTGGTCTAGGAGGGTACGTAGACATACTCTCCCCCTCTCGTTGCTATGCATCTCCTAGATCGATCTTGCGTGAGTGTAGGAAATTTTTGAAATTGCATGCTATGTTTCCCAACAGTGGAATTCGAGCCAGGTGGTATGCACGAGTAGAACACAAAGAGTTGTGGGTGATGATAGTCATACTGCTTACCACCAACGCCTTATTTTGATTCGGCGGTATTGTTGGATGAAGCGGCTCGGACGAACTTTACATGACCACGTTCATGAGACCGGTTCCACCGACAAACATGCAACTACTTTTGCATAAAGGTGGCTGGCGAGTGTCTGTTTCTCTAACTTTAGTTTAATCGGATTTGACTGCGGCCGGTCCTTGTTGAAGGTTAAAACAACAAACTTGATAAATCACCATTGTGGTTTTAATGCGTAGGTAAGAACGGTTCTTACTAGAAGCCCGTAGCAGCCACGTAAAACTTGCAACAACAAAGTAGAGGACGTCTAACTTGTTTTTCCAGGGCATGTTGTGATGTGATATGGTCAAGACATGATGTGATATATGTTATTGTATGATATGATCATGTATTGTAGAAGTTATCGGCAACTGGCAGGAGCCTTATGGTTGTCGCTTTATTGTATGAAATAGAAACACCATGTAATTGCTTTACTTTATCACTATGCATTAGCGATAGTTGTAGAAGCAATAGTTGGCGAGACGACCACAACGCTAGGATGGAGATCAAGGTGTCAAGCCGGTGACGATGGAGATCATGACGGTGCTTTGGAGATGGAGATCAAAATCACAAGATGATAATGGCCATATCATGTCACATATTTTGATTGCATGTGATATTTATCTTTTATGCATCTTATTTTGCTTAGTGCGATGGTAGCATTATAAGATGATCCCTTAACTAAATATTTCAAGGTATAAGTGTTCTTCCTAAGTATGCACTGTTGCGACAGTTCGTCGTGCTGAGGCACCACGTGATGATCGGGTGTCGTAGGATCTACGTTCACATACAACGAGTGCAAGACAGTTTTGCACATGCAGAATACTCGGGTTAAACTTGATGACCTTGGCATGTATAACTGAAGGAAATATGCCCTAGAGGCAAAAATAAAGTTGTTATATTTCCTTATATCAAGATAAATGTTTATTATTCATGCTAGAATTGTATTAACCGGAAACTTAGTACATGTGTGAATACATAGTCGAAACATAGTGTCCCTAGTATTCCTCTACTTGACTAGCTCGTTAATCAAAGATGGCTAAGTTTCCTGGCCATAGACATGTGTTGTCATTTGATGAATGGGATCACATCATTAGAGAATGATGTGATGGACAAGACCCATCCGTTAGCTTAGCATTATGATCGTTTAGTTTTATTGCTATTGCTTTCTTCATGACTTATACATATTCCTCTGACTATGAAATTGTGCAACTCGCAAATACCGGAGGAACACCTTGTGTTCTATCAAACGTCACAACATAATTGGGTGATTATAAAGATGCTCTAAAGGTGTCTTCGAAGGTGTTTGTTGAGTTGGTATAAATCGAGATTAGGATTTGTCACTCCGAGTATCGAAGAGGTATCTCTGGGCCCTCTTGGTAATGCACATCACTATAAGCCTTGCAAGCAATGTGTCTAATGAGTTGGTCATGACATGATGCATTACAGAATGAGTAAAGAGACTTTCCGGTAACGAGATTGAACTAGGTATGAGGATACTGACGATCGAATCTCGGGCAAGTAACATACCAGTGACAAAGGGAATGACGTATGTTGTTATGCGGTTTGATCGATAAAGATCTTCGTAGAATATGTAGGAACCAATATGAGCATCCAGGTTCTGCTATTGGTTATTGGCTGGAGATGTGTCTTGGTCATGTCTACATAGTTCTCGAACCCGTAGGGTCCGCATGCTTAACGTTCGCTGACGATTTGTATTATGAGTGTTTTGGTGACCGAAGCTTGTTCGGAGTCCCGGATGAGATCACGTACATGACAAGGAGTCTCGAAATGGTCGAGAGGTAAAGATTCATATATTGTAAGGTTATATTCAGACATCGGAATGGTTCCGAGTGATTCGGATATTCTACCGGAGTACCGAGGGGTTGCCGGAACCCCCCGGGGGAATAATGGGCCTTAGTGGGCCTTAGTGGAGAGAGAGGAGGGCCGCAAGGGGTGGCCGCGTGTCCCCCCATGGCAGTCTGAATTGGACTAGGGGGAGGGGGCGGCGCCCCCTTTCCTTTTCCCTATCCCTCTCCTTTCTTTTCCCTCCGGTGGAGAAAGGAAAAGTGGGGGGGGGGTGAATCCTACTTGGACTGGGAGTCCAAGTAATACTCCCCCCTTGGCGCGCCCCTCCTGGCCGCCGGCCTCCTCTCCCCTCTTCTTTCACCTCACAATCCCAAATAATTCGCTTAGGAGTCAGTACATAAAGATTTAATTTCATTTCTGCGATTTGTTCTCCTCTTCTAAGGTTATAGCTTTCGTGCTAGTTATATACGGGGGCGGGGGACACCCCAAAGGCACACCAAAAATTCTCTTAGCTGTGTGTGGTGCCCCTTCCATAGTTTACTCCTTCGGTCATAGCGTCGTAGTGCTTAGGCAAAGCCCTGCGCGGATCACATCACCATCACCATCACCACGCCGTTGTGATGACGGAACTCTCCCTCGGCCCTTGCTACCTCTTGAGCACTGCGTTGGATTTCCCCAAAGAGGAGAGGATGATGCAGCAAAGTAGCGTAAGTATTTCCCTCAGTTTTTGAGAACCAAGGTATCAATCCAGTAGGAGACCACGCACAAGTCCCTCGTACCTACACAAAACGATAGCTCCTCGCAACCAACGCGATTAGGGGTTGTCAATCCCTTCACGGTCACTTACGAGAGTGAGATCTGATAGAGATGATAAATAATATTTTTGGTAATTTTTGGTATAGAGATGCAAAGTAAAAAGTAAAAGGCAAAGTAAAAACAAAGCAAGTAATAAAGTAATGAAGATTGATATGATGAGAATAGACCCGGGGGCCATAGTTTTCACTAGTGGCTTCTCTCAAGAGCATAGATATTCTACGGTGGGTGAACAAATTACTGTTGAGCAATTGACATAATTGAGCATAGTTATGAGGATATCTAGGTAATGATCATGTATATAGGCATCACGTACGAGACAAGTAGATCGAAACGATTCTGCATCTACTACTATTACTCCACTCATCAACCGCTATCGAGCATGCATCTAGAGTATTAAGTTAAAAACAGAGTAACACCTTAAGCAAGATGACATGATGTAGAGGGCTAAATTCATGCAATATGATAAAAAAACCATCTTGTTATGCTCGATGTCAACAATACAATACGTGCCTTGCTGCCCCTTCTGTCACTGGGAAAGGACACCGCAAGATTGAACCCAAAGCTAAGCACTTCTCCCATTGCAAGAACTACCAATCTAGTTGGCCAAACCTAAAGGATAATTCGAAGAGACTTGCAAAGATAACTCAATCATACATAAAAGAATTAAGAGAACATTCAAATATTGTTCATAGATAAGCTGGATCATAAACCCACAATCATCGGTCTCAACAAACACACCGCAAAAAGAAGATTACATCGAATAGATCTCCAGAAGAGAGGGGGAGATCATTGTAGAGATCCAAAAAGAGAGAAGAAGCCATCTAGCTACTAGCTATGGACCCGAAGGTCTGAAGTAAACTACTCACACTTCATCGAGGGGATATGGTGTTGATGTAGAAGCCTCCATGGTGGATGCCCCCCGTGAGCTCTCGAACAGGCCCCAAGATGGGATCTCGTGGATACGTAAGGTTGCGGCGGTGGAATTAGGTTTTGGCTCCTGTTCGATCGCTTGGAGATACGTGAGGTATATATAGGAGGAAGGAGTACGTCGGTGGAGCAACAGGGGCCACGAGGCAGGGGCACGCCTGGGGCGCCCCACCTCGTGACCGACTCTTCGCTTCTTGGAGTAGGGTCCAAGTCTCTGGATCACGCTCGTGAGAAAATCACGCTTCGATGGCTTCGCCCGCTTTGGACTCGTTTGATATTCCGTTTCTTCGAAACACTAAAATAGGCAAAAACAACAATTCTGGGCTGGGCCTCCGGTTAATAGGTTAGTCCCAAAAATAATATAAAAGTGTAAAATAAAGCCCAATATAGTCCAAAACAGTAGATAAAGTAGCATGGAGCAATCAAAAGTTATAGATACGTTGGAGACGTATCAGGCATTGCCAAGCTTAATTCCTGCTCGTCCTCGAGTAGGTAAATGATAAAGGAGAATTTTTGATGCGGAGTGATACTTTGGCAAATTTCAATGTAAATCTTCTTAATTGTGATATGAATATTCAGATCCGAAAGATTCAAGACAAAAGTTCATATTGACATAAGAAATAATAATACTTCAAGCATACTAATCAAAGTAATCATGTCTTCTCAAAATAACATGGCAAAAGAAAGTTCATCCCTACAAAATCATATAGTTAGGCTATGCTTCATTTTCGTCACACAAAGATGTTCCCAACTTCTATACCCCCGATGACAAGCCAAGCAATTGTTTCATACTTAAATAATCTCAAACTTTTTCAACCTTCACGCAATACATGAGCGTGAGCCATGGATATAGCACTATGGGTGGAATAGAATATGATGATGGGGATTGTGTGGAGAAGACAAAAAGGAGAAAGTCTCACATTGACGAGGATAACCAACGGGCTATAGAGATGCCCATCAATTGATGTCAACATGAGGAGTAGGGATTGCCATGCAACGGATGCACTAGAGCTATGAATGCTCAAAAGAAAACTAGTGGGTGTGCATCCAACTCACTTGCTCATGAAGACCTAGGGCATTTGAGGAAGCCCATCGTAGGAATATACAAGCCAAGTTCTATAATGAAAAATTCCCACTAGTATAAAAAGACAACTTATGAGACTCACTACATGAAGAACAAGGTGCTACTTTGAAGCACAATATATGAGACTCACTACATGAGGAACAAGGTGCTACTTTGAAGCACAAGTGTGGAAAAAGAGATAGTAGCATTGCCCTCTTTTTTTCTTTTCTCTTTTTTTCTCTTTTTTTCTCTTTTTTTGGGCATTTCTTTTTTTTCTTTTAGCCTTTCTTCTTTTTTTATTTTTCTTTTTTTTCTTTTTGGGCAATGCTCTAACAATGGTGATCATCACACTTCTATTGATTACAACATAAGGATTACAACTCAAAACTTAGAACAAGATATGACTCTATATGAATGCCTCCGATGGTGTACCGGGATGGTGCAATGAATCAAGAGTGACATGTATGAAAAATAATGCATGGTGGCTTTGCCACAAATACGATGTCAACTACATAATCATGCAATGGCAATATCACAAAAGTAATGTATGTCATGATGATGATGATGGAAGTTGCATGGCAATATATCTCGGAATGGCTATGCAAATGCCATGATAGGTAGGTATGGTGGCTATTTTGAGGAAGATATAAGGGGTTTTATGTGTGATAGAGCGTATCGTATCACGGGGTTTGGATGCACCGGCGAAGTTTCCACCAACTCTCAAGGTGAGAAAGGGCAATGCACGGCATCAAGAGGCTAGCAAAGGCGGAAAGGTGAGAGTGCGATAATCCATGGACTCAACATTAGTCAAAAGAACTCATATAATTATTGCAAAAATTTAGAAGTCATCAAAAATCAAGTACTACACGCATGCTCCTAGGGGGATAGATTGGTAGGAAAAGACCATCGCTCGTCCCCGACCGCGACTCATAAGGATGCACAAGCCAGGTACACTTCATGTTTCAAATTTGTTACACAACTTTAACCATACGTGCATGCTACGGGACTTGCAAACTTCAACGCAAGAATTCTTTGAATTCATAATCACCCAACTAGCACGACTTTGATATTATCACCTCCATATCTCAAAACAATTATCAAGCATCAAACTTATCTTAGTATTCAATTCACTCAAAAGAAAGTTTCACATATCTTGAATACCAAGTATTAATATTAAGAAAATTACCATGCTATTAATGACTCTCAAAATAATCTAAGTGAAGCATGAGAGATCAATAGTTTCTTTAAAACAAATCTACCACTGTGCTCTAAAAGATCTAAGTGAAGTACTAGAGCAAAAATTATCATGCTCAAAAGATATAAGTGAAGCACTATGAGCAAAACTATCAAGCTCAAAAGATATAAGTGAAGCACATAGAGTATTCTAACAAATTCCAATTCATGTATGGCTCTCTCAAAAGGTGTGTACATCAAGGATGATTGTGGTAGACTAACAAGCAAAGACGCAAATAATACAAGACGCTCCAAGCAAAACACATATCATGTAGTGAATAAAAATATAGCTCCGAGTAAATTACCGATGGAAGTGGACAAAAAGAGGGGATGCCTTCCGGGGCATCCCCAAGCTTTTGACTTTTTGGTGTCCTTGGATTATCTTGGGGGTGCCATGGGCATCCCCAAGCTTAGGCTCTTGCCACTGCTTGTTCCATAATCCATCAAAAGAATTCACCCAAAACTTGAAAACTTCACAACACAAAACTCAATAGAAATCTCGTGCGCTCCGTTAGAGAAAGAAAACAAAAGACTACTTCAAGGTACTGTAATGAACTCATTCTTTATTTATATTGATGTTAAACCTACTGTATTACAACTTCTCTATGGATTATAAACTATTTTACTAGCCATAGATTCATCAAAATAAGCAAACAACACACGCAAAACCGAATCTGGAACTCTAAAAATCCTACCAAAATAGGAAGTCCTGGACAATTTGTTTATTGAACAGCAGAAAAAAGAATCAATGCAAAAGCACATTCCTGTGATTTAATAAAATTATATTCGTGCGCGCAAAGTTTCTGTTTTTCAGCAGAATCAAATCAACTATCATCGTAGGTTATCCTATAGGTTCTACTTGGCACAAACACTAATTAAAACATAAAACCACATCCAAACAGAGGCTAGATGGATTATTTATTCCTAAACAGAAGCAAAAACAAAAAACACAAATAAAATTGGGTTGCCTCCCAACAAGCGCTATCGTTTAACGCCCCTAGCTAGGCATAAAAGCAAGGATAGATCTAGGTATTGCCATCTTTGGTAGGCAATCCATAAGTGGCTCTCATGATAGATTCATATGGTAATTTTATTTTCTTTCTAGGGAAGTGCTCCATGCCCTTCTTCAAGGGAAATTGGAATCTAATATTCCCTTCCTTCATATCAATAATTGCACCAATCGTTCTAAGGAAAGGTCTACCAAGAATAATAGGACATGAAGGATTGCAATCTATATTAAGAACGATAAAAACTACGGGAACATAATTCCTATTTGCAACAATAAGAACATCATTAATTCTTCCCATAGGCTTTTTAATAGTGGAATCCGCAAGATGCAAGTTTAGAGAGCAATCATCAAAGTCACAGAAATCTAGCAAAACACACAAAGTTTTGGGAATAGTAGAGACACTAGCACCCAAATCACACAAAGCATGAAACTCACAATATTTAATTTTAATTTTAATAGTAGGTTCCCACTCATCATAGAGTTTTCTAGGGATAGAGACTTTCAACTCAAGTTTTTCTTCATAAGATTGCATCAAGGCATCAGCAATGTGTTCGGTAAAGGCCTTATTTTGACTATAAGCATGAGGAGAATCTAGCACGGATTGCAACAAGGAAATACAACCAATTAAAGAGCAACTTTCATAATTAAATTCCTTGAGATCCAAAATAGTGGGTTTAGCAACATCTTGGTTTTTATTTCTTTCAATCCCACTTTCATCAATTTCATCAAGATCTAGAAACTCTGAATTCTTAGAACGCCTTCTAGGTAAAGGAAGATCATATTCAGTTTCATCAAGATTCATATTGCAAAACAAAGATTTAATGGGGGACACATCAATAACTTTTAGATCTACATCTTGATTTTCATAGGAATTGGAAGAACACGCTTTAATAAAGCATCTTTGGAAGCACGCATCCTAGCGATTCTTTCTTTGCACTCATCAATGGAAATTCTCATGGCTTTAAGAGACTCATTGATATCATGCTTAGGAGGAATAGATCTAAGCTTTAAAGAATCAATTTCAAGAAAAATTCTATCCATGTTCCTAGCCAAATCATCAACTTGCAAGATCGGACCTAAAACATGACTATAATGATGAATTCATAAACGGTAGACAAAGTAGATCAACTCCTCCCCTCCCCTCTCCTCCTAGGCGAATCCTAGGCGGCTCCACCGCCGGTGGCCACTCCGGCCCCGGCGTCCACCACCCTGGCCGCCCAATGGCGCCTCGACACCTTGACTTTGCTAGAGGTAAGGCTTTTCAGCTTGGCATGCGCCAAAAGTTTGGTCATCCAGTGGTTTTCTCTCCTGGTTTTCGCCAACGTGAGTTCAAGCTTGTAGTCTCTTTCGGTCGCGCGTGCTTTCGCCTGGATTGTCACACCGTGAGCATTGCGCTTCACTCTTGCTTTGGTGGTTACCCTCAAGGCTTTAGGGTTAAGTTTCTCCGGGACCGTTCGTTTCAGTTTTCGGTTGCCTCCAAGTCTGTGGGTTCTGAACTCTAAAATAGTGGCCGCATTTCTGAGAGGGATTTTGAGATGGTTTTTAGCCTCTGGGGTGAAGGTGGTCCTAATTGGCGTCGTGAGGAGCATCTGTTCTATCAAGAGGAGCAAAATTCATGGTCCTTGGTTTCCAGAGGGCCTCCACGTTCTTCCTCCCAAAGCAGCTCCGGCGATCGCCGGAGGGAGTTCGACCACCGTGTCTCAGTTTTCCAACGGCTGGTGGGGTTACCGGACTCGTCTCCGGATTTACAGGAAACTGCTATTGATGAAGGGCGCATTGAGTGTAATATTACACCTCCGATCAATGATCGCGTGGTTCAGGGGGATGAGGGCGCGAACTCTGGATCTTCAAATTCGGCCATTACTTGTTACAGTTGTGGCAATTTGGGCCACATGGCTTGGGCCTGCCCTGAACCGCGTCTCACCAGGCTTTGGCCGTTTTTTCGGGTGGCTTCTTTTCCCACCCCACCATCTAAAGCCTGGGCCTCTGGGGTGGTGGAGGACTGGTTTTCGGCCGTTGGCCCAGCCCAGCCGGCGATTCGAGCTTCCTCTTTTAGACAGCTCTGTGACGGCATGTTCCCTAATTTTCAGCCAAGATTCCCTCTTGCCTCTTCGTCTCCTCCCCTGCCATCCACTGTTCAACCTCGGGCTCGTCTTTCTTCCCCATTGCAGTCTCCAGAGCCTTCTGCTGGCGCAGAGCTAACCATGGCAAACATTCCGTTTGATCCTCAGCCTTTTGTTCCCCATGGTTTCAATATTCTCAATGTTGAAGGCCGTAATGGTGTGGCCAGGGTGGTTCTCCCCCACCGTCAGAAGCGCCACGAGGACTGGGCCATCGTCACCATTGAGCCGCTTCCGGATGAGGTACTTTTTCCAAATGTGCAAGAAGTTCTTGATGAGTTCTTTGCGGATGTTCAGCAAGTGCAAATAAGAGAAATGCAGCGTTGTCCTCTGGGGGAAGCTTATCTGCGATTTGTCAATCCAAGAGACAGAGATAGGTTAGTACTGCAGAGTCCTCACCAGTTTGGAGATGTTTTCATCACTTTCCATAACCATGATAATGGCCGCAACTGCCGTAGAACACAGTTTAATAGAACAGTTTGGCTGCTCTTCCTTGCGGTCCCGTTTGATTTTCGCAATTCTGAAGATATTGCCAGGGCCATCAGTCATTTTGGGCGCCTTGTTTCTTGGGAGAATGACCCTCTTCATATGGGTAGAGTGATTGCAAAAGCTAAAGTTAGAGATCTTGAATCCATCCCTAAAAGTGTCAGGTGGTCTGAAGGTGAAGTTCTAGATGAAGATGCTTGGTCCTCTTCAGTGGAAATTCTTCTGCAATAGTTGATGGGTGGGGCCCCAGCAGATGAGGATCCAATTCCACCTGCCAATATTGACCCTCACCCTCTACCAGGACAAAACAATGCTCTCCCTGCTTTTCATATTAATCCTCAGCCTATTCAGCAAGATGACATGGATGCAGAGGAGGGTCACTGGGCTCTGCAGCCCCCAGTTGGTAATAATGTTGAACCTCAAGATGCTTTTGATTTCCTGGAAGGTGTTCATCAAGAAGAAATTGCTTGGGCTGATGGGGAAGAGCTCCCGCCACCTTTGGAGGGCCACAGCAGCATCACAACAACTGTCTCCCTGTCTGAAGGTTTGTCTTCACATGCAAGTGAGGAAGTAAATCAACTTCCACCTATGTTGCAGATACAGGGCAATGGCCTTGAGCTTTTGATGCAGGACTACCAAGAGGAGGAGCAGGATGTTCATGCCATCCCAGCTCCTCAGGCTCCTCTTGCTTTGGCAGCTCCTCAGGAAGTTATATTGCCAGCAATCCCTGAGGTGGTCCCTCAGATTCAGCCTGTATTGGAGGAAGTGTTACAACCTTCTGAGCCTGTTATTGGTAACAGTACTATTGTCCCTCAGGATCTGTTAGTGGACCCTTGCAGAGACACTCATGCTGGTAAAGAGCCAGTAGAACATGACAAGGAACCTTTTTAGTTCACAACTGTGGATTTGGTTGGGGAAGCAGGTGCTAGCTCTCATTCAGTGAACCCACTGCTTCTGGACCCTGCTGGGGATGAAAATGATACCAAAAAAGGTAACTGGATTGCACAAATTGAAGAGCACTTTCAGTTTGCACCCTCATTACTTGGTTTGAAATCAATTCAGTTAAAGGCTCTAGCTAATAAGGATACTATTCTGTCAGAGGAAGGCCTGGTAATTTGGAAGGAGCATTTTGCTCAAAAGCCTTTGGAGGGTGTGCCTTCTCTTTCAGTTCAAGTTCCAGTAAGTTGGTTCAATTTTATTGTGCATCTTCTAATGACACCAGACAAGTTTAACTGGACACTCAATATGCTTAAATCTCCTTTGTGGGAATTACTTGTTGAAGTAGAGGGCACTGAAAATTCTTATATCTTTCACATTCCTGATAAATGCACTGCTACTAAGGCTCCTGCTTGCAAACAGCTCATGGATCATTCCCATCAGCAGGATACAAACAAGGAAAATGAAGGAGATTCCTCCAACCAGCAGGACTTGGATTCCTTGGCCCTTCAACCTTTTGGGGCTGAAAATTCAAAGAAAAGAAGGGGAGGAAAGAAACCTCTTGTAGAAACAGAGGTAAGGAGGAGTGATAGGATAAAAAAAGACAATGCTGGGTTTAAAAGAGGTTCTTGCCCTAATAATAAGTGTTTGCCTTGTAATGCTGCTCCACCAGTTATTCAAAAATCAGTGGTTAAGAATCTCACATCCTCATTTTGCAAGGTTGCTGATCATGAGTTGGAAGGGAAGCTCTCCAAGAAACATAAGAGAAGGATGGGAGAGGACTTGGCTGGGGTGATCCCATCAAAGGAGGACAGGCAGGACAACCCCAATAGTGTTTAGATGACCACATTAAAAGATCTTGTGAAGGAGAGGGAGGGGTTTTATGTTTTGGACTGTATGAATGTTCCTTTTGATTGTACTTGCACCCTATGGGCCCTCTGGACTTACTGTAATAGCTCATGCTCTTCTGCCAGTGCACTTTGCTTCTCTATCTCCATATGGGTAGTTTCGTATCTTGCTGTGTTGTGGTTGATGTGGTTACTGTACATGCTCAATTTGCTTACACTGCTGTCTGGTTGGACTGAATTCCTTGGGTTCTGGCCAAGTGATGGTGCTTGGTCCCTGGATGTTCTCCTATACTATTTCCATGAATAGTCAAAACAGAAGCTGGAATATACTAAACTGGAACATTAGAGGAATTAACTCACCTGAGAAATGGCTTGCTCTAGGGCAAAAAAATGAGGAAAGTGACTGTGCCATCCTGTGTCTTCAAGAAACCAAGAGGGAGCATTTTGATGCTGCTTACATTAAGAACTTTTGTCCCAACAGGCTCAATAAATTTGCCTTCCTGCCTTCAATTGGAGCTTCTGGAGGCCTTCTAATCACATGGAATGGTTCTCTGTTTGAGGGAGAGGTCATCTTCCACAATACATACTCTCTCTCAATTAGTTTCACTAGTCTTTTGTGCAACCAATCCTGGGTCCTAACCAACATTTATGGGCCATGTGTGCAAGCAGAAAAAATGGAGTTTATTAATTGGTTTTCCAACATTCATATGCCAATAGACACAAATTGGATTCTAGTTGGTGATTTCAACTTTATTAGGGATCCTTCTGACAGGAATAGGCCTGGTGGGGATGTTAATGAAATGCTTCTTTTTAATGAGGCTATCAGCAATCTGGGTTTAATTGAACTCCCTCTTCATTTAAGAAAATACAGCTAGAGTAACATGCAACAGAGTCATTTGTTGGAAAAGTTGGATTGGTTCTTCACCTCTGCCTCTTGGATGACCGCTTATCCTGATACAGTTGCAATGCCTCTTTCTAGACCTATATCTGATCATCTTCCATGTGTTATCAAAATTGGGACTGCAATCCCAAAGGCAAGGGTCTTCAGATTTGAAAATTACTGGTTAAAACACTCTGACTTTAAAGAGGTGGTTACTGCAGCTTGGAATATTCCTGTGGGTAATCTTGATGCAGCAAAAAGCATAAATGCAAAGTTCAAAAATCTTAGAAGGGCCCTAAAACTTTGGGCCAAGAACCTGTCTTGCCTAAAATCCAAAATTGTTGCCATTAATGAGGTTATCTTCTTGTTTGACTTGTTTGAGGAATTCAGAGATTTGGGAGATTTTGAGTGGAATTGCAGGGTTATCCTAAAAGAACAATTGCTATTGCTTCTGAAGAACCAAAAAATCTATTGGAAACAGAGAGGTAAAATCAAAGGTGTTAAGTTTGGTGATGAAAACACCAAATTTTTTCATACAAAGGCTTCTATAAATCATAGGCATAATCACATTGCTATGCTTAGAAATGAGGATCAAGTGGAAATCACAGACCATGCAGGTAAAGCTGCCCTGCTGTGGAATGCCTTCAAGAGCAGATTAGGAAGGTCAGAGCAAACCACCATGCACTTTGATTTGCCTTCTCTTCTGCAACATCAAGCCACTCCTTCAGACTTTGAGCAGCTGGAAATACCTTTCACTGAGGAAGAAATCAATGATGTTGTTAAACATTTGCCCACTGATAAGTCTCCTGGTCCAGATGGATTTAACAATGAGTTTTTTAAGAGCTGCTGGGATATTATAAAGCCTGATGTCACTAGACTGATTCATGAGTTCTATGCTGGACAAATTTCTCTTGAGAGCATCAACTCCTCCTTCATAACTCTAGTTCCCAAGGGGCCTTCTCCCAGTACTGCTAATGATTTCAGACCCATATCTCTGCTCAATTGCTGCCTCAAGCTCATTACCAAATTGCTTGCCAACAGGTTACAGAAAGTAATCCTCAAAATGGTGCATATAAATCAGTATGGTTTCCTTAAGGAAAGAGCTATTCATGACTGTCTTGGTTGGGCTTATGAGTACCTTCATCAATGCCATAACTCTAAGGAGGAAATTGTTGTGCTAAAGCTAGATTTTGAAAAAGCTTTTGATCTCATTGAGCATTCTACAATTATTGATATCCTTAGAGCAAAGGGTTTTGGGGAAAGATGGATTGGTTGGATTAAAATGTTGTTTACCTCTGCTTCATCACAAGTGTTACTTAATGGCATTCCTGGAAAAAAGTTTTATTGCCTCAGAGGTGTGAGACAAGGGGATCCTCTCTCTCCCCTTCCTTTTGTTCTGGCTGCTGATCTACTTCAATCAATCATGAACAGGGCAATGAACTTGGGCCTTCTCATTCCTCCTTTGCAAGTTCAGTCATGTCCAGACTTCCCCATAGTACAATATGCAGATGATACCCTGATTCTCATGCAAGCTGATGCCCCACAACTCCATTGTCTTAAAGCACTTCTTCACACATTTGCAGATGCTACTGGGTTAAAGGTGAACTACAACAAATCCAATCTCATACCAATCAATGTGAGTGATGAAAAAATGGAAATTTTGGCTGGTACTTTGCACTGTTTGAAAGGATCATTCCCCATCAATTATCTGGGCATGCCCTTAGGACTTCAAAAGCCAACAGTGGAGCAGTGTTTGCCTTTAGTAAGAAGAATTGCAAAAAAAACTAGTGGGCTTATCTTCTTTTATGACTCTTGCTGGAAGGTTACTGCTGGTCAAATCAGTGCTAAGTTCTCTTATTATTTACTTCATGGGCTGTCTTGATGTTCCTATAACTATCAAAAACCAGGTTAACAAATATTTGAGACACTGTCTTTGGAGGGGACCAGATTTGGAGGATCACAGGCCAGCTTTGGTAGCTTGGTCCACTGTTTGCGGGCCTAAAAACCAGGGAGGCCTTGGAGTTATGAATATCTTTGTACAAAACCAAGCCCTACTGCTCAAGAACCTGCATAAGTTCTACAATAGAGAAAACATTCCTTGGGTAAATCTCATATGGGAAGCTTATTATGACAATGGCAACCTACCAGGACAGAAATGGGAAGGGTCTTTCTGGTGGAAATGTAACCTCAGGCTCATTGATAGTTACAAATCCATGGCAAGATGCACAATAGGGGATGGTAAATCTGCTATGTTTTGGTCTGATCTCTGGCACACTTCTTGTCTGAATCAATTATTCCCTCATCTTTACTCCTTTGTCAGAGATCAGAACCTCTCAGTGCAATCTGTGCTTATGTTTGAATACTTGGAAGATTTATTTCACCTACCTTTGACCTGTGAGGCTTTTACGAATTTGAAATAATGGAAGAAATTTGTGACAACCTCAAAAGATCTGCTTCCAATGAGCACTTGGATACATGGAGTTATATGTGGGGAAATAGCACCTTCTCAGTGGCCAAAGCCTACAAAATTTTGATAGGTGTAAAAATTGTTCCAGCTCAGTTCAACTGGATTTGGAAATGTTCTGCCCAACCAAAGCACAAGGTTCTAGTCCTACTTTTTTTAGTTTTTCTTTTGTTAAGGGCTTCTCTCAAGCCTTCTTTGCTTGTACTTTGCTGTTTATGATAATAAAAAAATTGCAGTGGGGTATTGCCCTACTGTGTACAGTCAAAAAAATCATCAACTTTAAGCAATTTCTCTTCAAGCAAAGCATTAAAATTCTTTTGTGAATTCATAAACTCTTTAACACTACTCTCAAATTCAGAGGGCATCTTATTAAAATTTCCATCAGAGTTGTTGTAGGAATTTCCATAATTATTAGAAGGATTACTAGGATAAGGCCTAGGATTAAAATTCCCTCTATACGCGTTGTTTCCAAAACTATTCCTACCAACAAAATTCACATCCATAGATTCATTATTATTCTCAATCAAAGTAGACAAAGGCATATCACTGGGATCAAGAGAAGTATTTTTGGTAGCAAACATCTTCATAAGTTCATCCATCTTTTCACTCAAAACATTGATTTCTTCTATAGCATGCACTTTTTTACTAGAAGATCTTTCGGTGTGCCATTGAGAATAATTAGCCATAATATTATCAAGCAATTTTGTAGCATCTCCTAACGTAATTTCCATAAACGTGTTTCTCGCGCGAATCTAAAAGATTTCTAGAAGCAAAATTCAATCCGCATAAAATTTTTGTATGATCATCCATAAATTCAAACCATGAGTAGGGCAATTCGAAGCATCAATTTCATTCTTTCCTAAGATTGGGCAACATGATCATGATCAAGTTGTTTAAAATTCATAATATCGTTCCTAAGAGTGATGATCTTAGCGGGAGGAAAATACTTAGAGATAAAAGCATCTTTGCACTTGTTCCAAGAATCAATACTATTTTTAGGCAAAGACGAAAACCAAACTTTAGCACGATCTCTAAGTGAAAACGGAAATAACTTCAATTTGACAATATTGTTATCTGTATCTTTCTTCTTTTGCATATCACACAAATCAACAAAATTGTTTAGATGAGTAGCGGCATCTTCACTAGGAAGGCCGGCGAATTGATCTTTCATAACAAGATTCAGCAAAGCGGTATTGATTTCACAAGACTCATCATTATTAAGAGGAGCAATCGGAGTACTAAGGAAATCATTATTATTGGTATTCGAGAAGTCACACAATTTGGTATTATCTTGCGCCATGGCAACAAGTAATCCAACACACAAGCAAACAGAAAGGCAACGGAAAAAGGCAAACGGGAAAGAGAGGAGGAGATTGGGAAAGAGAGGGCTAATAAAACGGCAAGGGTGAAGTGGGGGAGAAGAAAACGAGAGGCAAATGGCAAATAATGTAATGCGAGAGATAGGGATTGTGATGGGTACTTGGTATGGTTGACTTGCTTGCGTGAGCCTCCCCAGCAACGGCGCCAAAAATTCTTCTTGCTATCTATTGAGCACTGCGTTGGATTTCCCCGAAGAGGAGAGGATGATGCAGCAAAGTAGCGTAAGTATTTCCCTCAGTTTTTGAGAACCAAGGTATCAATCCAGTAGGAGACCACACACAAGTCCCTCGTACCTACACAAAACGATAGCTCCTCGCAACCAACGCGATTAGGGGTTGTCAATCCCTTCACGGTCACTTACGAGAGTGAGATCTAATAGAGATGATAAATAATATTTTTGGTAATTTTTGGTATAGAGATGCAAAGTAAAAAGTAAAAGGCAAAGTAAAAACAAAGCAAGTAATAAAGTAATGAAGATTGATATGACGAGAATAGACCCGGGGGGCATAGGTTTCACTAGTGGCTTCTCTCAAGAGCATAGATATTCTACGGTGGGTGAACAAATTACTGTTGAGCAATTGACAGAACTGAGCATAGTTATGAGCATATCTAGGTAATGATCATGTATATAGGCATCACGTCCGAGACAAGTAGATCGAAACGATTCTGCATCTACTACTATTACTCCACTCATCGACCGCTATCTAGCATGCATCTAGAGTATTAAGTTAAAAACAGAGTAACGCCTTAAGCAAGATGACATGATGTAGAGGGATAAATTCATGCAATATGATAAAAACCCCATCTTGTTATCCTCGATGGAAACAATACAATACGTGCCTTGCTGCCCCTTCTGTCACTGGGAAAGGACACCGCAAGATTGAACGCAAAGCTAAGCACTTCTCCCATTGCAAGAACTACCAATCTAGTTGGCCAAACCAAAAGGATAATTCGAAGAGACTTGCAAAGATAACTCAATCATACATAAAAGAATTAAGAGAAGATTCAAATATTGTTCATAGATAAGCTGGATCATAAACCCACAATTCATCGGTCTCAACAAACACACCACAAAAAGAAGATTACATCGAATAGATCTCCACGAGAGAGGGGGATCATTGTATTGAGATCCAAAAAGAGAGAAGAAGCCATCTAGCTACTAGCTATGGACCCGAAGGTCTGAAGTAAACTACTCACACTTCATCGGAGGGGCTATGGTGTTGATGTAGAAGCCTCCATGGTGGATGCCCCCCGTGAGCTCCTAACAGGCCCCAAGATGGGATCTCGTGGATACAGAAGGTTGCGGCAGTGGAATTAGGTTTTTGGCTCCTGTTCTGATCGTTTGGGGATACGTAGGTATATATAGGAGGAAGGAGTACGTCGGTGGAGCAATAGGGGGGCCACGAGGCAGGGGGCGTGCCCTAGGGGGGGCCCACTCTCGTGACCGACACTTCTACTTCTTGGAATAGGGTCCAAGTCTCCTGGATCACGTTCGGTGAGAAAATCACGTTCCCGAAGGTTTCATTCCATTTGGACAAAAAACAGCAATTCTGGGCTGGGCCTCCAGTTAATAGGTTAGTCCCAAAAATAATATAAAAGTGGAAAATAAAGCCCAATATAGTCCAAAATAGTAGATAAAGTAGCATGGAGCAATCATAAATTATAGATACATTGGAGACGTATCAGCCCTCTACTGGATCAAGAGTTCGAGGGACGTCATCGAGCTGAACGTGTGCTGAACACGGAGGTGTCGTACGTTCGGTACTTGGATCGGTTGGATCGTGAAGACGTAGGACTACATGAACCACATTAACATAATGCTTCCGCTTTCGGTCTACGAGGATACGTGGACACACTCTCCCCCTCTCGTTGCTATGCATCTCCTAGATAGATCTTGCGTGATCGTAGGAATTTTTTTAAAGTTGCATGGCACGTTCCCCAACAGTGTCATCCGAGCCAGGTCTATGCGTAGATGATATGCACGAGTAGAACACAATGAGTTGTGGGCGACAATAGTCAAACTAAAAAGCCTAGCCGCCGCCGTCGCTGCCGTCGTCGTCTACATGCCGAGAAGCCTATAGAAGCGAGGAGCTTGACGGCCCGGCCTTGCCCTCCTCGCCGTTGTCGATGGCGAGGACGCCGCCCTCCTCAATGCAGCGACGGGCCTCGGCGCGACAACGGACCTGGTGCTCCAGGTATGCCCGGCGCTGGCGGCGCACCTGCTTGCGGACTGATACGTCCATTTTGCATCATGCTTTTATATCGATATTTATTGCATTATGGGCTGTTATTACACGTTATGTCACAATACTTATGGCTATCCTCTCTTATTTTGCAAGGTTTAACATGAAGAGGAGAATGCCGACAGCTGGGATTCTGGGATGGAAAAGAAGCAAATATTGGAGACCTATTCTGCACAGCTCCAAAAGTCCTGAAACTCCACGAAAGTCATTTTTGGAACTAATGATAATTATTGAGCGAAATAAGTACCAGAGGGGGCCCACACCCTGGCCACGAGGGTGGGGGGCGCGCCCCCTGCCTCGTGGGCCCCCTAGTGGCCCTCCGGTGCCCATCTTCTGCTATATGAAGTCTTTTACCCTGGAAAAAGTCATAAGCAAGCTTACGGAACGAAACTCCGCCGCCACGAGGTGGAACCTTGGAAGAACCAATCTAGGGCTTCGGCGGAGCTGTTCTGCCGGGGAAACTTCCCTCCGGGAGGGGGAAATCATCACCATCGTCATCACCAACGATCCTCTCATCGGGAGGGGGTCAATCTCCATCAACATCTTCACCAGCACCATCTCCTCTCAAACCCTAGTTCATCTCTTGTACCCAATCTTTGTATCCAAACCTCAGATTGGTACCTATGGGTTGCTAGTAGTGTTGATTACTCCTTGTAGTTGATGCTAGTTGGTTTCTCCGGTGGAAGATCATATGTTCAGATCCTTAATTCATATTAATACCCCTCTGATTATGAACATGAATATGCTTTGTGAGTAGTTACGTTTGTTCCTGAGGACATGGGTGAAGTCTTGCTATTAGTAGTCATGTGAATTTGGTATTCGTTCGATATTTTGATGAGATGTATGTTGTTTCTCCTCTAGTGGTCTTATGTGAACGTCGACTACATGACAGTTCACCATTATTTGGGCCTAGAGGAAGGCATTGGGAAGTAATAAGTAGATGATGGGTTGCTAGAGTGACAGAAGCTTAAACCCTAGTTTATGCGTTGCTTCGTAAGGGGCTGATTTGGATCCATATGTCTCATGATGTGGTTAGATTTATCTTAATACTTCTTTTTTGTAGTTACGGATTCTTGCAATAGGGGTTAATCATAAGTGGGATGCTTGTTCAAGAAAGGGCAACACCCAAGCACTGATCCACCCACATATCAAATTATCAAAGTAACGAACGCGAATCATATGAACGTGATGAAAACTAGCTCGACGATAATTCCCATGTGTCCTCGGGAGCGCTTTTCTCATTATAAGAAATTGTCCAGGCTTGTCCTTTGCTACAAAAAGGGATTGGGCCACCTTACTGCACCTTATTTACTTTCATTGCTTGTTACCCGTTACAAATTATCCTATCACAAAACTATATATTACCTACAATTCCAGTGCTTGCAGAGAATACCTTACTGAAAACCGCTTGTCATTTCCTTCTGCTCCTCGTTGGGTTCAACACTCTTACTTATCGAAAGGACTACGATAGATCTCCTATACTTGTGGGTCATCACGGGCGTAGTCCTCCTTCGTCCATTTGAGGGCGGACTCGTCATCGGGGGCCACCATGTCGACGTGCTCCGGCTTCTCGGGGAGCAACCCCGGCTCGGGCTTCAGCCGGACCAGGCGTAGGGAGCGCCTCGCCAGTGCCGGGGCAGGCGGTGAGGGGCGGGCTCCCTCGTTGATGATGAGGGCGCCGCTGCGAGCGCGACGCCCGAGCAGTGTCCCCTCCGGCTCGGGCCTGATGGGGTGGAGGGCCGGCGAGCCGGAGCCCGACGACGAGGACGACCCCGGCTCCATCGGCCTCGGCGTCCAGGATCTGCCACAACGGCGAGAGAAGGAGGGCATCGGCGGGTACTCGAGGCGCGGCACGTTGCCGGTCTCTATGTGGTCGAGGACAACCTCGAGGGTGCGGCCGGGCACGACCCACCACTCGCGCCGCCCTTCGGCGTTCAGGCGGCCCCGGGGGATGATGCCATTGACGGAGGCGATTTGCTCCTCGCGGCGGCGCTCGAAGAACATCATCCACATCGTCTGTCAGGACCCCGACTCAATGCCACATTGATCTAGCATGTAACACCTCATATCACTTTGCGGCCTCATGCACGGTATTCCCACGGGTGTCGCCTTACCTTTGCCCGGGACCGTTTGCGCCTTTTGGCACACGTATATGATAGTGTCTCTAGCATCCATATGATAAGGAGCCCGGCTGACATGGCTAGTCGTAAACCCAAAGTGGCACAAACTTACAGGACAGCATCCATGACCCATCATCGAACATGTCGGTCATCGAAAGTGAATCCAGTGCTGTAGCACGGGCTAGCAGACTCCGGTATTCATCGCGACATTTCCCGAGGGATAGACACTGGAACGAAGAAGGACACATGCCGCCAGCCTAAGTGTTCCGGAGCAGTAGCAAGCTACCATGGCTCGAAGGAAGCACTAGGAGACATTTCCGTAAGAAAGGCTACTAAGGATAAACAACTAGATAGTCAGATCCCACACATACCAAGCATTTCAATAACATACACACAATATGCTCGATATGTGCAAATACAACATGGCATCACAACATGACTCTACAACTCAAGTAGTTTATTCAATAGGCTCCGAGGAGCGAGATATTACAGACATAGGTCTCACGACCCAACATTCAGAACATACAAGTCAAGGCACAAGCGGAAGCTCAAACATGTCTGAGTACAGACATCTACAAAAGAAAAAGGTTGAGAAGCCTGACTATCTACCAGATCCTGTCGAGGGCACAAGATCGTAGCTGAGGTAACAAGCTAAACGTCGAAGTCCACGCGGAACTACTAACAAGACTGACGTCTCTCTACAAAAACATAAAATAGGCAAACGTGAGTACAAATGTACCCAGCAAGACTTACATCAGATCTAGCTACATATGCATCATTACAACAAAGGGATGGTGGGGTTTAACTGCAGCAAGCCAGCTTTGACTCGGTGGCTATCCTGAACTACGACTGCAAGTAACTCTTTTGAGGTGGCGCACACGAGTCCACATATTCACCATATCAATACACCACTATGGATCCGCTCCCGTCTCCCTACGAGAACGCCATCCATAGCACTCACGCTTATCTTGCGTATTTTAGAGTATCCACTTTCACTTGTCTATGAACTGTTATAGGCAACCCGAAGTCCTTACCATGACACGGCTATTCAATAGATGATGTTAACCTGCAGGGTGTACTTCTTCATACATGTTTCCACCACTTAGCGTGCACACACGACATGTGCTCGGCAGACTTCAAGCGAAAGCCGACGTGGGTGTAGACCACGACCTACCTAAACACCTAAGTCTCTAGTCCAGGTTTATCGCCTATTCAGGTTCCATCCGCAGGGAGTCCGGCCGAGGTTTCCACATACGGGCCCGAACGATGTGAACAGGGTTCCGAGACACCTAACGGGTGCCCGGTGTACCCGGCCACGTACCTACCGCATCACAGCCCACCCCCACGGTTAGCGCTGTCCACGGCCTCCAGTAGGCTACAAACACCAGAAACTACTTGCAACTCCTGGACAGAGAACTAGGGTGATTAAGAAGTCGAGCGGGGTCATATTTCAGGGCCCAATGCATGGTAGTAGCTGAATCATGGATCACAAACACAGAACTCAGTTCCTAAGGACGGCTTCAATGAGACAACCCACCATGTACTCCTACATGGCCTCTCACCGCTACCTTTACCAAATCGTGTTCACACACTTAGCTCACACACAGTAGGACATGTTCACACACCTCCGATTCATCCCCGATGAATCGACCGACTCAACTCTAAGCAAGAGCAGCATGACAAACAAGCATGAATGAGTAGGCACAACAGGGTTCAAACAACTCCTACTCATGCTAGTGGGTTTCATCTATTTACTGTGGAATGACAGATAAAGGGGTTCAGCTACCGCAGCAAGTAACAAATGAATCGTTGTTGTCCTAATGCAGTAAGATAGAGAAGGAGCGAGAGAGTAGGATTGTATCGGAATGAACAAGGGGGTTTTGCTTGCCTGGCACTTCTGAAGATAGCATTGAGTCTTCATCGATGTCAACGATCACAACGCTTGTACAACGCTCACCGAGGGGGAACAACACCGGCAAACACAGAATAAACACGATCAATGCAATGCACAATATGATGCATGCTATGACATGGCAATATGAATGTGTTTTGGGCTAATGCAAGCTAGAACAGATTGAAATGAGTCCATTTGAACCAAAGATTCAAATGCAAACCCATTATAAGAGGTTATATTAGTGCATTAACTTGTTTCACCTAAACAACAAGGTTAATGTGTTCTAACATGCATGAAAGTGGTACATATAGATAGATTAGATTTTTCTGATCATTTTTCATACATAATTTGTTTGATTTGGAGCTACGGTTGGATTACTATGATTTTTAGAAGTTTAGGCAATTTTCTGGATTTTCCTGGATAAGAATAAATCCAGAAAATAATTAACTGCGTTAGCACTGCGTCACTGTGACGTCAGCGGTCAATGGGGCCGGCCAGGTCAAACCTGACCTGTGGGACCCATACGTCAGTGTCTTAGGCTGGTTTGGGTGGATGACAGGTGGGACCGGTCAACGGCTACGTCAGCTAGGTCAACTCCGACGCGTGAGGCCACTGTGGTTAACTTAAACTAAGCAGGGGTTAACCCGTGGTTAGTTAAGGGCGTGGGGCCCATATGTCATCGACACGCGACACTGACTAAACGCGATTAGCACCTAACTAATGGTGCCACGTCAGCCACCGGAGACCAGCCGGCGGCGACCACAGGACACGGCGGGGGCACGCCGGACTTGCGCTAGAGGCGTCAGCTTGGCGCGCTGAGGGCACCAGGGGATAGCCCTTGCTCTCGCGCATCCGGAGGACCAAGTGGGAGGTCGCGGGGTCGCCGGAACTCATGCTGGCGACGAGCTTTGGCGGCGGTGGTGTTCGGTGGTGCACGGGCGCGTCACTACGGTGCATCAGTGAGCAAATGGAGAGGCTGGGCAGCACCTGCTAGACACGGGGAGCACTAAGAGCAGCACGGTGAGGCCAGGGGAGCACGGAGGCTATGCGTGCAGCAGCAATGGCGGACGGTGGCTTCGGTGCTCGTGGGGAACGGCGCTACGGCATGGGGGCGAGCATGCTGAGTTAGGGGATAAGGTTAGTGGCTCACGGCGATGACGAGGGGACGCTCGGCGAGGTCGGGGACGGTCCGGAGCCGACGAATTTGACGAAGATGGCCGGCGGTCCCGAGGTTGAAGAAGGCATCGATGGCGGTGTTGCGGCACATCCGGGGCCTCGTGGCTCGTCGAGGAGGTAGAGGACGAAGTGGCAGAGCTTCTGGGCGCGTCGGTGAGGCGTGGGATGGCCGGTGGCCGTGGTGGAGCTCGTCGGCGGCGACGAATGCGTTCGGTCGCGCTCGGGGAAGGAATAGAGGGCGAGGAAGAGAGCAGAGAGTGAGGAAGAGGAGCGAGGGGCCACGGGGCGTCTCCGTGGCGTCGCTAGAGGGGCCGGGGAGGAAGCAGGAGGTGGCTGGGGCGGCAGGCTGGCGACGCCTCGCCATCTTGGCAGAGGTTGAGGACGATCGCTTTGGCCAGTGGGTTGGGCCAGCTGGAGGGGCTGGGCCAAGTGGGCTGCCAGGTAAGTCAGGTGGGTCTCTCTCTCTCTCTCTCTCTCTCTCTCTCTCTCTTCGTTTATTTGTTTCTGTTTTCTATTTTTTTTCTGTAATATTTGTGGCTTTTCTAAAAATACCTAGACCCTTTTAAAAATCACCAAACTGTACATGCCCACTGTATAGAATATATCCAACATGGAACATTTCAGTTTAGGATTATTCGGGCTTTTAAAATATCTACTAGCATTTAAATGCCCAAATTCAAGTAACATATGATTTAATTCAGAAATCCAGAATGGCCTAGAAATATGTGCATGACTTTTGGCAGAGGTTTTCACCTTTGACTAAAATCATGAACTTTTCTAAAGGGCATTGGGATCATTGAAAATATTTTTTTATTGAACCTAGTTGAATTTATTTGGTGCTAGGGCTTGGATCAATCCCCATTTCAAGTTTCATGAAATTTAAACATGATGCATGGATGCAATGCCACTAGTTACAAGCAAACTTTAGGGCCGTGACATCGTCTCACTGTTCGGTGCGTACCTCGGCTGGTTCTGCTGCTCCTCCGTTAGGGAGGAACGGATGCGGGCGATCTTCGCCCGCCATGCCGTCCCTTCGAGCACCGGCGGCACCGGGACGCCGCCGGCGCTCAGCCTCCATGCCCCCGGTACGCGCATGTCAGGGGGCGCCGGGTACTCGGCCTCGTAGAGGAGGCGCGCCTCCGGCTCTTGGAGGTGTCGGCGGTCGAAGCTGTTCGCCGCTGCGCCATCGCCTGGGCACCTCTCGGCCATCTTTGCTTGGCTCGTCGGCGGGGAGATGGCTTTTGCGAGAGGGAGAGGGGGAGGTTGTGGCACTCACCGGCGGGGAGTGAGTGCCTTTTATAGCCGAAGCGGGGCAGCGGGGAGGCGGCATGCGGGACGACGCGTGGCGGGAGCGGGCGGGACGCGCGTCGGTGCGCCGCCCGTGAGGCATCAATGGAGGCTGACCGGCGCGGCAGCACGACAGCCTTGACATTGATTCCTGCGGGAACCGAGGCAATGAGGGCGACGAAGCGGTGTCTCGCTGACTCGGCGGGCCCGCGGCTCTTTCGCGCCAAAACCGCTCGCCCCGGCGCCCCGAGCGCCAGCGCCGGTTTCGGCCTGGGTTCGGCGACACTAACTTCGGTCTAAACCGGCGGAAAACGGGCTCTTGGAGCGCGACTGAGCCTTTTTCGGCGCCCGCGCAAAAACCGCCTGGGGGCACCGTGTTGGGGGCGCGGCTGGAGATGGTCTTAACTCCACTCAGCACGCGATTTTCTCGCCCCGTCGTCTACTTGTCAGCGCCGCGGCTCACCCCCGTGCGCTAGGTGACGTTGGGCCGCTGACACGTTGGCCAGGTTTCCAACAGGCCCACATGTTAGTGGTAGAACGGCAGGCTACCGAAGACGGGTAGAGGATCCTGGCTTCGCTCTGGCTCTCCTGCGTAGCTTCTCCCTTTTCCTGCCGCGGTGGATCTGCGTCGGCATTTGACGGCGGTTCGTTATCTCCTCCTCTTCTTCATCTCTCCTCATCGTTTCTAGGGTTAGGTTTTGTTAGCCCTGGCCACCGATTTCTTTCCCCCTCCTGGCCAGATCTGTGGTCGGCCTCCGGCGAAATCGACCTTGGTGCCTCCAATCTGTGGTGGATCCATTCATCCAGTTGTAGATTTGGCTGCTGTTGACTAGCAAGAGTACTCCGTGCTAGCATAGTACGAGTATATCTGAACTGTTGAATAATTGTGTATTCGTGATCGCTGCTTGTTCTATTGTTGCACGTACTGGATGTTACTCCACATGCCGTGTTGCATGAAGTTAGCATTCTGTTGACCTCAAAGTTGTATTTGTCCTGTTTATTCAAGCAAAAGGTTTACAGCTTACATGATTGTCAAAATAATTGGAATACCACGGGCTCGTCCGAAGTAGATGGAATACCGTGGTTTTTCATATAAAACCTACCGGTAAAAGGTGTACAGTAGTGGAAATTCGAAATATCATATTAACTGACATAAAGAAATGATTTTTATGTCTATTACTATTATATTTTGTTTTTTGACTTCTATTCCTTCTATATTTGCGAAAAATACATGGTAACCACCACAAAGAAATAATGTAGACCAATTACTACTATATTTCAAATTTTGACTATTGGCCTTCAGTTGAAAGCCCGCTGTATTATCGCAATTTCAATTCTTTTGTTCTGCTTCAGTGGCATTGAGGTACTGATCATTGATGAATAGAGAACTGATGTCTGATGTAAATGATTTGTGTATGCCTCACTTAAGTATAATTTTGGTTGTTCATCTCCCGTTTCCTATGTCTATGTTATGCTTCAGTCAAGTTATGTAGTGATGATATGCTCATGTTCAGTCAAGTTATGTAGTGATGATATGCTCATGTTCAGTCAAGTTATGTAGTGATGATATGCTCATGTTCAGTCAAGTTATGTAGTGATGCTATGCGTATGTAGTGATGATATGCTCATGATATTGTTACAAGTTAAAGCAACTGGTGGTTGTTGCATTGTTCGAATATTATTTTGTGTATCTTCTTTTGGAACAGTGAGAGCAACACATAAAAGTATACCAGTACCATCTTTTAGTACTACTTATTATTATCCCATGTTTATGCGTAGTACTAGGTTTCTTTGTAAAGTCTGGCATTCTAGCTTTGTACTCCCTCCGTTCCTAAATATAAGTCTTTGTAGAGATCCTACTAGATGGACTACATACGAAGCAAAATGAATGAATCTATACTTGAAATGCGTCTATATACATTCGTATGTGGTTTATGATAAAATCTCTACAAAGACTTACATTTAGGAACGGAGGGAGTATTTCCTAGCACAAATTCTCTACAAAATGCAGAAGCTAATAAGATATGGTATTGTCTTGGAACGAACAGGGGAGCTGACATTACAGGCCTGGTCTGCACCAATGAAGGCAATGCGCAAAAAGGAGGCAACAGCAACGGCTTGTTCTGAAGACGACCGTAAAGGTGTACGTGGTATATCCATGAATGGGCAATACGATCCTTGGAATCCTGCCTACCCTCCACGTGATCCTATTCCATGCGATGCTGACATGGCCGCTCATATCGCATCGGTCAAGGAGGTGCAGCAACTAACTAACTTCACAATGTTTTTCTAAAAATTGTTTCTTCCTGTAATCTCACAGCTCTTGACGGTGGCATACTCCCTCACAGTGGATGGACAAAACAGAGGCTATACTTGCTAACTCCAGAGCAACCAATATAATCATACCAGATCGTACTCCGCAGGTTTTTTGCAGTTGACCTCCAAAACTTCTGAGTATTTAAATTGTCTATTCGAACATTGCTGTTAATTGATTTCCTTTCATCCTTATTTGTGAATGGATCAATGTAGTTCGTAAATGATGTGCTCTTCGATATATTACCCGCCTTGGTGCCAATCTTGGAAAAGGATAATGTCAGATCTTTCCTTCGCTTCTTCAATGAGAATGGAAGGGCCATGTCTTGGGGTTTCATCATCACGCCAGAAACTTTAAACCAGATAATCATGTATAATGCAGTGCGATGTGCCAAAGTTGTCTTGGTTGGTGATGATCCTGAGCTTCATGGTTTCCGAGCCAATCCCAACTGCATGACACGATATGGGTACTTTTCCCTCCACCAAGCTGCTGATATGTTCTCTGTTGATATGATTGAGTTGCTCTTGCGCCATGGTGCGTCTGCCAATCTACGCACATCTGGCGATCTAGTCCCTGCTGACCTACTCCCACTCCAGGTTGCGGTTGAGAACACTTCCATGCATAAGTACCTTGAGGACAGTCTAAATCCTAGTCAACAGCGTGTGGACTGCAGCCAGGCAGACATCAAGTATATCCTCAAGCTCATCCACATCCTGTGCCTACCCGAAATGGTTTGTTTTGCATCTGTCCTTGCACAAATTACTTGTTTTGCCGCATAAAAGAAGTTGTCATATATCTCAAACCACTGATATAGCAATACCGAAGTCCCAAGGACATTATGTTCTTATAACTGCACTTTCCAAAAATTGTAGCTCTCGGTGTTACACTGTCTGTATATGTATGTCCATGTGCTATGCCATTTTAAATTTTAATTTAACAACAACAATTTAAGATGAGTTCTGAAAATTTGATTTTGTTTAAAAATTGAACTGAGTTTTTCTTCCATTTTCATTGTGTTGCAGAAAATCTTCTTGGATACAACTAGGCTGCTAGCCAAACACACAGATGATCTGTTAGATGAGCTCTGCAAGTACATAGTAGATGGGAAGATCGTCCATACGGCTGTTTTGCTCCTAGCAGCTCAAAAGCAGATCCGCGGACTATCTTCCTGCAATGGATGTGGGAGTAGTAAGAAAGATGGGTTTGGTACTATCACTAACTTTGTCGTGGACAACATTACTTCTATAAAGATGCGCCAAAACAGACTGGAAATGGAGCCACTAGAGGTGAAAAAGGAGCTTCTTGATGTTACATTGAATCTTGTTCATGTAATTTTCAAAGCTGGTGAAGCTCTTGATGTTTACATAAGGTCTCATCCAAAGGTAACAAACTAGTTGCAGTTATGATACCATAATTTCCTTATTTCTACGAAATATGTGCATATCACAGAATTAATCTGATTCTGTATAACAAAGTGTGATTACTCATACCTTTCCAATTTCTGAGGACCTAATTGTTATTGAGCATTTTATAGATGGCATGGTGCCTGAATAGATCATTGTTCCTGTTACGTTTGTGATGCTTACAAGTTACAACATATAATGACTAAGTACTAGGAACTGAGATGAACATTCATGTTTTACTAACTACGAAATCAAATATTTTTTCGTAACGTGTGTTCTGTACATGCTTTTAGGAATGTGAATAGCTCTCCTTTGTTTAAACTTGCATTACTCCGTTCGAAATACATAACACGTTAGACATCGATCTTTATTCTTGTGCCTGTATTTTAGTGGAAATTTTGTTAGAATTGTGAGGAATATTTTTCATGCATAATGATACTACTGTCAACCTAATTTTTTGTGTTTCAATTGCAAACAATACTTCCTCCCTCCCTCTCCCTCTCTCCCTCTCTCTCATGTGTAAAAAATGTCACGCAGATTCCCTGTGTCATGGAAGTGGCCCATGCGGAGGTCTTTGAACATGTTACGCTCATTCTGAAGGATCATGGATTTTTTTCTATTGGAGATGGCATAGACATTGGAAATCTGTACTTCTCTACACACCCCTTCCATTTCTTAGTTGATCATAACTTTTGCATACTTATGATAGTCATCTTTTTTCTTGTTCTTGAAGCCACCCCTACCGGAACGTGCTATCCTCTCAAGAGCTACCTCGCAAATTAGGTGGGTGTTTTGATTGAAGTATGTCTTTCAGAAATTGTGAGTTTAAAGTTTAAACACTAACTATCTGTGATGGAAAACAGAGGAGATGGCTAGGACCAAAGCAGGTCTGAAAGTGCCTTGTCTGCGAAATGGAAAGGTAAAGATACTCGAATGATGGAAATACCTCATTACATATTTCCCAAGCCCTCATGCAAGAAACCAGGGCTATTTACGTTTTTTTGTTTATAGGATGTTGGTTTGAAGTGTACTGTTTTGTGGACAATTCTTACTGATACTTGCTATATTTCAACATGTATGGTCTTTACAGTCTTAGTGATTTTATGACTAAATTATGTGACAACTGTTATAGATTTAATACCATGGGCATGTTACTTGATTATGTTAAATTGTTAAGTGGTGTATCTTTGCCAATAATATCTGGTCCCATGAAATATTATGAGTAGAGCTTAGGTTTCTATTATAGTCCGACTATTATTTTATAACATTTGCAGTGGGGTTTGGGGATTTCTAACATATAGAAAGATCTTGATTGACCAGCCTAAAGTGAAGAAAGATCCCAGGGGATGGGAGCTCAAATTTGCAAGGAGAAGTTTCTTCCAATCTCAAAGATCAGTGTTAACATCAGAGCTTAGTGTGAAGTTCTTCGCTCATAAGAAGAAGACTTATGGGATGAATACCTCGGATAAGTCAACCGGCAAAGCATCTATGTTCATGGGCGGAACTCTGCAGCCAAAAGTTAATTATCAGCCCAGAAGGATGTTTGGTACAGTGGCATTGACGCTGTTGAAAGCGCTAAGGAAGGCATGACGAAGGTAATGCCATGGGTTCCGTTTCTCTAGTTCCATGTTTTTCAAGTTGTGCATCGTATGGAGCATGCATGGAAGGAAATATATGTTTTATGCTGCTTTGTGAATTTGATACTAGGTAGTTCCCCCCCTTGGCTGGCAGGTAGCCTTTGTGAACATCTTTGTTTTGCCTGCTATTTGTATCCTAGTTTGTTCCCGGGCACCTTGGGACAAAGTATATTTGTAGGTTCAGTTTTCTCTTGAATTTAAGACGGTTTATTGGATGGTTTCATCTTTGTTTTGCTTGCTATTTGTATCCTAGTTTGTTCACCTGACATTTCCAAGGCAAATACATTTGTACGTGTGAATCCTTGGTTAGAATTCGTCTCATGGTCTCTTTGTTTGTGCAGGAGTCGGCAATATCTTGCAATTTACCCCCAATCATGTACCTGCATTCAAGTATTCAGTGCGCAGGATGTGCTAAACGTGGGATGCGTAGCAAAGTAGCAGTAACTTAAGCTCAACTTCGCAATAATTCTGAATCATGTTTTGTAAAGGAAGTTAAAAGCCCATGCGAGTGAGACAATGGTTGCGGTGTGGCTGACAGTAGCCACAACTACGTATTACTCTTTTCAATCATAATGGTGCAAGAATGTTCTATTCTCCTTAACCTGATGGCATGATTATTGATTTACTATTGTGTTGATTGTTGCACAGACTGTAGTCTGGAGTGGCGGTAAGGGTAGTAGGTAGTACAGTAGTTCTCTTGCTACAACTAGTACTCCCTCTGTAAACTAATATAAGAGCGTTTAGATTACTAAAGTAGTGATCTCAACGCTCTTATATTAGTTTACGGAGGGAGTAGTAGATAGCAGTCGTGCAGTGCCAGCCTCCGCCCAAGGTGGTTTGCTTCACCATTGGTTTCTCTCTTTTTTTTGCGCGGTTTCGCCACTGGTTTTGACGTGCCCTGGTTTTGACGTGCCCTGGTTGTTCTGCGCAGCGCGTTCTCGGTAGTGTTTTTTTTGTGCGGGTGCTCATTGAGTATGCCGCTCTGGTCGACCAGTGCTGCCGCTGCATGACCCAGGAGGCGTGCGTTGACTCCGTGCTGTGCCTCGCCCACATGATACCTCGCGGTGGCCGTCCGGCTGATCAATCTTTTTTTTTTGAGGGTTAATGTCTCCGCTTTATTTAATTATTAAAACTCCACAAAGCCCGGAATGTCATCCGAGATTACATCCAAAGTGAAGTCTGGGGGAACCCCAACCAGACCTTACATAATTCATCTCCTACTCCTACTCTAGCCAACTTATGCGCAGCGACATTCGCCGGACGTGGAACCCAAGTCACTTTAACTGCTTCCTTCATTTCCAACATTTGCTTTATGTCATGGATCCAATGACCCACTGCCGAGAAGTTCCTGCCGCTTTGGTTAATCATCTGAACTACATGCTGGCTATCCAACTCCACATGGACATTTTGAGCACCAATCTCCTCAGCAACTTGTAAAGCTCTCTTGCATGCTAGAATTTCTGCAACTTCCGGGTCCGCAATGTTTGGGAAATGACGGCAGACTCCAGCTAGGAACGCTCCATTATGGTCCCTTAGAACTGCATCGCCCCCCGCCTTGTCGCCAACTCTGGAAACAACTCCATCTGAGTTGATCTTAATCCATCCCTCCGTCGGTACTGCCCACTTCTGCACTTCCTTCAGCTCCCTCGAGCGTACCTTGGGCTGGTGGGAATTTGTCCATTCAGTCATGTGAGCATATACGGCCTCCATGATCGCATGTGGCTGCTGTATCCTTTTTCCGTCCCTCGCCTTGTTCGTCGCCAGCCATAAACCATACGTTGCCTGAATCATTGCCTCCTTCTTATCGTCGGATGCACTGGAGAACCACCCAAGAAGCCATCGAGCTAGCGCGCCCTGGGTATCAATCTGACACGGTGGGGCTGCCACCGCAATACCTTTTTCCGAACGCATAAGCTCCCAAAACTGAGAGGAATGCTGACATGCCAAGAAGCGATGTAGAATGGTTTCTTCTCTTCCACATGCAACACAAAAAACACCCGGTTTGATCCGCCGTCGATGAAGTTCTGATCCTACAGCAAGTCCATTTCGCATCACACGCCACATGTGAATCTTCGCTTTCAGTGGCGCGCTAGTATCCCACAAAGCCATATAGGCTTTGTGTTCTGAACGGGAGTGGACGACTCATGCTGGCCCGCCCGCTCTCTTCTCCTCGACATCCAGAGATGGTAGGCGGATTTCACAGTAAACATGCCGTTCTTGGAGAAGTTCCAGGCTAAATAATCATCTGTACCCGGGCCACCAACTGCTATTTGCGCAATATCACGCACATATGATTCCGTGAACATGTTGGTAAGTTTGTTCAGATCCCAGCTCGTCCCATTGTTGTTCAGGAGAACTGCAACTTTGGCCATTCCGTGAACATATAGTTGACCCAATGGTCTCAAATGTCCATACCTGGGGATCCAATTATCAGGGTGTATATTAATCCTGGAGCCATCCCCCACACGCCAAACCAGTCCCTCTCGAAGCAGGTCCCTACCATGAAGAATACTCCTGTATGTGTAGGAGGAGTTGGATGGGCAAGTAGCGCTCAAGATCGTCTCGTCTTTGAAATATTGAGCCTTCAGAACTCTAGCACAAAGAGAAGAGGGATTGGTCAGAACCCACCAAGCTTGCTTAGCCAGCAACGCTTGGGTCCGGCTGATCAATCAAAGCAAATAACTAGGGGTGGACCTACGTCAGTCCTTCCGAAATCACTAGTTGAGGAGCGCTCCCTTCAAAGGTCAGTCGGGGGTGCTCCACGCGCGTGTCACGCATGGAGCGCTCCTTAGACTATTCTGGAGCGCTCTGTGTGTGACACTTGTCGCGCTCCCGTGTTTCCCGGTTTTCAGTTTTTTTTCTGGTTTCCCTTTTTTCTCTTAAATCCCTAAACATTTAAGGTTTTGTATTATAGTTTTTGAGATCTGTTTCTCTCCCGCGTCCGTGCCCCCCCGTCAGCTGGCCATTTGCTCTGTTTCCTTTTTCGCCTGGCGTTGCCATCCCCGCCTCGTTGGAGTTCTCGACGCCGTTGCTGGTACCGCCTGCCTACGTTCTTAGGGGGTAATTGTGTTCTTCGTTGGTTCCTTGTCTCCGGTTTCGTTTTCCTTTAATTTTACCATTATATTTCCGAGCAATGGAGATTTATGGGTTGATTATGGGTGGGGCTTCCAACACTATCAAATGTAAACTTTTAACTCAGTTGTGTAATAAATTCTTAATAATCAATGTGTTCTTTGCAGGTATGGGTTGCTCTTTTTGCCGTATGCCAAGTTATTCTTTTGTAGATCTGTTCAATGTGGTCGAGGCGTGTTGTAAGGATAAAAATTTGTATTTGTTCTATAATTGGTGTTAAAATTTGCGGTGACACACACACTTATTTCTTTTGGTGCCGCTGATGCTGTTTTGAATGGAAATTATTCTAGGTCTTGTTTTTCTGATTATGATGATTATTTCAATTTTTGCAGTATATTTCATGCAGTGTTAGAGTCATCTTGCTCGGTACATTGAGCAGTGTAGGGCTTTAGCCATGAGAAGGGGTGGCAAAGATACTGATCTTGCTCTTCACACCTGTGATGGTAAATATGGTGTTCTGTTTAGCCATGGTTGGGTGAGCAGCAAGCCAACAAATTCCATGGTCCTTCCTGGGAATGATTGGTGACTGATTATGGTCTTCGTCATCGTGTTAGGCTTGAGCACTATGGAACGTTGATTGGTGTTGATTTTTATCGGGATGGAGATATGTTGTTCCCTTTATCGTGTGTTGGTAAGATTTATTTTTAAGGAGGTATTTAGCATGTTTCAATGTCACATGATTTGATGTTGCCTTGAACCTGTGAAATTTGATTTTGTAGCACTTGATGATCTGAGTTACTCTGAGAAGGATCTTGTTGGCACTTGGTTTTACACTCGTGGTGTCGATCTCAATTATCAGCAAATGTATTTCATGTCGCGACGACTCTTCAATGGCAACTACATACTCCGTTGTCCTTTTGTTCATAGGATTAGTTTTTCTTAGTTTCTATTTATTTATTGTTCTTTATTTCCTCTTTTTATTGCTTCTTATTTTGTTTATTATAAAAGCTTGATGTTTTTGTCAGGTCATTCCTAGCATGGTTGTGAGGAGTTTGAAGGAATTTGTGTCGGTTCCTAGGTCTGGCGTTTTGACTCTTGAGGTTACTTTGGAGAATCGCGATGATGATATATATATGTGAGCATTCCTTGTTCGTGCTTCATTGGCTTGGGTGGTAGAATGGTGTTCAAGAAGGAATGTTTTAGTGGTTTTCTTCGGGCATGGTCTATGGAAGTAAACAACTTGGTGCTCATAACCTTCAAAGAGTGTGATGGGATGCTTGTTGTTATCTTCAGCCGTCTGCCGCAGTGATGTTATTTATAGGCTGTGAAGTAGAACAAATGTTATATAAAAATATATGGTAGAACATATTGTTATTTAGATATATAAAACTGATATGAACCCACCTGTTCATTGTTGTTCTATGTATTTAGAAGATGCAGGGCTGTCCACCTGTGTTCTAATTGTTTTTTTGGGACAGAGCATGGTTATACATAAATTAGGGTCATGGGCGTGCCTTTGTGTTCCATATTTTTCGGCTGACATGGTCACTCAGAGATGTACAACCGTGCAGCTAGCGGAGGCACAGTTATACATAAACTAGAGGCATGTGCGTGCGTGTTTGTTTCAAATGTATACTCTGAGAAGCAGGGTCATGAAGACACTAGAAGCATGGTTATTCATAAAGTAAAAGCATACCTCGAGGCTTCCGAAGAAAGATAACTAGATGAAAAGATAGATGCATGAGAAGCTAGCTCCATAATTTCCTTGCTTAAATAATGAGAAACTACAAACAGAGTTTCATTGCTTAGATGTTTAACAAATTTTCATATTGTATTATATAATCTAAGCATGGAAGATAGTACTAGCAGACTAGACTAGACGACACATATAATCTGAGAGTGGAGAACCGATGTTGCCATAAATGAGAACCAATGTTGTGATAAATTAAACTAGAACCAACTAAACTAGAGCCATATAGACTAGATGTCAAATATAGTTACTCTGCCAACAATGGAATCAGGAATACAAGTGAGCACACATGTCTCAACTGAAAAATCAGTTGACATGCAACACTGAACTGAACATTCAGTTCACAGTACAATGCACTCAAAGTTTGACATTGCCATATGTCAAACAAGGTCATCCACTCAATAAACAACAAGAAAATCCAGGGGATCGGACACACATTCGACTCTACCATCTGTACCGAAACAGGGGATCAAACCCACATGCTTTTGCTCAAAACCCAAAGTTACCAAGCCGGAAAGGCACTGGTCAGCTGGCAACGCCATGGCCAGGAGGAAGGATGGAGACTTGGCATTCTCCTTCTTAGCCCAACTCCAACGCGCGACCCATTCTGTCCGTAACAAAGCAGGCCTTTCAACGCGCGGCCGTAAATGGACCGTCGTCCGTTTTCTGTCCGCTTTTAACCCATTCCCGACCCAAGTTTGGGCCGAGTGTGCGGCCGAACGGACACGCGCGGACAACACGTGGCGCTTGCCCATGTCCTCCCCTGGCCCACCCGTCAGGGACGCAAACCTCTCTTTTTACATTCCCCCCCGGGTTCCAGCCCTCGCCACCGGCGCTGCCATTGCCGTTGTGCAGCTCGGCCGCGCGCTCGCCCTAACCCTTGTCGCAGCCCCAGTTCCCTCGACGCCCCCGAGCTACCTAACCACGACACCTGATTTGCGCACCCGACGGTCGGATTTGCAGCGGATCCGGCGGGATTTGAGCTTGCCCGGCGACGGGGGGCCGTGTCGTGCCATGGACTGGCCGGGCACAGGGCCAGAAGGCCCCGGCAAGGCCGCATGGCCGCATGCAGGTACTGACTCCACCTCTAGCCGCTCGGATCTACACCGTCGGCATTTCGCCGACAAGTACACGAACGGCCGTCGGCCGGGTTCGGTGCTGGCCCAAAGGCTCGTCGGCGCACCGTTACTACTCATAAAGTGCGACGACTGCCCAAGGAAGGTCTTGCGCCGTATCTACAACGCTAGAACACCCCGTATGAGTGTTCTTCAAGTGCTCAAACGATGGGGTATGTGCTACTTTAGCTTCGGTTGTGCTCTCGAATTTGACTAGTTGTACTAACTTTAATTTTTATTGTGTAGAATGGATGCAACTTTTGGTATTGGGAAGAAGAATACATCAATATATTGATAAAGCGCAAATTAGTATATGTTCGTGCACTTTTAGCTAGAATAGAGGCTAGAGATGAGACTAGTGCACTTGTTGCTAGAATAGAGGCCAGAGATGAGACTAGATGCGAGGTAGCAACATCTGCTTCTTTAGACTTGAAGAAGAAAGAAGCACGCACGATTGAGCCTCCACAGATTAACAATGAATGCATCAAGAAGGCACTAATCCAACTTACGGGAGCAGTTATGGAAGTTGGTTATCTTCTAAAATGTCTGCTTGTCGTTCTTGTTTTCTTTGTTGTTGCTTTTCTAATCAAAATTTGGTGATGTGCTTCCATGCATCAATACCAATGACGAAAATAAAAGATATTTGTTTGCAAAAGAAATGTACGCGAACGAGATGCGGCCGAAATGCGACCGTGCATTGGGCGCACGGCCGCGCATCCACGAATCCAGGCGGACACGACCCATTGCCACTCCCAAACGGACGAAAAGCGAACGAAACAGACGTCCGTTTGGGGTCGCGTGTTGGAGTTGACCTTAGTCAGTGGGCGGTCACCAACTCCACCAGCACCCCAGCAGCACACGACATGGCACAACAGTGGGCATGGCGTAGCAGATCATCTACGCACTGGAACGCGGATCACTACTTGCCTTGTTCTACTAGGCAGTGATGCAACCGGGTTGGGTGGCATGGACACTAATTGCAGAGTGATAAGCAGAGCACTACCACTGCCACTACTTGCAAAGATATAAGCAGGCCAACAGTAACCTAGGAGGAGAAGAGGTGAACTTGGTGACGGCCTAGGTGTCCTCGGAGATGGTGTGCTTGGTGAGCTCTCTGGGGAGGATGAGGAGGTAGCCATGGCTGTGGGTGGAAGAAACCTGGATGACGAGGGGAAAGGGGGAAGCAAGGCGAGGGGATACGAGGATTTATAGCCGGGGGTATGCCGGAGGAGGTACGCTAGCCTCGAGGCGGCGGGCGGCGGCGTCTTGAGAGAGAAAATTTGATATTTGCCACTTTTTATACGTGGCTTCTCAAAATTGCCACTTCGAACAAAGGGAGGGTGAGTGCTCAGTCACCTTGGATCAACCATTTGCTTTTTGCGGACGATAGTTTGATCTTCATGCAAGCAAAGGAAGACAGTGGCAGGAGATTGTATCAAATTCTCAGAATTTATGGGGACTGTTCAGGACAGTGTGTGAACAAAGACAAAAGCCCAATATACTTCAGTCCCAACACTCCAGAAACTTCTCGGGTTGCCCTAAAAAATTTGATGGGCATTTTTGTGGAAGCATTCAGTGAGAGGTATCTAGGTCTTCCCAACTGCGTTTGGATGCATAAAGAGTGGTACCTTTGATCATATTGGCGAAAGAATCCGAAGCAAGCTGAATAGTGGATGTGAGAGACTGGTGTCATGTGCCGCTAGGGAAGTCTGACTGAAGTCAGTTATTCAGGCTATACCAACATTCTCAATGAGCTGTTTTAAGCTGACACAAAAAGTTTGCAAAGGTATTTCCTCGAGTATGGTGAAGTATTGGTGGAGTAGCTCTCTCGATCGGCGCTCTATGCACTGGGTTGACTGGGATACACTCGCATCGGCTAAAGTTGGGGGAGGCATGGGCTTTCACAACCTTGAGATCTTCAATTTGGCCATGCTAGGCAAACATGGCTGGAGATTGACAACAAGTCCGGGCTCTCTCTGTGCCCACGTGCTGAAAGGGAAGTACTTCCCGTCCTGCGTTTTCATGCAGGCTACTGTACCGATGGGCGCGTCAGCCACCTGGCGGTCCATCATTACAGGGAGAGAAGCGCTGAATGTGGGTATGATTTGGCAAATCGGAGACAGAACTTCCGTCTCGATTTGGGTTGATAGTTGGGTTACGAAAACAGCAGCAAACACGACAGAAGAAGCAACGACTGACGAGGTAAAGTTACGTAAGGTGATTCTGCGAAAATATAAAGTAGCTCCATGAAAACTCAAACGCAATGCCACTTAGCCACCTCTATGCTTCAACAGCTGCAGGACAAAAGCGAGGACAGTGACGATGAACACCAAAAGATAGAACAAGAGGATCCCCAAAGAACACCACCCAGCAAAGAACGGGTTGAACAGTCAGCAGCAGCAACGACAACTAAACAGGTGAAGTTGCGCAAAATGTTTCTACAAAATTACAGCTTAATCTCAATAAAAGAACGCCTATTCAGAAACAAATAGATCAAAACATGCACCGAACGCTTTGCTATTTTCAGGTCACAGCTGTTATGATTAAAATAAAGAACCAAATTAATTATTTAACGCTTTTTCAATGATAACGCAGAAACACGAAGAAAGCAACCACACAGATAAAATTAATGAAGCAAACACTAAGATTGTTCTACAAAAACTTGGTTATAATATTTCAGAGAAAGAACCAGACACTATCGAAGAAAACCTTACACCGTCGTACGACGGTGATTCTTCTGTCAAACAGTTTACTGCCAACCTGGTTGAGACTGATAAATAAGACGACTCAAACAAAGGTACATCAGAAATTGGACAAAAGGGTACTGACAAATCAAGCTTCAGATGTACAACGCAAAAAGGACAACATCACATGCCGCCAGAAGCAAAACGAGAACAACAAAGGAACAACACTGGACAAAACATATCTTCTAGCATCAAAGCAGGCAAGACAATATAAACTTAATTGCTATCTTGCAACTTGAAATTATTTACATTAAATTCAAAAATCATCCCAGGTAGAAAGGAAGAAGGGGGAAAACATAGAGATGCCGTCAACAAAGCCATCGAAGACCTGTACAACGCGATATGCAAGCCATGGACAAAGAAAGAGAGGTAAGTTCATGTAACTAACATGCAACATATTCTTACATACAATGATTTTAACTGTACCATGTATAAAATAAAATATTTTTGTAAATATACTTTCCAGGGATGAGCTTTTCATTACTACGGACAGGTTCGATGTCAATCTAGGTCATGTCGCTTTAAGCTTCAAGGTCGATAAACCAGTAAGCAGCAAAGCAGTCGAGCCCATGCTAACGATCTTGAGAAAACAACTCATTGGCACAGGGAAAAAGATTCTATCATTAAGCAACACTGTAAGTAAAGATCACAACAAAAGGATCACGTTTAAAACAATGAAATATCAGTTTATTAATAGATAAATTTCATCTATAACTGAACTGACAAATTCCCTTTGTGTATGTATGACAAAACAAGCAACACTCAATAAAAGAAGCCGACTTATTCAAGATCCAATGTGCTACAAAAATAATGATGAAGCACATATTAGAAAAAACTAGTACGTGCAAGGCTTAGATTATTTTGCAACATAGAATAAGAAGAAAAGCTGCAAGATTATAACATGGTAAGGAGATCAGCTGATACAAAAACAAAATAAAATTACGTAACTTATGCAAAGTTCTCTTTCATGCCATGCAAACCATTTCTAAATCTAACAAGATTTCCAAATGTTTTCTTTTTATTTTCTGTTTTGCAGTTCCTTCTACCATGTGCTATGCGCGGGTTTAAGAAAGACGAAACTATAAGCCATTACTTCACCGTCGCAGTTGATAACCCGCAAGTATACGGGATATTTGTAGCCTCTTTCGATAAGTAAGAGTGTCGAACCCAACGAGGAGCTAAAGGTATAACAAATACTCTCTCAAGTCCTATCGGCCACTGATACGACTCTACGCACGCTTGACGTTCGCTTTACCTAGAACAAGTATGAAACTAGAAGTACTTTGTAGGTGTTGTTGGATAGGTTTGCAAGAAAGTAAAGAATGCGTAAGCTAGGGGCTTTTTAGATAAAGAAGCAATAAAGTAAATATAGCGAGTGTGGAAAAGTGGTGGTAGGAGTTATGGAATTGTCCCTAAGCAATTGACTAGGTTACTAGACCGGTAATCACTATTGCAATTCTATTTGAGGGAGAGGCATAAGCTAACATATCATCCCTTACTTGGAATTCTATGCACTTATGATTGGAACTCTAGCAAGCATCCGCAACTACTAAAGATTCATTAAGGTGAAACCCAACCATAGCATTAAAGTATCAAGTCCCCTTCATCCCATACGCAAACAACCTACTTACTCGGGTCTGTGCTTCTATCACTCACGCCACCCACCATAAGCAAATCATAAACATATTGCAAACCCTACAGCGGGAATCCCTCACGCTTGCGCGACACGGAGGGCACAATAGGACAGCACCAATAATAAAACATGCAACTCAAACCAATCATAGAAATTCATCAATCACCGATAGGGCAATGAAAATCTACTCAGACATCATAGGATGGCAACACATCATCGGAAAATAATATGAAGCATAAAGCACCATGTTCAAGTAGAGGGTACAGCGGGTTGCGGGAGAGTGGACCGCTGTAGATAAAAGGGGGAAGGTGATGGATATGTTGGTGAAGATGGCGGAGGTGTTGGTGGAGATCGCGGTGATGATGATGGCCCCCGGCGGCGTTCCGGCACCACCGGAAGCAAGGGGGAGAGAGCCCCCCTTCTTATTCTTCTTCCTTGACCTTCTCCCTAGATGGGAGAAGGGTTTTCCCTCTAGTCCTTGGCTCCCATGGCTTGGGAGGGGCGAGAGCCCCTCCGAGATTGGATCTATCTCTTTGTTTCGTTCGAGATTCTACCCTTCACCGTTTCTTAAATATCTGAGATCCGTAACTCCGATTGGGGTGAATCTTTCGCCCAGATCTTTCTCATAAAATTATCTTTCTTATACCAAGAAGAGCATCAACCGCCTTACGGGTGGACCACGAGGCCAGGGGCGCGCCTGGGGGTAGGCGCGCCCTACCTCGTGACCACCTCGGACACCGTCTCGCGTTGATTTTACTTCCCAAAAATCATAAATATTCCAAAAAAAATCACCGTCCGCTTTTATCCCGTTTGGACTCCGTTTGATATTGGGTTTCTGCGAAACAAAAAACATGCAACAGATAGGAACTGGCACTGGGCACTGGATCAATATGTTAGTCCCAAAAAATAGTATAAAAAGTTGCCAAAAAGTAGATGAAAGTGAATAATATTGGCATGGAATAATCAAAAATTATAGATACGACGGAGACGTATCAGCATCCCCAAGCTTAATTCCTGCTCGTCCTCGAGTAGGTAAATGATAAAAAAAGAATAATTTTTGATGTGGAATGCTACCTAGCATAATCTTGATCATATGTCTAATCATGGCATGAATATTAAGACACGAGTGATTCAAAGCAATATTCTATCATTTGACATAAAACAATAATACTTCGAGTGTACCAATAAAGCAATCATGTCTTTTCAAAACAGCAAGGCAAAAGCAAGCTTATCCCTACAAAATCATACAGTTTGGCCATACTTCATTTTCGTCACACAAAATGCCCCCATCATGCACAACCCCGATGACAAGCCGAGCAATTGGTTCATACTTTTTAACGCGCTTCAGCTTTTTCAACCCTCACGCAATACATGAACGCAAGCCATGGATATAGCACTATAGGTGGAATAGAATATGATGATGGAGGTTATGTGGAGAAGACAAAAAAGGAGAAAGTCTCACATTGACGCGGCTAATCAACGGGCTATGGAGATGCCCATCAATTGATGTCAATGCGAGGAGTAGGGATTGCCATGCAACGGATGCACTAAGAGCTATAAGTGTATGAAAGCTCAACAAAAGAAACTAAGTGGGTGTGCATCCTACTTGCTTGCTCATGAAGACCTAGGGTATTTGAGGAAGCCCATCGTTGGAATATACAAGCCAAGTTCTATAATGAAAACTCCCACTAGTATATGAAAGTGACAACATAGGAGAAAATCTATATGAAGAACATGGTGCTACTTTGAAGCACAAGATCTGAGACTCACTACATGAAGAACATGGTGCTACTTTGAAGCACAAGTGTGGGAAAAGAGATAGTAACATTACCCCTTTTTATTTATTTTCTTTTTTTCTTTTTTTCTTTGGCCTTTTTATCTTGGCCTTTCTTTTTTTTCTTTTTTTTTCTTTTTTTATGGGGCAATATTCTATAATGATGATCATCACACTTTTATTTACTTACAACTCGATATTACAACTCGATACTGGAACAAAGATATGACTCTAGATGAATGCTTCCGGCGGTGTACCGGGATGTGCAATAATCTAGCGTAGCAATTGACATCAAAAAACGGACAAGCCATGAAAACATCATGCTAGCTATCTTACGATCATGCAAAGCAATATGACAATGAATGCTCAAGTCATGAATATGATGATGATGGAAGTTGCATGGCAATATATCTCGGAATGGCTATGGAAATGCCATGATAGGTAGGTATGGTGGCTGTTTTGAGGAAGATATAAGGAGGCTTATGTGTGATAGAGCGTATCGTATCACGGGGTTTGGATGCACCGGCGAAGTTTGCACCAACTCTCGAGGTGAGAAAGGGCAATGCACGGTACTAAAGAGGCTAGCAAAGATGGAAAGGTAAAAGTGCGTATAATCCATGGACTCACATTAATCATAAAGAACTCATATACTTATTGCAAAAGTTTATTAGCCCTCGAAGCAAAGTACTACTACGCATGCCCCTAGGGTGATAGATTGGTAGGAAAAGACCATCGCTCGTCCCCGACCGCCACTCATAAGGAAGACAATCAATAAATAAAATTGTGCTCCAACTTCATCACAAAGCGGTTCACCATACGTGCATGCTACGGGAATCACAAACCTCAACACAAGTGTTTCTACTAATCCACAGTCACCCACTAGCATAACTCTAATATCACCACCTTTATATCGCAAAACTATTGGAAGGAATCAAACATATCATATTTAGTGATCTATAAGTTTATGTAGGATTTTATGACTAACCATGTGAATGACCAATTCCTGTCATCTCTCTAAATAGATATAAGTGAATAAAGAGAGTTTAATTCTTTCTACAAAAGATATGCCCACGCTCTGACAAATATAAGTGAAGCAAAAGAGCATTCTACAAATGGCGGTTGTCTATATGAAGAGAAAGAGGCAATCCAAACTTCAAATGATATAAGTGAAGCACATGAAGCATTCTATAAAGCCATACTCAAAAGATTTAAGTCAAGTGCAATGAGCATTCTATAAATCAACCAAGGACTATCTCATACCAGCATGGTGCATAAAAGAAAAATAAAAACCTAATTGCAATAGACGCTCCAAGACTTGCACATAATACATGAACGAAACGAATCCAAAACATACCGATACTTGTTGAAGAAAGAGGGGATGCCTCCCCAGCATCCCCAAGCTTAGACACTTGAGTCTCCTTGAATATTTACTTGGGGTGCCTCGGGCATCCCCAAGCTTGAGCTCTTGCCTCTCTTCCTTCTTCTCACATCGAAGCATCCTCGATTAGGCACTACATCCACACAAAACTTCAACAGAAAACTCGGTATGATCCGTTAGTATAATAAAGCAAATCACCACTCTAAGTACTGTTGCAAAACAATTCATATTTTGTTTTTGCATTGTGACTACTGTAATATAACTTTTTCATGGCTTAATCCACTGATATAAATTCATAGATTCATCAAAACAAGCAAACTATGCATCAAAAACAGAATCTGTCAAAAACAGAACAGTCTGTAGCAATCTGAACATCCACCATACTTCTGGTACCCTAAAACTTCTACCAAAATTAGGAAAAAATAAACAAGTTGTATAGAAAGACAGTTCAAAAGGAATTAGAACCGATTGACATTCCAGTTAAAAATGTAAAATCGCGCACTACAACCAAAGTTTCTGTCCTGCACCGTACAAACCAACAAGCATTGTAAACATCCTAAAGGCAAACCTTGGCACATTATTTTTATAATACAATGGAATTATACAAGGGGATAATTATTTTTATTGAAAAGTTTCTATAATTAAGATTCACAAAGCTCCCATGGGCCTGAACAAGTTTAAGGACGTCCCCCACTTTCACAATGCTCGTCTCTCTCACTTTCACTTCTCTTTTTTGAAAAGTTTTGGGTTCCCATATTCATTTTTGTTGTTTTTAAACTATATGAAAGCACTCAACAGAAATAAATGACTCTCTAAAACTTCTGGGTTGTCTCCCTGGCAGCGCTTTCTTTAAAGCCATTAAGCTAGGCATTTAGTGCTCAAGTAGTGAATCCACCTGGATCCCAAGGTATGTCAAAGCCAATTTTAATTAACAATGATTTGTAATTTAGCAGTGAGCACAAAGTAACATAAATCATGTAATGACGAAGTCTAACTCTCTTCCTATGCATCGGCATGTCATAAAAGAACAATTCATGCACACCAAGTAAAGGCCAATGCATAGTATAAGCAGTTTCTTGCAATTTTATCGTGTGGGAAACATAGAGAGGTGGAGATATAGTTCCTCTCTCATAATAATTGCAAGTAGGAGCAGCAAGCACATGCATATTATATTCATCAAAATCATCATGTGTAGTAGTAAAAGGCAACCCATCAATATAATCCTTAATATGCAAGCTTCTCCGATATAGTGTAGTCGGGAGAATTCAAAAAGATAATAGGACTATCATGCGTGGGTGCAATAGTAACAATTTCATTCATAACATAAGGAACTATAGAAAGTTCATCTCCATAAGCATAATTCATATTGGCATCTTGGCCACAAGCATAGCAAGCATCATCAAGAAGGGATATTTCAAGAGAATTAATGGGATCATAATAGTCATCATAGCAATCATCCTTCAGTAAGCACGAAGGGGAATTAAACAGTGTATGAGTTGAAGAGTTACTCTCATTAGAAGGTGGGCACGGGTGATCAATCCACTCTTCCTCCTTTTGCTCTTCGCTCTCCTCATCATCTTTTTCATCCAATGAGCTCACAGTTTCATCAATTTCCTCTTCCATAGGCTCCTGCAAAATATTAGTCTCTTCTTGGACAGCGGGGTAAGCCTCGATATATTGTTTAACATAGGCATTAGAAGCATAATTCTCATAACAATATTCAAGTATGGCAAAATTTTCAGATTTGTAAAGAGTAGCATCATACTTTTCAATCAAAGTAGCAATTTCAAAAGCACCCTTAAAAGCAACAAATTCTTCAATTTGTTGAACATCATAGTAACTATAAACACCCTTTGCATACGAAGATAAGATCCCATTATCAATAAACTCACATTGGTAGGGAAGGTGTTTTTTAGGGTTTTCAGAACAACAAGTGTAAGGGCATATTTATCCCTAAGGTGTTTTGGTGATTGATGACAATGCTTTTGCAGACTAATCGTGTGCCTTGAGTTTCACAGATGCTTCATCACTAGGCACGAGACGATTCGGTGCCCCTCGAAGACTATTGAAGATGGCGGTGTTCTACGTTTCTTTTTGGTGCATTTGAGTCATAGGAGGGTCATACTGTTAAGAGGGGGTCCGCGTCGGAAAGGTTCGGGTGGAATCATCACGTGCACGTTTCCCTCCTTGCCTCCACCTTTCCTTTGCACTTTGGAGCTTCCCTCTGTTATCCTCTTTGTGCTTTTTCTGGCGGCTATTGCTGAACTTGTGGTAGTATCGCCCTCAGAGCGGTAGTACCGCAAGCACTCTGATAGTACCACCGAGCCCACGGTAGTACCGCTCCTCTGAGTCTTAGTACCGTGGCTCCTGTGCCTAGTGCTGCTCGCACGCAGTAGTAGGGCGGATGTAATTTTTTACATCCGCGCCCCCACGGTAGTACCGCTCGTCCAGCACGGTAGTACCGCGGGTGCCCACGGTAGTACTGCTCCCCTGGAGTCATAGTACCGTGGCCCTCATGCCTCGTACCGCTGCGTCCCGGTAGTAGGAGCGGATGTAATTTTTTACATCTTCGCCTCCACGGTAGTACCGCGCTTTGTGCGCGGTAGTACCGCGCGCGGCTTGGTTCAGCTAGTATACGGTAGTACCGCTCCCTAGTGGTAGTACCGCGTCGGATTTTTGCACTGTTTCGTTTCCAGCGGAAGTAGGCACGGATGTATTTTTATTCATCCGCGCTCTTCGTGGGCTAGGGCTTTCCTGCCTTGCGGTAGTACCGCAAGGGAGAGCGGTAGTACCGCGCTAGCGGAAGTACTGCTCTCAGTCAGGCATGTCCTAGTCTCTGCTGCTGCCGCGGAAGTACCGTGGTCACTCACGGTAGTACCGCGGTGCCTTGCGATAGTACCGCGCTCCAGGAGCGGTAGTACCGCATGTCGCAGGCTGGACATGTGGATAACGGTTGGATCTTTTCCTTGACTATAAAAGGTGTGTCTCCTACCTCTAGTTGACTACCTCTTCCACCTCTAAGCTCCATTGTTGCTCCAAGCTCCATCTTCGCCAGATCTCTCTCCCTAGCCAATCAAACTTGTTGATTTGCGTGGAATTAGTTGAGAGGGCCTCGATCTACACTTCCACCAAGAGTGATTTGATTCCCCCACTTATCCCTAGCGGATCTTGTTACTCTTGGATGTTTGAGCACCCTAGACGGTTGAGGTCACCTCAGAGCCATACTCCATTGTGGTGAAGCTTAGTGTTGTCGTTGGGAGCCTCCAATTAAGTTGTGGAGATTTCCCCAACCTTGTTTGTAAAGGTTCGGTCGCCGCCTTCAAGGGCACCAATAGTGGAATCACGGCATCTCGCATTGTGTGAGGGCGTGAGGAGAAAACGGTGGCCCTAGTGGCTTCTTGGGGAGCATTGTGCCTCCACACCGCTCCAACGGAGACGTACTTCCCCTCAAAACGAAGGAACTTCGGTAACACATCCTCGTCTCCACCGGCTCCACTCTTGGTTATTTCGCGCCTTTACTTTTGCAAGCTTACTTGTGTTGTATCCCTTGCTTGCTCGTGTGTTTGTTGTTGTTGCATCATATAGGTTGTTCACCTAGTTGCATATCTAGACAACCTACTTTGATGCAAAGTTTAAATTGGTAAAGAAAAGCTAAAAATTGTTAGTTGCCTATTCATCCCCCCCCTCTAGTCAACTATATCGATCCTTTCAATTGGTATCAGAGCCTCGTCTCTTTATTAAGCACTTTGTCGTCCGAAGAGTATGGTTGACACCGTAGACGGTGGGGAGGAGGAGCACTCCGGTGTGAATCCGATCTCGTCTATGGGTAATGGGGAAACCGCGGTGTCTCATGAGGAATTCAATGTGGCCTTGGACACATTGAAAACCTCCATGACAACCACGGTTGAAAGCATGTTTAATAAATTCTTAGAAGGACTTAAACTACCTACCTCGCCGTTGAAAGTGGGTGATCCCGCTAACAAGGTGACGGATGCTAACTCCGACAAGGGGGAAGCTAATAGTGAGAAGGGTCCTTCTACTAGTGGTAGAAATAGCACTGGCATCTTTGCCCATGTGGAACCTCCAATTTATGGAGGACCGATTCCCTCTACTCATTTAAATCATGCCGGTCCTCCTCCTAAGATTGTGAAAAATGAGGATTTTGATTCTTGGGTGTATCGCTTCAAGCTTCATTTAAATCATATGAATACTAATCTTTGGAGAATCATTGAAGAAGGTTTCTATCCACATGACCGAAGCAACTTCACCCCGAGAGAAGTGGTGGATAATCAATTCAATGAGAGTGCTCTCTTCATCATCCAAGACGCAATCCTTCCCGAAGATCTCCCTCAGCTTCGACCTCATGCCATGGCCAAAGACGCATGGCAATGCGTCATGTCTCTCTATTGAGGAAGTGCTAGCATTCAACGCTCCAACTATGAAGTGGTACAAGATGAAGCCGATGAGTTTGTAATGAAAGAAGATGAAGAACCTTGTGAGCTCTTTTGAAGAGTGACCAAACTCGCGGTCTCACTCCGAGATCATGGGAGCAAGGACACGGATGACAATTGGATCAAGCGCAAGTTCCTCAAGGCCATGATGCCCTACAACAAGGCCATGTCCTCCATCATTCGTCAGAGACCGGACTTCCACTCCATGACCTGAAGTGAAGTGTTGGATGAGTTCGTTGCAATGAGCATCTTGGACAAGACCGCCGACAATGCGGTGCTCCGTTCTCAAAGGGCAAAGAAGCCCAACCTTGCTTTGAAGGCCAAGGTTAGTATGGAAGAAGAGGAAGAAGAGGAAGATGAGGAGAGCAACCCCGAAGACACCAAATATGATTATCATGAGCACATGGCTCTTGCTTCAAGACAATTTTGGAGCAAGAATAATACAAGACCCAACTTCAACAAGAACAACTCAAGTGGCTTCAAGGGCAAGCAACGAGTTAGAACTTGCTTCAACTGTGGCAATGTGAGCCATTTCGCATGGATTGTCCTTACGAGAAGCGGGAAGACAATGGTGGCAAGTTCATCCGAAAAGACAAAGCCAAGTCCTTCCCCAACAAGAACAACTTCACCAAGAAGACTCCTACTCATGGGTTGGTGGTTCAAGAAGAATACCATGAGGATGACGATGATGATGAAAATGGAGAAGCAATGGCCATGGCGTCCATTGCCATTGCTACCACTCCCCGGGTGTCTCTATTTGATTCACCCAACTAGAACATCACCGCCAAGTGCCTCATGGCTAAAGCTTCCAACAAGGTAACCACCATCATTACTAATCCCTCCTTGGAGGATTGCATTGATGAACATGATGGGTCTAATGAGGAAGTGAATGAATTTGAGTCTTTTATGAGTAAGATCAAGGGCAAATCCAAGAAGCACTTTGTTGCTCTCTTGGAACAACTTGGTGAGGCCAATTACATGATCGAGGCTCACGAAGAAACCATCTCTAAGATGGAAGGTCATAGTCATGACTATGCCGATGAGATATCGGATCTCTCTAATGCTCTTGAGGAAGAGCGTGGGCATCGTTTGACTCTTGAGGAGTCATACAAAGATGACCATGCTAAGTTAAAGAAAGAGCTTGATCATGCTCTTGTCGTGTCTCGTGTGCTAACTTCCGAGAAGGCTAAACTTGGGGTTGATCATGCTAGACTCAAGGAGGAGTTTGAGGTACTTGACAAGGCCCACAAGGTCTTTAAGGGTGCTCACGCTAACCTCAAGGAGTCTCATGCTCAACTCCAAGTTAAGCTTACCAAGGAAAAGGCCACCTTCCTCATATGGTATTGATTGATAATGCATATGCTACTAACCCGTGTTGTGAGCATGTGCATCTTGTGGAGGAGAATGCCAAGTTGAAGGATCAACTTGAGAAAGGCCTTGTGACTTGCATTCAAGGTGAGAAGAACCTCAATGACCTTTTGAGCAATCGAAAGGAAGTTGTGGCCAAGAAGGGAATTGGGTTTGCACCCAAGTCCAAGAATAAGAAGAAGAACGACAAGACCAAACGTCCTCCTCCTCTCAAGCAAACTTTTGTGAAAGAGGGAGAGGGTGCTCCTAAGGAGAAGAAGGAAAAAGTGAAGGGCGTTGATGTCAAAAAGGGAAAAACCATTTCCTCCAACAAAGCCGGCGACTTTAACCCGTCATATGTGTTGTGCCGTGCTAGTGATGGACATGTTTATGCTAAATTTGTTGGTTCTCCTTATGAGTACACTGAATGGTCTATTTGGTTTCCTAAGACCCTTGTTACTAACATCAAAGGACCCATTACTAAATTGGTACCTAAAACCAATCATTGATCTCTTGTAGGTGTTTGCTTTCGGTGGGGGATCATGGTTGCTCGATAGTGGAGCAACAAATCATATGACCGGGAGCAAGGACTTGGTGGTGGACGTGCAAAAGATTCCATCTATGCCCACCAATGTCGAGTGGGGTGATGCCTCACACTCTAAGGTATTGGGTCTTGGCAAGGTTGTCATTTCTCATGATCTAACGATCGAGAAAGTCTAGCTTGTTGAGTCCCTTGCATACAATTTACTTTCCGTCCGTCAACTTGCACTCATGGGCTTTGCCACTTTCTTTGACATTGATACCGTGGCCCTCTTGTGGAGCAAGACTCTTAAAGTAGCCTTTGTTGGGCATGTCGAGAACGGTCTCTATGTGATAAACTTTTCGGAGCAACCCACTAAGACCGCGACATGCCTAATGGCTAAAGTTGACGTGGGATGGCTTTGGCATCGCCGTTTAGCCCACGTCAATATGAGATCTTTGCAAAGTCTTCTCAAGGGGACCATGTCCGTGGACTAACAAATGTTAGTTTTGCCAAAGACCGTGCTTGCAAAGCTTTGTATTGAAGGAAAGCTTCATGAGAAGGCTCACCCTCCCACGACCATCATCTACTCGAAGAGACCCTTGGAGCTCCTTCACATGGATCTCTTTGGGCCCCCATCATTTGATAGTCTTGGAGGTAGAAAGTATTGCTTGGTGATTGTGGATGATTATTCAAGATACACTTGGGTATACTTCTTCAAGAGGAAGAGTGAGACTCAACAAACCGTCATCGACTTTGCAAATGAAGCTCAACGTCAACATGATGCAAAGATCTTGAAAATAAGGAGTGACAATGGCACCGAGCTCAAGAACTACACCTTGGATGAGTTTCTTAGTGATGAGGGGATCAAGCATCAATATGCTGCACCATATACCCCTCAACAAAATGTTGTAGCGGAGAGGAAGAACCGGACGTTGATGGATGCGGCAAGGACCATGATGGCGGAGTTCAAGTCTCCATACAACTTTTGGGCCGAAGCCATCAACACAGCGTGTCATGCATCCAATCGGCTCTATCTCCGCAAAGGCTTGAACAAGACTCCTTATGAGATACTCACCGGCAACAAGCCCAATCTCAAGTACTTTCGGGTGTTCGGGTGTAAGTGTTTCATTCTCAAGAAAGGTGTTCGTTTGTCTAAATTTGAGGCTAGAGCTTATGAGGGCATATTTGTTGGTTATGCTACAAACTCTCATGCTTACCGTGTTCTCAACAAGTCCACCGGACTCATTGAGGAGACGTGTAACGTGGAGTTTGACGAAAATAACGACTCCCAACTGGAGCAAAGTGGTACTTGTGATGTAGGTGATGAAATTCCTCCCCAAGCCATAAGAAGAATGGTATTGGTCATATTCTACCCATTGAGGAACCCCTTGCGGCCGAAGGAGAAGGAGAATGCTCCACTCAAGTGGAGCCATCACCTCCTCAAGACCCACACGCTTCCAAAGAACAAAGTGAAGGCCCTCAACCTCGTGAACAGGACCAAGGGCAAGATCAATCTCAAGATGGTGGTGAACATCCAAATGATGCCCAAGGTCAAGTTCTCCCCCTCGAGCAAGTTCAAGATCATGAGCAAGCTCAAGATCAAGAACAAGCTCAAGACGGCGCTCAAGATAATCAAGTTAACCCTCCTCCTTCCACATCCGAGGAGGAATTAGAGCGTCGTGCCGCGAAGATTGCTTCCAAACTCACCACCAAAGGCCATCTCATGGAGAATGTGGTTGGAAGCCTAAGAAAGGGGTAAGCACTCGAGACAATTAGCAAACTATTATGAACATCACGCGCTTGTCTCTTGTGTTGAACCCCAAAAGGTCTATGAGGCGCCAAGACTCGGATTGGCTCAATGCCATGCATGAAGAACTCAACAACTTCGAGTACAACAAGGTGTGGAGATTGGTGCCAAGGCCATCAGGGAACCACAACGTCATTGGAACCAAGTGGATTTTCAAGAACAAGCAAGATGCTCATGGGAAAATCATTCGCAACAAGGCAAGATTGGTAGCACAAGGCTACTCCCAAGTCGAGGGTATCGACGACGGTGAAACCTTTGCTCCGTTGTTCGCCTTTGAATCCATTCGCTTGTTGATTGCTTATGCTTCCCATCACAACTTTAAGTTGCAACAAATGGATGTGAAAAGTGCTTTTCTTAATGGTCCTATTAATGAGTTGGTCTATGTCAAGCAACCCCCTGGGTTCGAGGATCCCTACTTCCCGGATCATCTGTATCAACTCGATAAGGCACTCTATGGCCTTAAACAAGCCCCACGTGCGTGGTATGACCACCTTACCGAAGTTGTTACAAGATCGTGGATTTGAGGTGGGGCAAATCGATCCCACTCTTTTACTAAGAAGGTCAAAGGAGTTGTTTGTATGCCAACTATATGTTGATGATATTATCTTTGGTTCCCTAACAAAGCTTTCAATGAGGAATTTGCCGCTCTCATGACCTCCAAGTTCAAGATGTCTTCGATGGGAGAGTTGAAGTTCTTCCTTGGTTTTGATATCAAACAAAGAAGAGAAGGAACCTTCATCAACCAAGCCAAATATACTCAAGACATGCTAAAAAGATTCAAGCTAAGTGATGTCAAGCCGGCTTCTACTCCAATGCCTACCAAGTGCCAACTTGACATTGATCCCAATGGTAAAGCGGTGGATCAAAAGGTATATCGCTCCATGATTGGCTCCTTGCTTTACCTTTGTGCATCTAGACCGGATATCATGTTGAGTGTGGGAATGTGTGCACGGTTTCAAGCCGCACCAAGGAAAGTCACTATGTAGCGGTCAAGTTTAATCTTTCGATATTTGGCTCATACCCCAAACTTTGGCTTATGGTACCCAAGAGGGAAAACTTCAAGCTTGAAGGATATACGATTCGATTGGGCGGAGACAAAGTGGATAGGAAGTCCACCTCCCGAGGGTGCCAATTTCTTGGTTGCTCTTTGGTGAGTTGGTCTTCCAAGAAGCAAAGTTGTGTGTCTCTCTCGTCCACCGAAGCGGAATATGTGGCGGCCGGTAGTAGTTGTGCACAACTCTTATGGATGAGGCAAACTTTAAAGGAGTACGGTGTCATTTGTGACAAAGTGCCTCTTTGGTGTGATAATGAAAGTGCCATCAAGATTTCTCTCAACCCGGTGCAACACTTCAAGACGAAGCATATTGAGATTCGGTATCACTTCATCCGGGATCACATTAGGCGAGGGGAGATCGAGCTCAAGTATGTCAACACTCATGATAACCTTGCAGATATTTTCACGAAGCCCTTGGATGAAGCAAAATTTTGCTTGTTAAGGCATGAGCTAAATATCATTGATTCGAGCAATGTGACTTGAACCCTTGCACCCCCCACCACACTCAACTTGTTGTCTAGTTTAGGTGTAGGCATGGACAAAGGGGGAGTGTTGTTCTCTCAATGAACTCTCCCTCCCCCCCATTATGCATAAATCGATCAACTCTTTCACATTAGCCATTTTTTATGGTACTTGTGCTTCAAAGACGAGTTTTGGTCATGGGCCCAAGGATAATTCTTCGCGGTGCCATACCAACTAACTCAAACATAGGTGGCTCCGGCCACCGCCCTCTCCTTTTGAGAGGTAGTGTTGCGTGGTTGCTCCTTGTTGTATTTCTGCCTTGGGTTGTGCGTGTTCGTGTGGTGTCTCTTGTGCTAAAAGTTTCCTTGCAAAGACCTCTTTTTGTGTGTTGAAACCTGCTTTTTCTTGAGCTCACGGTACTACCACAGCCTACTACGGTACTGCCGCGTGTGGAGAGCACGGTACTACCGCCCCCACGCGGCAATAATTTTTTACTGCCGCCTGGGAGAGCGGTACTACCGCTTCAGTGCGGTACTTCCGCCCAAGCGGTACTACCGCGATGATATGCGGTACTACCGCGCCGTCGTAGACGCGTGGGGATAAGGACGGGTAGGGGGAGTTCTAACTCCCCCATACTCATTCGTTAGTTTCCCCACTTCGTCTCCCTCTCTCTCCCTCGCTCAAGAACGGGGCCGGCGTCCCTCGCCGGATCTCCACCTCCAGCCGCTCTCCTACGATTCCGTTCGGTGGGATCGTTCCCCACCACGTGCTCTTGCCATGGACCAAGGTCTTTCCCCAACTCCCTCTCGTTTTTGTTGTTTTCTTTGCCTCTAGGTTTGTGGGGAAGACTTGTGTGTTCTTGAGATTTTTAGGCTAAATCTTTGCAAGAGTAGGATGTAGGAGAGTAGTATTGCATAGGGATTATACTTGTCTTTTTGTCCTGTGCTAGATTTGATCACCGTAGCATCGCCGTGGTTTCACGGTTCTTTTCAGATTCAAACTTCTGTTTGGATTTGACGCGGCGCGGTTCTAGTGCCCGTCTGGCGCGGTACTACCGCTTGTCCGGTACTACCGCACTCGCTGCGGCACTAAAATTTTACTACCGCTCCCACCCTGGTACTACCGTGACCTCGCACGGTACTACCGCGACTTGGAGCGGTACTAAAATTTTAGTACCGCAGGCTCTGGCAGTACTACCGTGGATCACATCTATCTCATGGCAACTTTCACGTATATTTTCTCTGTGTTTCTTGTGCTTTGCCGTAGTCTTTGCATTGATCCTTTTGCTTGTCGTGGGTGCTTTGCGTTTTGTGTCTCGGGTGGTGGCTCTCGCCATTCCAATACCAGTCATGACACTGGCTCCAAGCGTCTACGCAATCCAGGTGAAGCACCAGAGGGCTCCACTGCCCCCAAGCGCCATGTCAAGACATCAGCTAGTAAGCACAAGGAGCCCACTAAGGGTATGGATGAGATACCCCAATCTGAGTTCGTCGGTCTCAGGCAGCTCAACCCATATGTGAACCCTCGTGCTACTGTCAGAGGTTGTGAGATGTTGTGGAACAAGCAACAGACTCTCACTTATCTGGATGTCATCAAGAACAAGCAGAATACTTACGTGGATGTGAAATGGATTGAAATGCATCACATGAGGAAGGACAAATTTCGTGAGTACTTTGGAGAAGCTCTGGACTTGGTGGAGCAGTTTGGTATTGAACATGTGATCTCTTTTCACCTTGACTATGACCCTGAGCTTATCTGCACGCTTCTTTGCCTCAAGATACTTTCACCCTAATGAGGAGCGGAGGATGACCTGGATGACCAATGGCCGAAGTCGATCTGCACACGGAAGGAGTTCATGGATCTGCTCCAGTTTCCGATGACGGCTCGACACTCCGTGGGTGTTCACCCCCATGCAAATTCTGAGTCTGCCAACAAGGACAAGCTTCAGACATACTATGTTGAGAAGGCGCTTGCCAATGGCAAGACGGCGTTGGTGCTCAACTCTTTTCTGGATATCATGTATCGCATCTTCCGCAACTCCTTGTTCCCTCGCATTGGTGACAAGGACAAGGTTCATGCCTATATGGTGGATATGATGCTCCTATGGGAGGAGGCTCGTATGTCTCAGACTCAGCCACTTGATGTCTCACACATCATGTGGTGTGAGCTTTGGTTTGCGGTGTTCAACCACAAGGTGCCTATCTATGGGCCCTACCTGTTTCTGCTGATCTCAAAGACTTGGGAGAAGATATTCCCTGGTGATGAGTTCCTTGCTCCTGACTGGATTCATCATGATCCCATCTGTCTCCGTGTAAGCCCAACTGGGCCAACACTACTACTCGTGCTGAGGCGTCTGCTGCTAGGGGTGCTGTTGATGAGGAGGATGCTGGCGCAGAGGATGTTGTTGAGGGCTGTGCTGCTAGGTCTTCCCATAGTTCCTCTATTCCCTCGTGGGCCAAGAAGATGAAGGACAAGATGAAGACTCTTTTCTGCATGCAAGCTAAGGGGCAGTACAGGACTCACGTGGCATCTAAGGAGAGTCACCGCTGGGACAAGAAGATCTTGCAGCTGTATGGCGAGGAAGTGTCTGGCGGTTCTGAGGATCGCATCACTCCATAGGCCGAGTGGATGGAGAAGCAAGGCTACAGGTGGACTGATTCTGAGGAGGACGTCGAGGAGACCATCTCTGCCGATGAGGAGTCTGACGAGGAGCGTTGGGATGAGTTCCCTTCTTGAGCCACCCCTTGTGTGTAGGTGTCCTCTCTGCCTTTTTGGCGTCTCGATGCCAAAGGGGGAGAGAGTGTAGGGATTTGCAAGTCGTGTGTCGTCGTTCGTGTTCGGTGTGTTTGCTGCTTTCTCGTTTGAACCTCGTTTGAACCTCGTTTCAGTTGCTTTGGGTTGATTTACTTCATATGGTGTAAGACATATGCACTCTATCTATCTTAGCGAGCTTGTGATATATTGTGCTACCTTTGTGCTATGCTCTTCTTAGATGTTAGTTATCTTGCCTTTGTCTCTAAAATATAGGGGGAGTGTTGATCCTAGTTTGTGTGCTATGCAGTCCAAAGCATCCATCTAGATTGCACACATCTAGGGGGAGCCCGTCTATATTCTAGAGAGGAGGGGTTTGCCTTTGCTCAATATTATCTCCTTTTGTGCAAATCCTGTATTGTCATCAATCCACCAAAAGGGGGAGATTGTAAGGGCATATTTATCCCTAAGGTGTTTTGGTGATTGATGACGTTGCTTTTGCGGACTAATCGTGTGCCTTGAGTTTCACAGATGCTTCATCACTAGGCACGAGACGATTCGGTGCCCCTCGAAGACTATTGAAGAGGGCGTTGTTCTACGTTTCTTTTTGGTGGATTTGAGTCGTAGGAGGGCCATACTATTAAGAGGGGGTCCGCGTCGGAAAGGTTTGGGTGGAATCATCACGTACACGTTTCCCTCCTTGCCTCCACCTTTCCTTTGCACTTTGGAGCTTCCTTCTGTTATCCTCTTTGTGCTTTTTCTGGCGGCTAATGCTGAACTTGGGGTAGTACTGCTCCCTGGAGCGGTAGTACCGCAAGCACCTGCGGTAGTACCGCTGGAGCCCACGGTAGTACCGCTCCTCTGGAGTCTTAGTACCGTGGCTCCCAGGCCTAGTGCCGCTCCGGTACGGTAGTAGGGGTGGATGTGATTTTTTACATCCGCGCCCCCACGGTAGTACCGCTCGTCCAGCACGGTAGTACCGCGGGTGCCCACGGTAGTACTGCTCCCCTGGAGTCGTAGTACCGTGGCCCTCATGCCTAGTACCGCTGCGTCGCGGTAGTAGGAGCAGATGTAATTTTTTACATCCGCGCCTCCACGGTAGTACCGTGATTTGTGTGCGGTAGTACCGCGCGTGGCCTGGTTCAGCTGGTATACGGTAGTACCGCTCCCTAGCGGTAGTACCGCGTTGGATTTTTGCACTGTTTCATTTCCAGCGGAAGTAGGAACAGATGTATTTTTACTCATCAGCGCTCTTCGTGGGCTAGGGCTTTCCTGCCTTGCGGTAGTACCGCAAGGAGGAGCGGTAGTACCGCGCTAGCGGAAGTACTGCTCTCAGTCAGGCATGTCCTAGTCTCTGCTGCTGCCGCGGAAGTACCGTGGTCACTCACGGTAGTACCGCGGTGCCTTGCGGTAGTACCGTGCTCCAGGAGCGGTAGTACCGCATGTCGCAGGCTGGACATGTGGATAACGGTTGGATCTTTTCCTTGACTATAAAAGGGGTGTCTCCTACCTCTAGTTGACTACCTCTTCCACCTCTAAGTTCCATTGTTGCACCAAGCTCCATTTTCGCCCGATCTCTCTCCCTAGCCAATCAAACTTGTGGATTTGCTCGGGATTAGTTGAGAAGGCCTCGATCAACACTTCCATCAAGAGAGATTTGCTCGGGATCGTTACTCTTGGATGTTTGAGCACCCTAGATGGTTGAGGTCACCTCGGAGCCATACTCCATTGTGGTGAAGCTTAGTGGTGTTGTTGGGAGCCTCCAATTAAGTTGTGGAGATTGCCCCAACCTTGTTTGTAAAGGTTCGGTCGCCGCCTTCAAGGGCACCAATAGTGGAATCACGGCATCTCGCATTGTGTGATGGCGTGAGGAGAATACGGTGGCCCTAGTGGCTTCTTGGGGAGCATTGTGCCTCCACACCGCTCCAACGGAGACGTACTTCCCCTCAAAAGGAAGGAACTTTGGTAACACATCCTCGTCTCCACCAGCTCCACTCTTGGTTATTTCGCGCCTTTACTTTTGCAAGCTTACTTGTGTTGTATCCCTTGCTTGCTCGTGTGTTTGTTGTTGTTGCATCATATAGGTTGTTCACCTAATTGCATATCTAGACAACCTACTTTGATGCAAAGTTTAAATTGGTAAAGAAAGGCTAAAAATTGTTAGTTGCCTATTCACCCCCCTCTAGTCAACTATATCGATCCTTTCAACAAGTAAAATCATATTCCCAACATAAATTCCAAGCATAGCATTGTAAACGTTGAATTTGACCCCATAATAGTTTCCCTTTTTCAGATATACGGTGTCGCACATAACAAGCATGCTCATCTAAAGATTTGCCCTCAACTAAGCTAGTTGGGGTTTCACCACGAGCACATAGGGATCAAAGATGATCCAAGTAAAAAGCTTCAGTAGTGTGATAGATTTTGAGTGGTTCTTTAACCATTGGAGCAGTAGGTACAACTAATTTTTTGGTATTTTGCGTTTCCTACCCATGACTAAAGATAGAAAACAACTAAGGACAGCAAATAAAAATTACTTAGTGATAAAGCAAACAAGCACACACGAGAATATTCACCGCACGCTATGACTCCCCGGCAACGGCGCCAGAAAAAGGTCTTGATAACCCGCAAGTATACGGGATAGTTGTAGCCTCTTTCGATAACTAAGAGTGTCGAACCCAACGAGGAGCTAAAGGTAGAACAAATACTCTCTCAAGTCCTATCGGCCACTGATACGACTCTACGCACGCTTGACGTTCGCTTTACCTAGAACAAGTATGAAACTAGAAGTACTTTGTAGGTGTTGTTGGATAGGTTTGCAAGAAAGTAAAGAACGCGTAAATAAAAGCTAGGGGCTGTTTAGATAAAGAAGCAATGAAGTAAATATAGCGAGTGTGGAAAAGTGGTGTTAGGAGTTATGGAATTGTCCCTAAGAAATTGACTAGGTTACTAGACCGGTAATCACTATTGCAATTCTATTTGAGGGAGAGGCATAAGCTAACATATCATCCCTTACATGGAATTCTATGCACTTATGATTGGAACTCTAGCAAGCATCCGCAACTACTAAAGATTCATTAAGGTAAAACCCAACCATAGCATTAAAGTATCAAGTCCCCTTTATCCCATATGCAAACAACCTACTTACTCGGTCTCATTATTCACACCACGCCACCCACCATAAGCAAATCATAAACATATTGCAAACCCTACAACGGGAATCTCTCACACTTGCGCGACACAGAGGGCACAATAGGACAACACCACTAATAAAACATGCAACTCAAACCAATCATAGCAATTCATCAATCACCGATAGGACAACGAAAATTTACTCAGACATCATAGGATGGCAACACATCATCGGAATATAATATGAAGCATAAAGCACCATGTTCGAGTAGAGGGTACAGCGGGTTGCGGGAGAGTGGACCGCTGTAGATAGAAGGGGGGAGGTGATGGAGATGTTGGTGAAGATGGCGGAGGTGTTGGTGGAGATCGCGGTGATGATGATGGCCCCTGCCATGCTCCGCGCCATCGAAGCAAGGGGGAGAGAGCCCCCCTTCTTCTTCTTCTTCCTTGACATGGTCCTTGGCTCCCATGGCTTGGGAGGGGCGAGAGCCCCTCCGAGATTGGATCTATCTCTCTATTTCTGCGTTCTCAGATTCTACCCCTTCACCGTTTCTTAAATATCCAGAGATCCGTAACTCCGATTGGGGTGAATCTTTCGCCCAGATCTTTCTCATAAAATTATCTTTCTTGCACCAAGAAGAGCATCAACCGCCTTACGGTGGACCACGAGGGCCAGGGGCACGCCTGGGGTAGGCGCGCCCCTACCTCGTGACCACCTCGGACACCGCCTCGCTGATTTTACTTCCCAAAATCATAAATATTCCAACAAAAATCTCCGTCCGCTTTTATCCCGCTTTGGACTCCGCTTGATATTGGGTTTCGTGAAACAAAAACATGCAATGCAGAGTGAACTGCACCGGGCAATCGGATCAATATGTTAGTCCCAAAAAATAGTATAAAAAGTTGCCAAAAAGTATATGAAAGTGAATAATATTGGCATGGAACAATCAAAAATTATAGATACGACGGAGACGTATCAGCAGTTAACATGGAAAAACAATGCTTTGAACTCCTTGACTCTTCAACTGCATATCCAAGCACAATAGAATTCTTCAACAATGTAACCAGCAAAATAATGAAAATCTGGAAGCACGTAAGCATAGAGCTGCATCTTTCACAAAGAAGCATCGACCATTTCAAGAAGGTCAAACTGCAGGTGCCACTTCAGGGAGAACACATGTAAGCACTTCCAACATTTCTATTCTTTCTTTTTTTCAATGCAATATTCACTAGTACCATTCTTCAAATAATTTTGTTCTTTGAATTTTTCAATGCAACATTTACTACTACCATTCCTCCAACATTTCTCTTCTTTCCATTTCTCGAATGCAACAAATTTACTACTACCATTCCTCTACATGCAGAATAGACTGCGCATTCTATATGTACATTAACGTGAAGCACTACTCCAAAGAAGGAACAACAACAGTCTTAGAGGCAGAACAAGTACCAGAGTTGAGGAAAAAAATTCTATATCAACTAATCAGTCAACACAGAGGCAATACCGCATTGTCCACTAATCAAGTGTACAACAAGTTAGTATTTTCAGAAACAAAACCTTACAATTTTGTCACACTACCAACTAGTAATAAGTTTTCTTATTATTATTTATTTTTTGATTCTGATAGATATGCTGAAGTATGAAGTAGATATGGGAGACAAAGAAATGCAACAGACAGAATGTTGCGCACTAGAAGAGTTTGCACCAGATCCAGAGCCAAAGGAACATATTGTGCATGCAACAACCACCCAAGAGTAAGAAGTTGTTGATATATACAGTGAACACAAAGAGCTTATGCATGTCAGCAGCCACGCCGTCGTCAAAGAATCTAGCACGGCAACAAAGAAAAGGATCCACTAATAGAACCAGATCAACCACCACCAGACAACAAGATACCACTCCAACCTGAATGCGCAACGGGCACCAAAAACAAGGAAATTATCAACAACAATACCATGAGTACAGAGCAACTTGAACAAACAGGCACTGCTATAAAAGAGGGTGACAGAAGCAACGACGTGCCAAATACACAAGAACAAGTTTCCGAGCAGAAGAAACAACCTGTCCTTCTTCAAGAAGAAACATGGTCGACAAGCAATCAGCAAGGCACCTCCAGCACCATCTCTTTAGACTTCCTAAAACCAAAAACAATGAAAAAGCATGAAGAAGTTGATGAATTTATTTTAAGCCTTAACCCGCACCAACTACAGGAATACTATGAGTTTGTACAATGGGCTATGATTTTGATGTAATCAAAACATTATTGGTTGAGCGTGAACAGTTTGAATTCAACAAAAATGCCACGCCGTATCTGACAAGCTTACAACAAGAATCAGGAGAACATTCGATGGCTCAATCATCTAAGAACAGCTCAGCCAAGAAAACCTCGGTCAAGAAGAGGCCGGTGAAGCCTTCGAACAGACTCGAAGGAAAAAACAAGATTCCCACATTTGTCCAAGGAGTTTTCAAATTTATGAACAAAGACAAGGCACTTCATGAATACCTATTCAGCAAAGAAGGACAGGAAGAATGCGGACAGTGAGTACTTTGTCTTGTTAAAAGAAAAAACAGAGTAGTTCTGCTCCTTTTTGAAGCCACCTAACTAATGTATAAACCTTTTCTGCTTGCACTCTAAACGTATATAGTAGCTCAAAGCGACACGATTGCATTACAGGACAAGACATAATGAAACAGCTACGAAAAGGAGATGGAGAGATGGAGGGCTCGTTCGCAAACACATTATTCGAAGAATGGACGGTGCAGCAACAATACAACACAACCGGTAAAGCCATATTATCTATAGAATTTGCGAACGTATGAAGTCCAATTGGACGAAAACACTTGAATCATTTCAGTGGTTATATGTTTCAACTAAAAAGTAGACAATTTTTTTGTCGCAGATTGTGCTCGGTGTTATACCTGGGAGAGAAGGAGGACTATGAGAATTCAAATAGGAAGAAGCATTGAAAGAGTTTGCACCCCTTGTAATAGGGAAAGAACTTTTAAAGAAAAAAGTTGGTAAGTCAATAGAAATATACAAACAAAATTCATTCTTCTGTAGGATTGCACATTTACATGTCATTTTAATTCGTCTGACGACAATGAACTTTAACTCACCTGTCTCCAAACATCGCAGATTGTGATACCTCACAACACAGCTAAATACTTCACATTGTACGTGCTGAACAAGTACATGAACTCCATCGACATACTTGACTCAATGAATTACAGACAAATAGGAGACAATACATGGAAAAAACACCATAAGGATCACCCAGAACTGGTACGTCAATTCAACCTTGGGTTTCCTATTCTTACATTACATTTCTTAATGGCAATATAGAACAGTAAAACCAAACCATAATTACATATTAAAAGGATGTATGCACTCATTAAGAAACATTATGGAGAAGCGGTACTAGAAGCCAACAGTGAACCGAACTGGTCGAGGTTAGCAGAAACGCCTAACAGAGTTTGCGTGCCAAAACATCAGGGTACCCAATGCGGACACTTCATGGTTTAATTTGCAAAATACTGGAATAGCATTGATCTCATAAAAGACGATGAGGATTTCCATGTAAGTGAATAGTACGAGAGCAACAATTTTATTTTTGAAGCAGTACTCCTTGAATACTTCAATTATCTCATCAAAGAAAGATAAAAGAATATCCAACGACCTTCATCCAGGATAGCAAGGTAGATACCGAGTGGAAACCAGAGTTTCTTTTTACAGCCATATTTGGTGAAACAAACCAAATAAAGTGTGCAACTACCTGGAAGATTCAAGGAGTTCAAACCAGAAACTTCAAAGTTCTTTTCCACCAACAAAGGTAAGAAAATTTTCTCTGCTTATCTCTTTTTGTAATGACCTACACATCCCATGGTTATCACGAGAGCTTACATGTTACACATCTGCTTTCTCTGACAGAAACAGATGCAACAAAAATAAAAAAAGGACAAAGCAGCAATCCATACCCAAAACATTCACATCACTTCCAACACATAAAGGAAGTGTCCGACCTCTTCCAAATAATCATGAGCGATAGCTGGCAGGAAGAATTCAAAAAGTGAGTTGTTTTCTATTGCACCTAAAAATAGTTGGAAGCAATGTGTCTGTCATCTACAGATTTATTTTATTTTCCTGTCACACCAAAATTGTATTTAGGCGCATTCGTAGAGACAACGAAAGCACGCAACTTACTACAGATCAACTGAAGGCAGTATTTGGTCCAAGACCAGCACAGATGAACATACCACATCATATAGAAAAGAGAGTCCTCGATGATATAACAGAAATCTTGGAAAGCAGACAAGATTCAAAAGACAATGATAGATTAATATTAGGCCCAAACTTTGCAGAGGTAAATTTTTAAAAAGCTATATTGCGACGCCTGCTCTTTTATATTGTGACAGTTTTCTTATCGTAATTATTGTTTGCAACGTATACTGGATTTAAAGAATCACAAAACTACTATTAGCAAATTTAAAACTAAATTCCAAAGAACAAAGAATCAGCTGGTTCCCATGTATCTCAAAGAACATCAACGGAATAAGTTCTCAACAGCAAACATGGTAACATCCCTCTACTCCACAGCAAAATCACAAAATATGTGTTTTATTAAATTACTTTATATTAATCTGTCATCTAAGCAACAAATATTTTGTCCGCAGATATTCATTCCACTCAAGAAGGATCACCGCTACGTGTTATATATGCTGGACAAATATAAAAACAAAGTTCATATTATTGATCGTCGGGAAGCAACTCCAGAGGAACTTCAGAAAGAAAATGTCGACATGAAAAATTTGGATATATTTGAAGCAAATCGAATTCTTCAGGAAAAGGATGAGGCTGAAGAGGAAAGAAAAAACAGTTTCAGGAATATCATGCTCATAAATCAGCAATCGTAAGCATTTATAAGCAACGATTTTTTTTTCAGTTTTACAAGTTGCAATATTAAAATAATTACAAAATGCAAATCTCAGATACCTAGGATTAAAGAACTCTTCAACGCCATACTAGGAGAAACAATGTGTCCAAAGAAAACAAGATGGTAGTTTCATACTGTGCAAGATGTTCCGTGGTAGAAGATGGCGAATCACTATTTGCTGTTTTAAAGCTTGCATCCCTCTACAATGGTAAAAAGTTCATCTAAGACCTGGAAGATTTGACAATAAGTTTTCAATGAAAATCTTGTGCACAAAATACATAGAAAATATTGGAATACATATATACACCTTTTATGCACCAACTCTAAGATTATACTTCTATTGTCGGCAAAATTTTACAGGATGAAGTGGAAGACTGGAGGGTAGAGGCAATGTACGTTATTTTACTTAGCGAGATGAATCAAGTCAGAGCTAATGAAATGGGAGACGAGATTAGCAAGATCTTCAACAAGAACGAAGTCTAAAACTTCTGATTTAGCAAGCGAGGCTAATTCGCTCAAAACATGACAAACAGTTTAACAACGATTAATATTTATATGTAATCTAGTTACAAATTGTGTGTTCATCATCAAAAGAGAACATCATCAAAGAGTGTAAGTACACTATAAACAACAGTGCCTCTTTTTAACTGTAACACAACAGTGATTCCAAAAATGAATTCCTACCCATGACTCTGGAGACCACCCGCCCGTGCCTCCAGAGGCTACATGACCATTGTCGGTGTCAAAACCGGTGGATCTCGGGTAGGGGGTCCCGAACTGTGCGTCTAAGGCTAATGGTAACAGGAGGCGGGGGACACAATGTTTACCCAGGTTCGGGCCCTCTCTATGGAGGTAATACCCTACTTCCTGCTTGATTGATCTTGAAGATAGGAGTATTACAAGAGTTGATCTACCACGAGATCGTAGAGGCTAAACCTAGAAGCTAGCCTATGATTATGATTGTTATTGTCCTATGGACTAAACCCTCCGGTTTATATAGACACCGGAGGGGGCTAGGGTTACACAAATTCTATTACAAAGAAGGAAATCCACATATCCGAATTGCCAAGCTTGCCTTCCACGCAAAGGAGAGTCCCACCTGGACATGGGACGAAGTCTTCAATTTGTATCTTCATAGTCCAACAGTCCGGCATAAGCATATAGTCCGGCTGTCCCAGGACCTCCTAATCTAGGACTCCCTCAGTAGCCCGTGAACCAGGCTTCAATGACGATGAATCCGGCGCGCAGATTGTCTTCGGCATTGCAAGGCGGGTTCCTTCTCCGAATACTCCAAAGAAGATCTTGAACACAAGAATCGTGTCCGGCTCTGCAAAACAAATTCCACATACCACCGTAGAGAGAACAATATTCCACGAGTCTAATCTGCTGACAACTTTTCATAGCGTGACATCACGCCGCGGTCCGGTCATTATTCGAACCGTTTTCTTGACCTGCTACTGCACATCTTGCGAGGCGGTTTTATTGGCATGCCTTGTCGAAGCAGAGATCGTGTCCCCTTATCACGAGATTCTCATCAATATGGGTGTGGGTAACCCAACCGCACCATCAACACGACGCTTGGGGAATAAGCGAGTTTACAGGGCAAGGGGGGAGGCGCATAGTTTCTACCGCCTTTATAAAGAGTTAAGGATCCCCCTTCTTCACCCACACCTTCTTCTTCCTCTGCTCATCCATTCTTGAGCTCCAACGCCCAAGCTTTCACCTTCTCCGCAAAGTCATTCTGAGCATGTCCGGAGTGGGAGGCATGTGGACGGCCTCCTCCGTTACGGAGGAGGACATCACGAAGCTTTGGGAGGCTGGATACCTGTCTGCAAACATCACGCATTGGCTTCCGGCAGAAGGGCAGATCATCCCTACCCCAAAACCCCAGGAAAGGGTAGTATTCCTTTCTCACTTCGTCCGTGGGCTGGGATTCCCCCTCCACCATTCGTCCGCGGACTAATGTTCTACTACGGGCTGGATTTCCATGATCTGGCCCCCAACTTCATCCTCAACATCTCCGCGTTCATCGTCGTGTGCGAGGCCTTCTTCCGCATTACGCCCCACTTCGGCCTATGGCTGAAGACCTTCAACGTGAAGCCAAAGGTGGTGGGCGGCCAACAATCAGAGTGCGGGGGTGCCATGGTGGGCAAGATGCCTAATGTCACCAGGCCCGAAGGCTCCTTCGTGGAGACCGTGAAGGGGTGGCAATCGGGGTGGTTCTACATCACCGAGCCGCGCGGCGTCAACTGGGCGGCGACCCCCGAATTTCAATCCGGCGCCCCCATGCGGCTCACCTCTTGGAAAGAGAAGGGCATAGCCTGGGCTCAGCGGAAGAGCTGACCGGACTTCAGACCTGCGTCCAAAATATGATAAGCAAGAAAATCAAGCTTGTCAACGTAGTCCAAGTTATGCTCCTCTGCCATATCCTTCCGTGTCAAAGACGGGTTTGCAATCTGTGGGAGTTCGACCCGGCCGAACACCAGACGCTGCAAGAGCTCTTCGGCACGACACACGAAGACGTCTGGAAGGTGCTCCTCAAGGCCACTGAGGTACCACCGCCCATAAATGAAGATCGCGGGCTCAGCACAAAGCGCCCAGCCAATCCGGTAAGTTTTCATATTTTGCAAGATATGCCTTTTGCCTCCATGCCAATTTCACAGGCCTGGGTAGCGATAGCGAAGCAGATTGACTGTCCAGCTCCGCTACCTGAAGACCCAGAATCGCCTCTTCTGACGAAGACTCTGTTTCCGGCGCCCTATGAGGTGCCGGAGAAGAAGGCCAAGAAGAAGACCGCGGGGACCAGAGAAGGTCTCCGGTGCAAGGTTGCGTCGAGCATGATGTCCGACGACACCAAGACGCCCTCCTCCTCCGAAGACGAGGAGGAGGAGGAGGAAATCCCTCCTCCCCACCGGGGGGATAAAGAAGAGGAAGGCCACCCCACCTGGGGAGGCCGAGGTGTCCAAGAAGGGAAAGACCTTCCTTCCGGACCATTCCACCACAGCCACCTACAACGGCGAGGAGTGGGAGCCCAGGGACAAGCCCCTAGCTAAGTCGTAAGTATCCAGACACAATAGCATTTTCGGTATGTTTGTTTTACTGCTTCTTATCATGCCAGACGCGTACTTGCAGTCTGGCCAAATCCAGCATCGATGTATCCTCCTCTTCGGAGGGGTCTCTGGGCCCGTCGGCGATGAACATCGATTCACTTCCGACAGCCTCCTCCCCCAGGCCCGCTGACGACACCGAGGTGTTGTCTCAAAGGATACCGGGCCAAGGGGAGACAGTTCCGGAGACGCCCCCAGGCGAAATCCTAGTCGCCAGGCACATGGGGGGGGGGGGTAGACCCCCATGGACTCCAATAATGGGGGCTGCAGCAAATTTGGCCCCCAGCCGAATACGACTCCGGAAACCCAAGTGGTTCCGAATTCAGGTAGGCAGCCTCTCTCTAAGGGGGCAAGACGCCTGTACCGATGACCTTTGTCCATCCAGAGGCATCGGACAACTTGCTGGAAACACTTCGCGGCACTTCCATTGATGAAGAACACCGTACTCTTATGAGTACGGTGATTGAGAAGGTTCGTTCCGCCAACAGCGGATTGACAGAAGCCTGCGCTAGCCTCCTAACAGGCTTTGAGGTAAGTAATAAAATTGTAAGAGAATATCACAGTATAGACAGTAGCCCCTGATGCTCTATTTGGTGTTCAGAAAGAAAAGTCGAACAGAGGATCAAATAACATTCACAGGAGTCTAACAGAAGATGTCTATGTGAATAAGCAGGGGTCGCTGCTGGCCGCTACCGCTCGTATTGTGGAGGTCTCCGGACTGAAGCGAGACCTAGAGCGGACCGAGGGAGAGCTCGGCCTCATGAAGAGGCAGCTTGAGTAAAGTCAAGGTACGCAATACCCCGTCTGTATATTTATAAAGGAAAAATGGTATCTGCTGATAGAAGAGTCATTAATTTTGGTAGGGGCCACGGCCGAAGTGGCGGCCCTCAAAAAGGCGCTGGCCGAGGCCGAAGACAAAGCGGCCAAGGAGCGCGTCGAGCGCGAGAAGCAAGAGGCCCGGGTCAACGAGGTCGAACAAGAGCTCTAGGATTTCGTCCAGAAATACGAGTCCTTGGAGCGTGACTCTAAGACTCAAGAGTCAAAGCTTGCTAAGGCCCTCCAGAGCGCATAAGACGCCAAAGCCGAAGTCGAAAAGGCCCTCTAGGAGATTCAAGCGGCCAAGAAGATTGCGGCGGGTAAGGCATTCATTATGCAAAGCAAGCATGTGAAGGAGACTTTCCTTTTACTTACCCAAATTTGGAGCTCTCCAGGAGCGTTCGCGGATCTACCGTGCATCATATCTGATGCCGCAGAGTTCTACCGAGGCGAAGAAGGGAGCTCGATGGAGAAGTTGTTCTGGTCTTAGTATCTTGGGATAGAACATCCGATACCCTTGAGCGACCAGCTGAATCAACTGGTCGATCTGCACAAGGCAGCCGAACTGGCCATGAAGGACCTCATAGTCCGGTTGTGGCCTGCCGAGCCTATGCCCAACAGCTACTTCGGCCTCGTGAAGCGGCTTGTGAATGCCTGCCCGCGTCTTGAAGTCATAAACCGGCCAGATTGCATTGAAGGTGCGCGCATTGGGCGAAGATGGATGCCGAAAAGCTGATGACCGAGGGGCCACCAAAGGGCAAGGAGCACCGCCGGCCCGAAAATTACTATGACAGTGTCCTGAAGGGCTCCCGCCTTGTGGCGGAGCAATGGGCTAAGGATGTAATCTTTGAGTGAATGCACTCATTTTATCCTGTAATATGAAACAAGTTCATTTGTGTAATATAACGCTTGTTGATTTAAATTTTTACCTCTTGTGCGTCCACTTACAAAATCTGAGAGTTGGCCAGTCATCGGCTTCTGCCCCCATGTGACTAGTACAGGGGTGTTCGGGATAAATCTAAACACTCTTTATCCAAGTTTTTGGTCCTTCAAGGAGGTGTTTAGAGCAACGAACAAGGCAATCGGACTATACAGCTTTATCACTCTCACCTAGCCATAGAAGTTCTATAATTTTAAATTTCGGCGTAGCCCCTGGTATTCGGAAGGCTGAACTTTGGGCGCTATACACGCCTAAATCGGACAAGGACCGATTCCACGCATGAAGCGGAAAAAAATCGTTAAGGATTTGAAACCTCTCGAACAGCGACCAGCTCTCGCCACATCATGACAGTCAGCTTTCGGCTTTCTCTACTGAGGTGCTCGTCCGGAAGAGCCGGGACACAATCGCAGTAGTTCTCCCTTTACTACACTAGCCGATATAGCGGAACGTAGGGTAGCAAGAACAGGAGCCGGGCAACCCAACTATTGACCCAAGACATGATGCGGAGCTGATGCATATAATGCTATAAGTTTGGGGTGCCACACTGTCAAAAGTGTTCAGACTTTCTTGCCGTGTTATGGGGTACACTAAAGCCCCTGGCGAACTGAACGTACCAGAATGTACGGGTGCGATTTGTAATAAATAAACAGTCAAAGAAAAAGAAAAACAAATGTAGTAATAAGCTGACGCTGTACATTATTTTCCCTTGTTATTTGAATGATACGTCAAGGCGTACGTATACAAGTAGTGCGATAAGCAAAATAGGACTTATTTGACATGCCCTAATCCAGAGCGAGCTGCGTGTACGTATGTAAAATAGGTATAACGATCGTTATCAGAGACCACCTGGGGATTCCCTTGTACGTCAAAGCTCCTTGCCTCCTTGGTGTTTCCGTGCCGCGATGGGTCCGATGATTAGGTTATCGGAAGAGCCTCAAGAAGATAGGGACCTGAAAGAAAGAAAAGGGTGAAGGTATATGGATCTTGGGGCGGTTGAGCTGCATTGTGGACCGCATTCTAGCTGTGCCTCCGTCTATGCCCATGGTATTTTAAGTGCGTAAATGTACGCGCGGCACAAATTTCACCGCTTGATTTGGACTAGGACGGAGGCTGAATTGCTAGGCAAGCTCTGGACAGGCCGGATGATCCTGTTGCAGAGTACTCCGGACTCACTTGACGGTGTCTGGGGGCTTTATTGCCAAATTGGAGGTCTGCCTAAGGAGACTGCTCTGTACTTCTGCTGCGAGGGCCACAGTGTGCTCCTCCGTACGGAGGGAGTGCTCTGTGTTTCCATTGACTGTTATAACCCCGCGAGGTCTGGGCATCTTGAGCTTGAGGTAGGAATAGTGCGGCACCGCATTGAATCGGGCGAATGCGGTTCGTCCTAGCAGTGCATGATAACCACCGCGGAAGGGGACAATATCGAAGATTAACTCCTCGCTTCGGAAGTTGTCTGGGGATCCGAAGACCACTTCTAGTGTGATTGAGCCCGTATAACAGGCCTCTACACCTGGTATGACACCTTTGAAGGTGGTTTTGGTGGCTTTGATCCTTGAGGGATCCATATCCATTTTGTGCACTGTATCCTGATAGAGCAGGTTCAGGCTGCTGCCACCGTCCATGAGGACTCGTGTGAGGTGCAATTCATCAATGATAGGGTTAAGGACTAGTGCGGCTGAGCCGCCATGGCGGATACTGGTCGGATGGTCCCTGCGATCAAAGGTGATCGGACAAGAAGACCATGGGTTGAATTTTGGGGCGACTGGCTCCATTGTGTAGATGTCCCTTAGTGCACGCTTCCGCTCCCGCTTGGGAATATGGGTGGCGATTATCATGTTCACCGTTTTGATTTGCGGGGGAAACTTCTTTTGCCCTCTTGTGCTCAGTGGCCGGAGCTCCTCCTCGTCGTCATCGCTTTGCGACCACTTTTCCTTGTTTTCGACACCTGACCTGCCGGCTTGTTTGAAGACCCAGCATTCTCTATTGGTATGATTGGCTGGTGTTCCTGGGGTGCCATGAATTTGGCATGGACGGTCGAGTATACAGTCCAAACTGGACGTGCCCAGACTATTTCTTTTGAATTGTTTCTTCCTTTGACCGGTATTAGAGCCACTGAATCCGGCGTTGACGGTCGTGTCTTTGGCGTTGTCGTCATTATTTTGACGCTTATGCTTGCTGCGTTGGGACTTGTCGTTGTCATCTCTTGGTTCAGAAGTGCCATGATTTCTTGATTTGCTATTGCTGCGAGCCAATCAGCTGTCCTCGCCCGCAGAAAAGCGGGTCATGAGTGTCGTAAGGGCTGTCATGGATTTCGGCTTCTCTTGGCCAAGGTGTCGGGACAGCCACTCATCATGGATGTTATGCTTAAAGGCCGCTAGGGCTTCGGCATCCGGACAGTCGACGATTTGATTCTTTTTAGTTAAGAACCGAGTCCAGAATTTCCTGGCCGACTCTCCGGGCTGTTGGGTTATGTGACTTAAGTCATCAGCATCCGGTGGTCGCACATAAGTGCCCTGGAAGTTGTCAAGGAATGCGTCTTCCAGGTTCTCCCAACTACCGATGGAGTTTGTCGGCAGACTATTCAGCCAATGCCAAGCTGGTCCCTTGAGTTTTAGTGTGAGGTACTTGATGGCATGCAGATCATCGCCGCGGGCCATGTGAATGTGGAGAAGGAAATCTTCGATCCATACTGCGGGGTCTGTTGTCCCATCATATGGTTCGATGTTCACGGGTTTAAACCCTTCTGGGAATTCATGCTCCATTATTTCGTCAGTGAAGCATAGGGCATGTGCGGTGCCTCTATGCCGGGCTACGTCGCGACGCAGATCGGATGAATCTGGTCTGCTGTGTTCGGCCTGGATGGATTCGTATTTAGTATATCCGGCGTGGCGGTCATCGTGATGCTCCGGGTGCACCCCCGCGATCCGTAGATTGATCTTGACTGTCCTGCTTTGTTTTCCAATTCGTCTCGCAGGTCATGCGTGTAGCCCCGGGCTTTCGTGTTTTTATTTGTTTGGCAACGGGGTGCAGGCTGGTGTTCGGGCTGATATACCGCTTTGTCTCGGCCATGAGGTGGTCAGTCAGCCGCATCCTGTGCTGGTAGTGTAGGCTCTAGTGCCTCGTCCTCGAATTGAGGTAACAACCTGCACCTCGGGTAGCTTTAGGTTGGGCGTTCGAGTCCGTATTCCTTGGCCGCCAGGACACCAGTCCATCTATCAGTTAGCAGATCTTGATCAGCTTGAAGCTGCTGCTGATTTTTCTTCAGGCTCTTTGCAGTGGCTATAAGCCGGCGCTTGAAGCGCTCCTGGTTTACGGGTTCCTCAGGCACGATAAATTCTTCGTCGCCGAGGCTCACCTAGTCTTCGGAGAGCGCCATGTAATTGTCATCCACCAACTCTCCATCCATTTCCTGTTCATCAGGGCTAGCTTGCCCATCCTCCCGTCCGGCTTGCTCGAAGCTTGGCTGGGCGGGATTGTTTTCGTCTTTGGCATCATCCGGAGTACTATTGTCTCTTGTGCCGGTATCACTATTTTTGCTATGGCGAGGTTTAGAGCGGCGCTACTGACGTCGGCGCTTAGATTGCTTCTCGAGAGGGTCATCCTCCGTTGCATCCTTTTGATCCTCGCCATCGTTTTCTTTGGGGGTGTCCACCATATATATGATGAGGTGGTTGTCCAGCGCCCTGTGGGCGGTGGTTCCTGTTCTTCTCCGGCATCGTCGTCCATACCGTCGATGTCCTCGGAGTCGAAATCAAGCATGTCGGTTAAGTCATCGATAGTGGCTATTAAGTGGGTGGTGGGTGGGTAACGAATTCCTTCGTCGTCCGCATCCCACTCAAGCCGGACATAGTTCGGCCAAGAGTCTCCTGACATGGAGAGAGATTTTAATGAGTTTAGCACATCGCCCAAGGGCGAGTGCTGAAAGATATCCGCGGAGTTAAACTCCAAGATCGGTGCCCAGTCAGGTCCGATGGGCACGGATGCATGCAGTTCGGAGCCTATGGCCAGAGACGAGTCCGAGGGTCCGAAGACACAGACCTCCTTGGAAGTGAGATCTGTGTTCGGCTCTATCGCCGCTGAGTGTGCGGCCTCCCTGGCGGGGTTCATACACCCGTCCTCGGATGGCACGATCTGCTCTGGATTTAAAGCCGGGGCAGCTGTAGGCGTGATCTCCTGAACAACGTCCGATGGCAGATCTAAGTCATACTCATCGCGACTGTAGGGCGCACTTGTCATGGGCTCGAATCCGTCGAAGATCAAGTGTCCGCGGATGTCGGCAGTGTAGTTCAGGCTTCCAAACCTGACCTGATGGCCAGGGGCATAGCTATCGATCTGCTCCAGACGGCCAAGCGAATTGGCCCGCAGTGCGAAGCCGTCGAATACGAAGATCTGTCCGGGGAGGAAAAACTCACCCTGGACCTCATCATTGTAGACGATTGAAGGATCCATCAAGCCTTATGATGACGTCACAGTGGAACTCTCAATGAAAGCACCAATGTCGGTGTCAAAACCAGCGGATCTCGGGTAGGGGGTCCCGAACTGTGCGTCTAAGGCTAATGGTAACAGGAGGCAGGGACACAATGTTTACCCAGGTTCGGGCCCTCTCTATGGAGGTAATTCTGCTTGATTGATCTTGATGATATGAGTATTACAAGAGTTGATCTACCACGAGATCGTAGAGGCTAACCCTAGAAGCTAGCCTATGATTATGATTGTTGTTGTCCTACGAACTAAAGCCTCCGGTTTATATAGACATCAGAGGGGGATAGGGTTACACAGAGTCGGTTACAGAGAAGGAAATCCACATATCCGAATTGCCAAGCTTGCCTTCCATGCAAAGGAGAGTCCCACCCGGACACGGGACGAAGTCTTCAATCTTGTATCTTCATAGTCCAACAGTCCGGCATAAGCATATAGTTCGGCTGTCCGAGGACCCCCTAATCTAGGATTCCCTCAACCATGCCTCCGGACAATCCACACCTGTGCATGCACGCACATACCTCGAGTGCCTCAACCGTGGCTAGCTGCTCCGCACATGTGACTGGAGATGCTACACACCAGTGCCTCCGCAGGCGACAAGGCCCCATGCCTCCAGAGAAGCTAGATGCTCCGCACACGTGACTGGAGATGCTGCACACCCATGCCTCCGCAGGCGACAAGGCCCCATGCCTCCTGAGAATACACACATGTGCATCCACGCACATATCTCTAGTGCCTCAACCATCGCTAGCTGGTACACACACGTGACTGGACATGCTTCAAATCCGTGCCTCCCGAGAATACACACATGTGCATGCACGCACATATCTCTAGTGCCTCAACCGTCGCTAGCTGGTACGCACATGTGACTGAACATGCATCAAATCCGTGCCTCCACGGGAGACAAGGCCCCATGCCTCCGAAGAATACACACATGTGCATGCACACACATAGCTCTTCAACAATGGCTAGCTTCTACGCACACGTAACTCGACATGCTTCAAATCCGTGCCTCCCGAGAATACACACATGTGCATGCACGCACATATCTCTAGTGCTTCAACCGTTGCTAGCTGGTACGCACATGTGACTGAACATGCATCAAATCCGTGCCTCCACGGGAGACAAGGCCCCATGCCTCCGAAGAATACACACATGTGCATGCACACACATAGCTCTTCAACAATGGCTAGCTTCTACGCACACGTGACTCGACATGCTTCAAATCCGTGCCTCCCGAGAATACACACATGTGCATGCACGCACATATCTCTAGTGCCTCAACCGTTGCTAGCTGGTACGCACACGTGACTGGACATGCTTCAAATCTGTGCTCCACAGGAGACAAGGCCCCATGCCTCCGAAGAATACACATATGTGGATGCACACACATACCTCTAGTGCCTCAACCATGTCTAGCTGCTACGCACACGTGACTGGACATGTTTCAAATCCATGCCTTTCCAAGCGAAGCACCTTGACTTTTGCACGATATGTGTAAAAGTTTTCTCCTGAGTTCTGAACTTCTTATAGAATATCATTAACTTCAGCAAACAACCAAATGCGAAAAAAACGCTCACCACAAACCAACACACTGCACAACCAAACACACACTTTGACACATGCCCACCCTTCAAAATGTTTATGAAAATTTAACGAGCCGAAGGCGAGCTAGAGGTTCCCCGCGCCGGAGGTGCCGTGTGAGCCACGACGTACAACGCACCGCACGAACCAACACATACTTCGACACATGCCCACCCTTCAAGATGTTTATGAAAATTTAACGAGCCGAAGGCGAACTGGAGGTTCCCCACGCCGGAGGCACTATGTGACGCCTCGACGTACAACGCGTCGCACGAACCAACACGCCTGCACGACCAACACACACTTCGTCACATGCCCACCCTTCAAGATGTTTATAAAAATTTAACGAGCCGAAGGAGAGCTGGAGGTTCCCCACGCCGGAGGCGCCGTGTAACTCCACGACGTACAATACGTTGCACGACCAACACACACTCCGACACATGCCCACCCTTCAAGATGTTTATGAAAATTTAACGAGCCGAAGGCGAGCTGGAGGTTCCCCGCGCCAGAGGCGCTGTGCTCCAATTTTATAAACTTATACAAACCATGCCTCTGCTAGTATACATGTGTGCGTATATAGAATATAGATATTTGCATTGACAAGATTGAGCAATGCCTCTGCAGTCATCCCTACGGTGCATCAAACCATGCCTTCTTTAGTGTTCCTCTTTTTTCCTTACTTAAAAGGTCACATTTGATAGTGCCGGTAGCCCCCACCCGTAACTACCCCATAAATCTCCATTTTCCAGAAATATAATGGGAACAAAAAGGAAACATGGAACCAACGCGATTGGCCGTTATTTTCTTAGTGTTATCCCGCGGAAAGGGAAAAACGAAAAAGGCTGGTAGTTGGAGGGTTAAACTGTAAAATGCATGAAACCATAAATCAGAAAGGCAAAACCGGGAACCAACAGCGCCGATTAGTTTTTCCTCGCGGGAGCGCTCCGCGCGTGACACTTATCGCGCGCGTAGCGCTCCCGAACCGCTCGTTACAAGGAGCGCTCGTTTTTTTAGGGGAAGGCCTTACGGCTAGCTTTATTAACTTTTAAATAATGCTTACATCATCCACAAGTAGATTCAAGATAAAACCAGGTGGGTCGTCCAACCACAAAGACGGCGGATCATCCCGACCATGCTGAGCTAGCCTATGAGCTACCGTGTTTGATTCTTTGTTACAAAATTCAAAAAGAACCTTCCCGAAATCTGCGCATATTTGCCGACAGTCGTCTAGTATAGGTCCAGCCACCATAGAATGTCCAGTATTGTTTGCCATTGCATCCACAATTGTGATGTTATCCGCACAGGCGACGATGGAGTTACCTCCCACTGACCGAGCTAGCTTCAAACCCTCAAGAAGAGTTGCCGCCTCCGCTGATTCAACGTCACCTACATGCTCCAACTTCGCCGTGGAGGCCGCAATAAAGAAACCAGCGCCGTCCCGGATAACTGCACCACAAGATCCAGAGTAACTGTCTTCTATGAAAGACGCATCTGTATTCAGAACTAGCTGGCCAGATGAAGGTCTCTTCCAGATATTAGTCCTTGGAACAACCGCCTTTTGCATTGCTGCTCGAACAACGTTTAGAGCAACAGCTCGTATCGCTTGTGCTAATCGTTCTGGGCTCTGCACCTCCTCTCCCTTCTCCACTTGTCTCCTCTGCCACCAAATATACCAAGAGGTCACAGCAATCATCTCTGGTAATTCAATTACATTATAATAACTCTGTTGGTTTGCTGAATCACACAGAAGAAATTTCAATATCTCCGCTCCCGATCTGCCCGGCAGGGTAGCTCTCCGTATCATTTCATGTAGGTCAAGCCGTGACCACACTAGTGCAGAACCGGGCATTAGCACCGGTTCGTAAGGCCCTATAGTGCCGATTACATAACCGGCACTAATTTGTGGTCACTAAAGCCCCCCCCCTTTAGTACCGGTTCAGCACGAACCGGTGCTAAAGGGCAACCACGTGGCACGAGCCAGCTCGGGGACTGAGTTTTAGTACCGTTGGTAAGACCAACCGTACAATAAGGTCTGGGGTTTTAGTTTTATGATTTATTTTTCATTTAATTTTGTGTTTCCATTTTAATTCTTTTTCGCTTCTTTGGTATTTTACGATACTACACATTGTACCGTTATATATATATATATATATATATATATATATATATATATATATATATATATATATATATAATTTCTAGTAGAACCAATCATGCATATATATATCACATCAATGTCTCACAAATTAAACCACCATATTAATTAATTCACACATACACACATGTATAGCTATATACAATTTCTCCTACATATATGAATGTTGCCTTCGGAGCCAGTGGCATTAGCCTAATTGGTGCCTTCGGAGCACAATGACAATTGAAAGTGGTTTTCATGGGGGCGGTAGCGGGTAATAGAATTCTCCATTCGGATTTATGACCTGGTCGAGCAAAAATCCCGCTATTTCTTCTTGAAGTGCTTCTACGCGCTCCCTTTCTATGAGCTTCTCCCGCACCTCTTTGAACTGTTAAGAAGGAGATCAATATGCATGTGTATTAGTTGTGTGACTAGATATCGATAATGGTGTAAAAATTGTGAATAGTGTTCTAACAAGCGTACCCATTGCTGTCTTTGAGATCTGCTCCTTTCGGACGCCATCATGCGAATGTTCTCGCAAACGCAGAATGCACACAGCTCAGTCCCTACGCTACCGCTTGAGGCCTTTACGAGAATGGAATTTGATCGATAAAAATTAATCAAGCATGATAATTAAAGAGATGGCAGCTAGCTAGCTAGCTAGTACTACTTAATTACTTACCTTGGGTCGAACCCATTGAAGCTTTTGTTTCCATTCACCTTCCGTGACGCCGATGAATCTTGCCCAAGCCCTGCCTCACCGACAAAGAAAATGAATAAAGGGTTATTAAATAGTTCATATCATGAAATGACGAACTAAATAGGCCGAGATATATAGTTAATAATGATTGAAATTACCTGTTGACTATCCCATACAAGATGTTGAAGTCAGTTTTTTAGATTAGTGAGTCCAAGATTTCAACTGTTCGGCCAACTTTAATGATACACAAGACCCAAAGTGAAATCTGCATGCACACACGCTACATGTCTTAATTAAGCGGGCATATGTAAGCAAAAACATGTAGCTAGCTAGTAGGCAAAAACAGAGAATTTGTAGTACAAGACAAGTGTGACTCACCCAAAGTGGTAAGGAAGTAGTATATCTTCATTGTATTTGAGGCGCTTCAAGAACTCTAGCATGCTGTCCTCTACTTCCTTTGCAAGACGCTCATTTATCTTCCATGTGAATTCATTAACGGTGTTTGGGTCAATGAACCCAATGCCAAAGCGTCCACCTTTTCTCATTTCATATATCTTCATCCTGCATAATACCACAAAAAAGAATATAGTGAGGATAATTATAGGTAATGATTGATCAAAAGGATCACTACAGCTAGCTTGAGACTTAAATTATAGAAAGAAATCACTTACGCATAATAGCAATCGATTTATAGATTTGTCGAAAAGGCCTGGATTGTATAACTGAAATAGTTCTGAATACTCAACGGACCCAGCTTTCTCATGGTTGTAATGGTCCTGCTTGACATTCACCATGAGGGACACTCGCTCTGAAATCTTGGTAATGTTCATGTACCATTGATGCAATTGATACATTCTCGTTGGGAGGTTCTTGACCTTGTCTGGCGCAACCAAAGGTTGGCCCCGGACATATTTCCGTTTTACTTCATCCTCTCTAAGCAAAGGCATGGGCTCGATCTCGAGGAGTTGTCCAACAGTGATGTTGAGAACTTCAGCCTGCATTATATGCTCCTCCGTTATTACCACATTGCCCACCTCGAACATGCACCGTTTGCCCACAATAATATTGGGGCGCGTCAGATCGTCACCGTTGTTGGCACAACAAGCGAGGGATCGATTATACTACTGTTCTCCCACCGGGAATGGTTTTCCCACATTTTTTGGCAGCTGCTTCTTGTTTGCTCGATCCAGATGTAGACGTGCTCTCCTCCCTTTGTAGACATGCTCGATTTAACTTTCTGATGTGGCGCTCATAGTCTGTGTCAACAGGCTTGGAAGCTGGTGGTTGAGCCATACGAATGAAGTGGTCAATCGTTTCCTCAGGCACTTTCTCCCTTGGCGGCGGTGGCGGTTTTGGTGCAAAATGGGCTTCCACCTCGGCCTTCGATATGGCTGTGATTTCCTCCTCGGACCTGTCATAAGACCTCTGCGGAAGAGGCTTGAGGCTTGGACCATATTTATATCGCTTGCCTCTGCCTGTACTTCTTGTACTACCTCGACTCGTACCGCTACGCACCATAGCTGCGGGGTGTCTCTTCTGCGATTGCTGAGGCGGCGGAGACGGCTGACGGGACTGAGTTGGACGAGGAGGAGTGGCCTGAGGTTGTGCCGGATTTGGAGGGGAGTGGACATCTGACGCTGTGGCGGACTTGGAGGAGGAGGATTGTCCTGACACTTTGCCGGACTTGGAGGAGGAGGATTGTCCTGACACTTTGCCGGACTTGGAGGAGCGGGAGTCTGCTGACTCGGTGGCGGACTTCGACGAGGACTCGGGTGACGCGGTGTCGGTGGCCTTGGAAAGATGATGCAATCCTTTTTCCATCGGATGATATGATGTTTGGCCTCTCGAGAAAGCGCCGCCGTCACCTCCAAAGAATGTCAAGTGTAGCCCGAATATGGTGGGTCCACCACCTCATCAACCAAGACACGAGCATAGCCCGCTGGAATCGGGTTGCAATGGAAGGTTGCCTCGGGGGTATTTGTGAAAGCACAGTCGTCCGCCACCTTCATGGATATGCTCTTCATTTTGACGTGTAGCTCGCAGTTAGTGTTCTCCGTGATGTCATCCACGGGGTATCTACCCAGCATTGCGTTGTCCGAGACGGAACCCACGCTGCTTCTCGGCATGGATGGGCCGGTGCTATCCAATGTTGGATCATCCGCTAGCTGCTGCAGCTGCTGAGACCCCCTTTGATGGGTAAGTGAGTCGATCTGCTCCTGCTGCCGCTGGAATTTGACTGCCAATTCCGCTTGACTTGCGTCTAAGCCTTGAAGGAGTTCATAGTCCCGCTTCCTCTGCTCCTCCCCCATCTTCCTCTTCTTCTCCTCCGCAATATTCTTTCTCGCACGGGTTCTGTAGTCGTTGTTCCAGTCTGAAAACCCCTCATACCACGGCATAGCGCCCTTGCCTCGTGTTCTTCCCGGTGTTCAGATTTCCCGGCACGCAGCGTAAGCTCGTCGTTCTCTCTGTTGGGCTGGAACACCCCCGTTCGTGCCTCTTCTATTGCAACAAGTATCGCATCGTCAGCTCCCTTCAGACTTGCCCTCGTCGAAACATTGCCTGTCTCCCGGTCCAACTCCCCCCATGCGCATAGAACCAAGTCCTGACCCTGGGGGGCCAGCTCTTAGTAGCCGGAGTGACACCTGCATCCTCCATCTCTTTCTCAGACTTATCCCACTTAGGCATTGCCACCGCATAGCCACCTGGCCCCAGCTTATGGAACTTATCCTTTTTTTCGGCATTCTTCTTGTTTATTCTCGACCATTCCTTAGCTAATTCCGAATCCTTGAATTTCACGAAATCGTCCCAATGATCACGTTGGTTCTCCAGTGTTCCCTTGAATACTGGAGTCTTCCTTCCTCCGTTGACGTACTTGTTCCATTCACGATTCTTGTAGTTCTTGAATGCAGTCGCCATCATCCTAAGAGCAGCCTCTTTGACTTTCTGCACATCTCGCTTCGTGAAATGATCCGGTAGGGTGAAATGTTCCATCGAGTATCCCAAAGCGATCTTTTGATTCTTGTCGACAAAAGTAACATCTGACGTGGCTTTGCTTTGGCGCTCTCCATTCTTGAAGTTTGATCGAGTTGGTCCTTCACAAGAACTCCGCGACCGATTTAAACGAACTTGTCCGCAATCTTCTTAGGCGCTAATGGTTTGCCAGTAGGGCCGCATGCCTCGATATTGTACTTTACCCCCGGCTTCAACTTTTAGTTCGAGCCTCGTTTCGTCCTTTTGCCTGAAGATTTGCTCGATCCGGATGGCTGAAAGAACAAAGATCATTTCGTTAATATATCTTCAAGTCATTTAAAACATGTGATGATCACCAGATGCCTGCTTATATAAATATATATACCTTGTCGGTGTTTGTTGTTTCAGGATCAACATGTTCTGCGTCATCGTCATAATCATAGTTCATGACTTCGTCGCGATCGAATATCATATCACCCTCTCCGGTGTTGTTTAAAAATTCGGAGCCGTCATAATCTTCTTCATTCTGATTATCATCTGCCCCGCGTATCATATCGAACATGGTCTGTTCTTCCATACATCGGTATTGTGCGCCATAGCTTTTGTTTAACTAATCCAAAAGAAATATAAAACAATTTAGTATTCAAATCTCGAATAATAGATATAATCTCGAATACATCGTCCAGAATAATAGACATAATCTCGAATACATCATCTCAAATAATATATAATATTGAATAGTACATCACTGGCTATTAGCTAATAAAGATCGAATGCTATATATAACTAACATTTCTATAATATTTCTAATATTTCTATAACTAAAAAACAGAAAAAAAATTATAACATTTCTATATATATAACTAACATTTTATAACTATTTCTATAACTAAAAAACAAAAAAATTCTAACAATTCTAACTTTTTATAACTATTTCTATAACTAAAAACAGAAAAATTTCTAAAATTTCTAACATTTCTAACAATTCTAACATTTCTAACTATTTCTAAAAAACAAAAAATGTCTAACAATTTCTTAAAACAGAAAAATCTATAACTAAAATGTATGTGTGTAAAAGGCCACACGCCAATGAGGCGAGAGGCGACGGGGCGTGGCGGCGGGACGGCGACGGCGCGCGGCGACGACGGGACGGGACGACGGGCCAGGCGGCGACGACGGCGACGGGACGACTGGTCGGGCGGCGACAACGACGGGACGGTGACGACGCTGCCAGATTTGGGCGGCGGTGACGACGGGACGACGGGACGGGACGACGGGCGGCGGCGACGGGACGGGAAGGCGGCGGCGACGGGCGGGGGCGGCGCGCGAGAGGATATGGAGACGGCGGCGGCGGCGCGACGCAGAGAGAAGAAGCGAGGGAGAGATGAGAAACCGATTTAAATTTTGAAGTGTTTTCTTATATAGAAGGCACCTTTAGTACCGGTTGGAGCCACCAACCGGTACTAAAGGTCTGTTTAACCAGGCCAAGCGGGAAGCGACCCCCTTTAGTACCGGTGGTGGCACAAACCGGTACTAAAAGTTCCCTTTAGTACCGGTTGGAGCCACGACCGGTACTAAAGGGTGTGCGCTGCCAGCGAGGGGCGCAGGCATAGTCCCACCTCGCTAGTTTAGGAGCGCCAGACGGTTTATAAGCCCGGCGCTGGCACTTGCATTGAACTCCTCTCAATAGCAGGCCTTCAGGCCTACCTCTCCTACTCACTGTGGGGCCTCATCAGCTTATGGCTCTGCATCCCGCCCAACTACAAAGTTGGGTTTCTAGTCGTATGCAGGCCGCTATGGCGCAGTAGGCGGGCTTTTTTATTTTCTTATTTTTTTTATTTTTTTTGTTTTATTTATTTTTGAGTTTTTTTGCTGTATTTAGAGTTTCTTTGTGGATATTTTTGCTTTAGGTACAAAAAATTACAAACTTTCTGTTAGTGCCGGTACTTTTCAAATTTGAATAGTTTAAATTTTGAATTATTTGAAATTTGTGTGAATCACTAGTTTGTGAATAACTTAACTTTGAAAAAAGTTTTTTCAGTGATTCTTTTTTCTTATGTTTAATATTAGTGTGTTTTATCATTATATTCAATTTAGTAATGCTTAGGTTATTTAAAAAATGAAATGCCTTTGTAACAGTTCAGTTTTCGTCGGAAACCCTGATACTTCGAAAGAGATTGTCCATTTTGTACACGAAGTGCATCCAGTTTTTACCGTAACCCTCTCTACTTTCTTGCACATGCTATTTGTATGAAATTATGATACCATGCCAACTTTCAACCTTTTCTGAGTTCATTTGAATTGCTTTTCAATTTCAGGGTCATTTAATGGAAAAAAATCAAGAAATGCATGAAAAGAATTTGTTTGCACATAAAATTTCTTCGCTTTCAAATGCCAAAACACATAACTACCCTAACTATTACAGACATTCCCTCCTGGGTGTGAAACACAGAGAAAGTGATGATAGTGAAGCCGATCACATCCCAGATCTTTGGGTGTGAAACTTTTTCTTCGCGTGTGTCCCTTTGCGCCGTAACCATGGAAAATCTTCATCATTTAACGGGATGCTCGGGTAAATATGAAGGAAATATGCCCTAGAGGCAATAATAAAGTTATTATATATTTCCTCATATCATGATAAATGTTTATTATTCATGCTAGAATTGTATTAACCGGAAACATAATACATGTGTGAATATATAGACAAACAGAGTGTCACTAGTATGCCTCTACTTGACTAGCTTGTTAATCAAAGATGGTTATGTTTCCTAACCATGAACAAGGAGTTGTTATTTGATTAACAAGGTCACATCATTAGTTGAATGATCTGATTGACATGACCCATTCTGTTAGCTTAGCACCCGATCGTTTAGTATGTTGCTATTGCTTTCTTCATGACTTATACATGTTCCTATGACTATGAGATTATGCAACTCCCGTTTGCCAGAGGAACACTTTGGGTACTACCAAACGTCACAACGTAATCGAGTGATTATAAAGGAGTACTACAGGTGTCTCCAAAGGCGATGTTGGGTTGGCGATTTCGAGATTAGGATTTGTCACTCCGATTGTCGGAGAGGTATCTCTGGGCCCTCTCGGTAATGCACATCACTTAAGCCTTGCAAGCATTACAACTAATGAGTTAGTTGCGAGATGATGTATTACGGAACGAGTAAAGAGACTTGCCAAGAACGAGATTGAACTAGGTATTGATACCGACGATCGAATCTCGGGCAAGTAACATACCGATGACAAAGGAACAACGTATGTTGTTATGCGGTTTGACCGATAAAGATCTTCGTAGAATATGTAGGAGCCAATATGGGCATCCAGGTCCCGCTATTGGTTATTGACCAAGAATAGTTCTAGGTCATGTCTACATAGTTCTCGAACCCGTAGGGTCCGCACGCTTAATGTTTCGATGATGCTTATATTATGAGTTTATGAGTTTTGATGTACCGAAGGAGTTCGAGTCCGGATGAGATCGGGGACATGACGAGGAGTCTCGAAATGGTCGAGACGTAAAGATCGATATATTGGATGACTATATTCGAGTTCGGAAAGGTTCCGAGTGATTCGGTATTTTTCGAGTACCGGGAGTTACGGGAGAAGTAATGGGCCTTGATGGGCTTTAGTGGGAAGAGGAAAAGGATGCTGCGCCCCCTCTCCTCTAGTCCGAATTGGACTAGGGAAAGGGGGCCGCCACCTTCCTTCTCCTCCTATTCCTTCTCCTTCCCCCTCTTGATGGACTCCTACTAGGACTTGGAATCCTAGTAGGACTCCACACTCTGGCGCCGCCAAACCCTTGGCCGCCTCCTCCTCCTCCATCCTTTATATACGGGGCAAGGGCACCCCATAGACACAAGTTGATCTACGGATCGTTCCTTAGCCGTGTGCGTGCCCCTTCCACCATATTCCACCTCGGTCATATCGTCGCAAAGCTTAGGCGAAGCCTGCGCCGTAGAACATCAAGATCGTCCACCACGCCGTCGTGCTGACGGAACTCTCCCTCGACACTCGGCTGGATCGGAGTTCGAGGGACGTCATCGAGCTGAACGTGTGCTGAACTCGGAGGTGCCGTACGTTCGGTACTTGGATCGGTCGGATCGTGAAGACGTACGACTACATCAACCGCGTTGTGCTAACGCTTCCGCTTACGGTCTACGAGGGTACGTGGACAACACTCTCCCCTCTCGTTGCTATGCCATCACCATGATCTTGCGTGTGCGTAGGAAATTTTTTGAAATTACTACGTTCCCCAACAGTGGCATCCGAGCCTAGGTTTTATGCGTTGATGTTATATGCACGAGTAGAACACAAGTGAGTTGTGGACGATATAAGTCATACTGCCTACCAGCATGTCATACTTTGGTTCAGCGGTATTGTGAGATGAAGCGGCCCGGACCGACATTACGCGTACGCTTACGCGAGACTGGTTTCACCGCTACGAGCACTCGTTGCTTAAAGGTGACTGGCGGGTGTCTGTCTCTCTCACTTTAGTTGAACTGAGTGTGGCTACGCCCGTCCTTGTGAAGGTTAAAACGAGTCTATTTGACAAACTATCGTTGTGGTTTTGATGCGTAGGTAAGAACGGTTCTTGCTAAAGCCCGTAGCAGCCACGTAAAATTTGCAACAACAAAGTAGAGGACGTCTAACTTGTTTTTGCAGGGCATGTTGTGATGTGATATGGTCAAGACGTGATGCTATATTTTATTGTATGAGATGATCATGTTTTGTAACCGGTTATCGGCAATCGGCAGGAGCCATATGGTTGTCGCTTTATTGTATGAAATGCAATGCTTCGTAATGCTTTACTTTATCACTAAGCGGTAGCGATAGTCGAGAAGCATAAGATTGGCGAGACGACAACGATGCTATGATGGAGATCAAGGTGTCGCGCCGGTGACGATGGTGATCATGATGGTGCTGCGAGATGGAGATCACGAAGCACAAGATGATGATGACCATATCATATCACTTATATTGATTTGCATGTGATGTTTATCTTTTATGCATCTTATCTTGCTTTGATTGACGGTAGCATTATAAGATGATCTCTCACTAAATTATCAAGAAGTGTTCTCCCGAGTATGCACCGCTGCCAAAGTTCGTCGTGCCCGCACACCACGTGATGATCGGGTGTGATAAGCTCTACGTCCATCTACAACGGGTGCAAGACAGTTTTGCACACGCGGAATACTCAGGTTAAACTTGACGAGCCTAGCATATGCAGATATGGCCTCGGAACACGGAGACCGAAAGGTCGAGCGTGAATCATATAGTAGATATGATCAACATAAGATGTTCACCATTGAAAACTACTCCATCTCACGTGATGATCGGTTATGGTTTAGTTGATTTGGATCACGTGATCACTTAGAGGATTAGAGGGATGTCTATCTAAGTGGGAGTTCTTAAGTAATATGATTAATTGAACTTAAATTTATCATGAACTTAGTCCTGGTAGTATTTTGCAAATCATGTTGTAGATCAATAGCTTGCGTTGTTGCTTTCATATGTTTATTTTGATATGTTCCTAGAGAAAATTGTGTTGAAAAATGTTAGTAGCAATGATGCGGATTGGATCCGTGATCTGAGGTTTATCCTCATTGCTGCGCAGAAGAATTATGTCCTTGATGCACCGCTAGGTGACAGACCTATTGCAGGAGCAGATGCAGACGTTATGAACGTTTTGCTAGCTCAATATGATGACTACTTGATAGTTTTGTGCACCATGCTTTATGGCTTAGAATCGGGACTTCAAAGACGTTTTGAACGTCATGGACCATATGAGATGTTCCAGGAGTTGAAGTTAATATTTCAAGCAAATACCCGAGTTGAGAGATATGAAGTCTCCAACAAGTTCTATAGCTAAAAGATGGAGGAGAATCGCTCAACTAGTGAGCATGTGCTCAGATTGTCTGGTACTACAATCGCTTGAATCAAGTGGGAGTTAATCTTCCAGATAAGATAGTGATTGACAGAATTCTCTAGTCACCATCACCAAGTTACTAGAACTTCGTGATGAACTATAGTATGCAAGGGATGATGAAAATGATTCCCAAGTTTTTCATGATGATGAAATCGATGAAGGTAGAAATCAAGAAAGAACATCAAGTGTTGATGGTTAACAAGACCACTAGTTTCAAGAAAAGGGCAAAGGGATAGAAGGAACTTCAAAAGAACGGCAAGCAAGTTGTTGCTCAAGTAAAGAAGCCCAAGTCCGGACCTAAGCACGAGACTAAGTGCTTCTACCGCAAAGGGACTGGTTCTCGAAGCGAACTACCCCAAGTATTTGGCGGATAAGAAGGATGGCAAAGTAAACAAAGGTATATTTGATATACATGTTATTTATGTGTACTTTACTAGTGTTTATAGCAACCCCTCGGTATTTGGTACTGGTTCAGTTGCTAAGAGTAGTAACTCGAAACGGGAGTTGCAGAATAAACATAAACTAGTTAAGGGTGAAGTGACGATGTGTGTTGAAAGTAGTTTCAAGATTGATATGATCATCATCGCACACTCCCTATACTTTCGGGATTAGTGTTGAACCTAAATAAATGTTATTTGGTGTTTGCGTTGAGCATGAATATGATTTGATCGTGTTTATTGCAAAACGGTTATTCATTTAAGTAAGAGAATAAACTATTGTTCTGTTTACATGAATAAAACCTTATATGGTTACACACCCAATGAAAATGGTTCATTGGATCTCGATCGTAGTGATACACATATTCATAATATTGAAACCAAAAGATGCAAAGTTAATAATGATAGTGCAACTTATTTGTGGCAATCGCCGTTTAGGTCATATTGGTGTAAAGCGCATGAAGAAACTCCATGCTGATGGGATTTTGGAATCACTTGATTATGAATCACTTGATGCTTGCGAACCATGCCTCATGGGCAAGATGACTAAAACGCCGTTCTCCGGTACTATGGAGAGAGCAACAGATTTGTTGGAAATCATACATACAGATGTATGTGGTCCGATGAATGTTGAGGCTCGTGGCGGATATCGTTATTTTCTGACCTTCACAAGATGATTTGAGTAGATATGGGTATATCTACTTGATGAAACATAAGTCTGAAATAGTTGAAAGGTTCAAAGAATTTCAGAGTGAAGTGGAAAAATCATCGTAACAAGAAAATAAAGTTTCTGCGATCTGATCGCGGAGACGAATATTTGAGTTACGAGTTTGGTCTTCAATTAAAACAATGTGGAATAGTTTCACAGCTCACGCCACCTGGAACACCACAATGTTATGGTGTGTCCAAACATCGTAACCGCACTTTATTGGATATAGTGCAATCTATGATGTTTCTTACTGATTTACCAATATCGTTTTGGGATCATGCATTAGAGACAGCTGCATTCACGTTAAATAGGGCACCATCTAAATCCGTTGAGACGACACTATATGAACTGTGGTTTAGCAAGAAACCAAAGTTGTCGTTTCTTAAAGTTTGGGGCTGCAATGCTTATGTGAAAAAGTTTCATCCTGATAAGCTCAAACCCAAATCGGAGAAGTGCGTCTTCATAGAATACCCAAAGGAAATTATTGGGTACACCTTCTATCACAGATCCGAAGGCAAAACATTTGTTGCTAATAAATGGATCCTTTCTAGAGAAGGAGTTTCTCTCGAAAGAAGTGAGTGGGAGGAAAGTAGAACTTGATGAGGTAATCATACTGTTCCCTTATTGAAAGTAGTTCATCACGAAATCTGTTCTTGTGACTACTATACCAATTAGTGAGGAAGCTAATGATGATGATCATGTAACTTCGATCAAGTTACTACCGAACCTCGTAGGTAAACAGAGTGAGATCCGCACTAGAGTAGTACGGTAATCTTGTTCTGGTGGTTGTGTTACTTGACCATGACAAACCTACGAACTATGAGGAAGCGATGATGAGCCCAGATTCCGCAAAATGGTTTGAGGCCATGAAATCTGAGATATGATCCATGTATGAGAACAAAGTATGGTCTTTGATGGATTTGCCCGATGATCGGCAAACCATAGAAAATAAATGGATCTTCAAGAGGAAGACGGACATTGATAGTAGTGTTATTATCTACAAAGCTAGACTTGTCGAAAAAGGTTTTTGACAAAGTTCAAGATGTTGAATACAATGAGATTTTCTCACTCGTATCGATGCTTAAAAGTCTGTCTGAATCATGTTAGCAATTGCCACAATTTATGATATTTGGCAAATGGATGTGAAAACTGCATTCCTGAATGGGTTTCAGGAGGAAGAGTTGTATATGATGCAACCAGAAGGTTTTATCGATCCAAAGGGAGCTAACAAAGTGTGCAAGCTCCAGCGATCCATCTATGGACTGGTGCAAGCATCTCGAGTTGGAATATACGCTTTGATGAGTTGATCAAAGCATATAGTTTTGCATGACTTATGGTGAAGCCTGTATTTACTAGAAAGTGAGTGGGAGTACTACAGCATTTCTGATAAGTATATGTGAATGACATATTGCAGATCGAAAATAATGTAGAATTATTCTGCAAAGCATAAAGGAGTGTTTGAAAGAAGTTTTTCAAAGAAAGACCTCGGTGAAGCTGCTTACATATTGAGCATCAAGATCTATAGAGATAGATCAAGATGCTTGATAAGTTTTTTCAATGAGTACATACCTTGACAAGATTTTGAAGTAGTTCAAAATGGAACAGTCAAAGAAAGAGTTCTTGCCTGTGTTACAAGGTGTGAAGTTGAGTAAGACTCAAAACTCGACCACGGCAGAAGATAGAAAGAGAATGAAAGTCATTCCCTATGCCTTGACCATAGGTTCTATAAAGTATGATATGCTGTGTACCAGATCTATTGTATACCCTACACTGAGTTAAGCAAGGGAGTACAATGGTGATCTAGGAGTAGATCACAGGACAGCGGTCAAAAATTATCCTTAGTGGAATAAGGATATGTTTCTCGATTATGGAGGTGACAAAAGGTTCGTCGTAAAGGGTTACGTCGATGCAAGTTTTGACACCGATCTGGATGACTCTAAGTCTCGATCTAGATACATATTGAAAGTGGGAGCAATTAGCTAGAGTAGCTTCGTGCAAAGCATTGTAGACATAGAAAATTGCAAAATACATAACGGATCTGAATGTGAAAGACCCGTTGACTAACACTCTCTCACAAGCAAAACATGATCACACCTTAGTACTCTTTGGGTGTTAATCACATAGCGATGTGAACTAGATTACTGAATCTAGTAAACCCTTTGGGTGTTGGTCACATGGCGATGTGAACTATGGGTGTTAATCACATGATGATGTGAACTATCGATGTTAATCACATGGTGATGTGATCTAGATTATTGACTCTAGTGCAAGTGGGAGACTGAAGGAAATATGCCCTAGAGGCAATAATAAAGTTATTATATATTTCCTCATATCATGATAAATGTTTATTATTCATGCTAGAATTGTATTAACCGGAAACATAATACATGTGTGAATATATAGACAAACAGAGTGTCACTAGTATGCCTCTACTTGACTAGCTTGTTAATCAAAGATGGTTATGTTTCCTAACCATGAACAAGGAGTTGTTATTTGATTAACAAGGTCACATCATTAGTTGATTGATCTGATTGACATGACCCATTCCGTTAGCTTAGCACCCGATCGTTTAGTATGTTGCTATTGCTTTCTTCATGACTTATACATGTTCCTATGACTATGAGATTATGCAACTCCGCTTGCGGAGGAACACTTTGGGTACTACCAAACGTCACAACGTAATCGGGTGATTATAAAGGAGTACTACAGGTGTCTCCAAAGGCAGATGTTGGGTTGGCGATTTCGAGATTAGGATTTGTCACTCCGATTGTCGGAGAGGTATCTCTGGGCCCTCTCGGTAATGCACATCACTTAAGCCTTGCAAGCATTACAACTAATGAGTTAGTTGCGAGATGATGTATTACGGAACGAGTAAAGAGACTTGCCAAGAACGAGATTGAACTAGGTATTGGATACCGACGATCGAATCTCGGGCAAGTAACATACCGATGACAAAGGGAACAACGATGTTGTTATGCGGTTTGACCGATAAAGATCTTCGAGAATATGTAGGAGCCAATATGGGCATCCAGGTCCCGCTATTGGTTATTGACCAAGAATAGTTCTAGGTCATGTCTACATAGTTCTCGAACCCGTAGGGTCCGCACGCTTAAGGTTTCGATGATGCTTATATTATGAGTTTATGAGTTTTGATGTACCGAAGGAGTTCGAGTCCCGGATGAGATCGGGGACATGACGAGGAGTCTCGAAATGGTCGAGACGTAAAGATCGATATATTGGACGACTATATTCGAGTTCGGAAAGGTTCCGAGTGATTCGGTATTTTTCGAGTACCGGGAGTTACGGGAGAAGTAATGGGCCTTGATGGGCTTTAGTGGGAAGAGGAAAAAGGCTGCTGCGCCCCCTCTCCTCTAGTCCGAATTGACTAGGGAAAGGGGCCGCCACCTTCCTTCTCCTCCTATTCCTTCTCCTTCCTCCCTCTTGATGGACTCCTACTAGGACTTGGAATCCTAGTAGGACTCCACACCCTGGCGCGCCAAACCCTTGGCCGGCCTCCTCCTCCTCCATCCTTTATATACGGGGGCAAGGGGCACCCCATAGACACAAGTTGATCTACGGATCGTTCCTTAGCCGTGTGCGGTGCCCCCTTCCACCATATTCCACCTCGGTCATATCGTCGCAAAGCTTAGGCGAAGCCCTGCGCCGGTAGAACATCAAGATCGTCACCACGCCGTCGTGCTGACGGAACTCTCCCTCGACACTCGGCTGGATCGGAGTTCGAGGGACGTCATCGAGCTGAACGTGTGCTGAACTCGGAGGTGCCGTACGTTCGGTACTTGGATCGGTCGGATCGTGAAGACGTACGACTACATCAACCGCGTTGTGCTAACGCTTCCGCTTACGGTCTACGAGGGTACGTGGACAACACTCTCCCCTCTCGTTGCTATGCCATCACCATGATCTTGCGTGTGCGTAGGAAATTTTTTGAAATTACTACGTTCCCCAACAAAATATTCACTGTGAATGGAGCAATTTCATCAAACTTTTCATAATCTTCTGACTTGTCTGTCTTGTCATCCACTCCCACGATGTTTCTCTTCCCAGAAAGAACTATGTGCCGCTTTGGCTCATCGTACGATGCATTCGCTTCCTTATCTTTTCTTTTTCTTGGCTTGGTAGACATGTCCTTCACATAGAAAACCTGTGCCACATCATTGGCTAGGACGAATGGTTCGCCTCGCATACGCAAGATTGTTGAGATCCACTGTTGTCATTCCGCATCGCAAGTCTTCCGTTACCCGCCTCGTGTCATATTGACCCATTTGCACGAAACAAAGGGACCTTTAAACCACGCCGATAGTCAAGTTCCCATATGTCCCGTATATAACCATAATATGTTTCCTTTCCGCCTTGGTTTACGCATCAAAGCGGACACCACTGTTTTGGTTGGTGCTCTTCTTATCTTGGGCGATCGTGTAAAATGTATTACCATTTATCTCGTACCCTTTGAAAGTCATTATATTCGAAGATGGTAACTGGGACAGCAAGTACATGTCATCTTCAATAGAGGTGTCATGCATGGTACGTGTCTGCAACCAGTTGGCGAAACTCCTGGTTTGTTCACGTGTAATCCACTCATCAGACCGCTCCGGGTGTTTGGAGCGTAGCAAATTCTTGTGTTCATCCATATACGGAGCCACCAAGGTGGAATTCTGTAGAACTGTGTAGTGTGCTTCAGTGAGAGAATGTTCGTCCATACATATTATTTGTTCCCCTCCTAGCGTGCCTTTTCCATCCAGTCTGCCCTTATGCCGCGATTCAGGAACACCAATCGGCTTAAGGTCAGGAATAAAGTCAATACAAAACTCAATGACCTCCTCATTTTGATGGCCCTTGGAGATGCTTCCTTCTGGCCTAGCACGGTTATGAACATATTTCTTTAAGACTCCCATGAACCTCTCAAAGGGGAACATATTGTGTAGAAATACAGGACCCAAAACGTTAATCTCTTCACATAGGTGAACTAGGACGTGCGTCATGATGTTGAAGAAGGATGGTGGGAACACCAACTCGAAACCGACAAGACATTGCACCAAATCATTCTCAAATCCTTGGTATGATTTCTGGATCGATTACCTTCGAGAGATTGCATTGAGAAATGCACATAGCTTCACAATGGATAATCGAACGTTTTTCGTAGAAGCCCCTCAATGCAACCGGAAGCGATTGCGTCATAATCACGTGGCGTCATGAGACTTTAGGTTCTGGAACTTTTTCTCTGCCATGTTTATTATTCCCTTTATATTCGACGAGAAGCCAGACGGTACCTTAATACTGAGCAGGCATTCAAAGAAGATTTCCTTCTCTTCTTTGGTAAGAGCATAGCTTGCATGACCCTGATGTATGCCGTCTTCTCCGTGCATACGTTGCTGGTCCTCCCGTGCCTCAGGTGTATCTTTTGTCTTCCCATACAGCCCAAGAAGCCAAGCAGGTCACGCAAAGATTCTTCGTCCACGTGCATCACGTCAATTGCGGAGCGGACCTCTAGGTCTTTCCAATATGGCAGGTCCCAAAATATAGATTTCTTCTTCCACATGGGTGCGCGTCCGTCCGCGTCCTTTGGAACAGGTTGTCCGCCAGAACCCTTTCCAAATATCACCTTCAAATCCTTGACCATATCATGTACATCAGCACCAATGACGGTGGCGAGGCTTCGTCCGTGATCCGCCTCACCTTTGAAATGCTTGCCTTTCTTTCTTACGGGATGCCCGCTCGGAAGAAATCGACGATGTCCTGTACACATTCTTCTTACAACTATTCAAGTATATCTTGTCGGTATCATCCAAACAGTGCGTGCATCCGCGGTATCCCTTGTTTGTCCGTCTCGAAAGGTTACTAAGAGCAGGCCAATCATTGATGGTCACGAACAAAGAACACCTTGAGGTCAAATTCTTCCCCATGTGCTCATCCCACGACGCACACCTGCTCCATTCCACGCTTGTAAGAGTTCTTCAACTAATGGCCTTAGGTACACATCAATGTCGTTGCCGGGTTGCTTAGGGCCTTGGATGAGCACCGCATCATAATGAACTTCCGCTTCATGCACAACCAAGGAGGAAGGTTATACAAACATAGAGTCACAGGCCAGTGCTATGATTGCTGCTCTGCTCCCCAATAGGATTAATGCCATCTGCGCTAAGACCAAACCATACACTCCTTGCGCCATCCGCAAACTCCTTCCCGTATTTCTTTCGATTTTTCTCCACTGCGACCCGTCGTGGTACTCTCAACTTTCCGTCTTTCTTACGGTCTTCTTCGTGCCATCGCACGCTTTGGCATGCTCTTTGTTTTGGAACAACGTTTCAACCGTGGTATTATAGGAGAATACCACATCACCTTGGCAGGAATCTTCTTCTGGGCGCCGCCCTTGACATCACCAGCTCATCGCGGCTGATCTTATAGTGCAATGCACCACATACCGGCAAGCGCTCAAATCCTCGTACTCACCGCGGTAGAGGATGCAATCATTAGGGCATGCATGTATCTTCTGCACCTCTAACCCTAGAGGGCAGACAGCCTTCTTTGCTTCGTACGTACTCTCGGGCAATTCGTTGTCCTTTGGAAGCATATCCTTTATCATTACTAGCAACTTTCCAAATCCCTTGTCAGATACACCATTCTCTACCTTCCATTGCAGCAATTCCAGTGTGGTGCCCAGCTTTTTCTTGTCACCTACGCAATTTGGGTACAACAATTTTTTGTGATCCTCTAACATGTGCTGCAACTTCTTCTTCTCCAAATCACTTGCGCAGTTTCTCTTTGCATCGGCAATGGCCCGACCTAGATCATCAACGGGCTCATCTGATGCCTCTTCTTCAGCTTCTTCCCGCATTGCCGGCTCAGCTTCTTCCCGCATTACCGGCTCAGCTTCTTCCCCATTGTTGTATCATCGTATTCAGGGAACCCATGGCCAGGATATATGTCGCCGTCCTCTTCTTCTTCATTGTCTTCCATCATAACCCCTCTTTCTCCGTGCTTGGTCCAAACATTATAGTAGGGCATGAAACCGAGTCAAACAGTGGACGGAATGGTTCTTGACGAGAGTAATTGTGACCATTCTTACAGCCAGACATGGACAAGGCATAAAACCATACCGCCCGCTTGTTTGCCTCACCAAGCGTAAAAGTATGCACGCCTCAACGAACTGGGAGAGCATCGATCATCGTACATCCATTGCCGACTCATCTTCATTACACAACACCGAATAGACCAAATTAATACAAGTTCATACATAAAGTTCATACAACACTTAAATGCAACAAACAAATAACTCTCTAGCTAAAGCATTTAAATGCAACAACAAATGCGATCAAGATCGCAACTAAGGTAACAATTGATCCAACAAATAATGATACCAAGCCTCACTATCGATGGCATATTTTCTATCTTTCTATTCTTCAAGCGCATTTTCTCCATCTTGATCTTGTGATCATCGATTTACATCGGCAACATGCAACTTCAATTCCATCTTCTCCCCTCAATTCTTTTCAATTTTTCTTTCAAGTACTCATTTTCTCTTTCAACTAAATTTAACCTCTCGACAATAGGGTCGGTTGGAATTTCCGTTCACATACCTCCTAGATAAAAATATCTATGTCAACTTGATGGGCATAATTTGTCATAAACACGAAATGCAACTAATAGTTTTAAACGAGAATATACCACATCCGAATCATAACAAGGACGAGGGCCGACGGGGACGGATATCAAAACCATGGCACTATGTATAACAAACAACGTACGGGTAAGATAATTATTACATGATTAACTATGTATCCAAATCACATAAACATCATTTTTTTATATAAAATTTCATGAACAAGAGGCTCACCACAAGGTGGTGCTGGTGACGGGACGGTGCGGGCGATCGACGGTGGTTACGACGGAGATTTAGAAGGCACTAAGTAAACCACACCTACATATGCAAACTAAGTGTTATTTTTGACCTCAAATTGCATATAAATCAAATACTAGCACATATATATATTTCCTCCCAAATTACTAAACTCACAAATTAGTAACTATACAAAGCATGGGAAGATCTAATCTAGCAATGAGAGTTGAAAGGACAAAGTTGCTAACCTTTGTGATCATTTGAATGGATGGGGGCCTTCAAATCTTGACAAATTTTGGGCAAAATTTGTGAGGAGCTCGAGGGGAAAGGGGAAGAACAGAGGAGAAGTGAGGGGAAAGGGGAAGAACAGAGTGGCTCGGGTGGACGAAGGGTTTATGTACGTCGACCTATAGTACCGGTTCGTGGCACGAACCGGTACTAAAGGTGCTGGAGGGGGCCCAGACTGACAACATCCTGCCACCACCTTCATTAGTACCGGTTCGTGGCACGAACCGGTGCTAAAGGTTAGCCACGAACCGGTACTAATGAGAGCGGCCCGGCTAGCCGTTGGAACCGGCACTAATGTATACATTAGTGCCGGCTCTAATACAAACCGGCACTAATGCGCTGCACGTTTGACCCTTTTCTACTAGTGCCAGATCATCCGGGCTCTGGAGCAACCAAAGATCGCATGTGCCACATCCTCCGCATGTATCCTACAGACTGGGCATTGAGCAGATGTAGAGATGTGTCGATCAGCCAGTACTCCAAAGCAAGGGATGACATTGTGTAGTGCCCGCCATAAGAAGATTTTCACTTTACTTGGCACTTTTAGGTTCCATAATTTCCTCCAAACAGGATGGTAGCCTGAAGCACTTGTGATAGAGCTAGGATTGCTGCTGACATACGAGTTTTCCCACTGCTTGTAGTTCGCTGAGCGTACACTGAAAATGCCCGACTTTGTCAAATGCCATGCTACATAGTCCTCCGTTTCTCCCTGGTGCAAAGGGATCGTTTTGATTAGTTGCTCTCGGTTGATCCATCGTTTTGATTAGTTTTTTTTATTGTTGATCGTTTTGATTAGTTGGGCTCCTGCTGTATTATGGGTCCTGAAAACACTAGTACTACCAGTTTTTTTTGGGCAGTGATAGGCGCCGGTGTACCGGCCCAACTTTCGGCCGGTCACCGCGCGACCCTTAGATTAAAGCCACGCCAGTCGTGTTGGGGAACGTAGTAATTTCAAAAATTTTCCTACGCACACGCAAGATCATGGTGATGCATAGCAACGAGAGGGGAGAGTGTTGTCTACGCACTCGTGAGACCCGGCGAAGCGATCACAACGTAGAGGAAGTAGTCGTACATTCTCCTCGCGATCCGACCGATCCGGCGCCGTTACTCGGGCGCCCCGAGTTCTTGACACACGTACAGCTCGATGACGCCCCTCGTACTCGATCCAGCCGAGTGTCGAGGAGAGTTCCACAAGACGACGGTGTGGTGACGATCTTGATGTTCTATCACAGAGCTTCGCCTAAGCTTCAGCGATGATATGACCGAGGTGGAATATGGTGGAGGGGGCACCGCACACGGCTAAGGAACGATCCGTAGATCAAACTTGTGTGTCCTAGGGTGCTCCCTGCCCCGTATATAAAGGAGGGAGGGGGGGCCGGCCGCCCCTATAGGCGCGCCAGGAGGGGGGAGTCCTCCTCCTAGTTGAGTAGGACTCCCTTTCCTAGTCCAACTAGGAAGGAGAAGGGGAAGGAAAGAGAGGAGAGGGAGAGGAAAGGGGGCCACGCCTCCTTGTCCTATTCGGACTCCCACAGGGGCGCCACCTCTGGTGCGGCCCTCTCTCCCCTCTTGGCCCACTAAGGCCCATAACTTCCCGGGGTTCCGTAACCCCTCCCAAGACTCCGGTTTTCTCCGAAACTTCCTAACCTTTTCGTGTCCGAATATAGCCATCCAATATATCAATCTTTATGTCTCGACCATTTCGGACTCCTCGTCATGTCCGTGATCACATCCGGACTCAACTTCTTCGGTACATCAAAATACATAAACTCATAATAACCGCCATCCAAACCTTAAGCGTGCATGGACCCTACGGTTCGAGAACAATGTAGACATGACCGAGACATGTCTCGGTCAATAACCAATAGCGGGACCTAGATGCCCATATTGGTTCCTACATATTCTACGAAGATCTTTATCGGTCGGACCGCATAACAACATACGTTGTTCCCTTTGTCATCGGTATGTTACTTGCCCGAGATTCGATCGTCGGTATCCAATACCTAGTTCAATCTCGTTACGCAAGTCTCTTTACTCGTTCCGTAATACATCATCTCACAACTAACTCATTAGTTGTAGTGCTTGCAAGGCTTCAATGATGTGCATTACCGAGAGGGCCCAGAGATACCTCTCCGACAATCGGAGTGACAAAACCTAATCTCAAATACGCCAACCCAACATCTGCCTTTGGAGACACCTGTAGTACTCCTTTATAATCACCCGATTCGTTGTGACGTTTGGTAGCACCCAAAGTGTTCCTCCGTAAACGGAGTTGCATAATCTCATAGTTACGTGAACATGTATAAGTCATGGATAAAAGTAGTAGCAACATACTAAACGATCGTGTGCTAAGCTAATGGAATGGGTCATGTCAATCAGATCATTCTACTAATGATGTGACCTTGTTAATCAAATAACAACTCTTTGTTCATGGTCGAAACATAACCATCTTTGATTAACAAGCTAGTCTAGTAGAGGCATACTAGTGACATGTTGTTTGTTTATGCATTCACACATGTATCATGTTTCCGTTAATACAATTCTAGCATGAATGATAAACATTTATCATGAAATAAGGAAATAAATAATAACTTTATTATTGCCTCTAGGGCATATTTCCTTCAGCTCCCACTTGCACTAGAGTCAATAATCTAGATTACATAGTAATGATTCTAACACCCATGGAGTCTTGGTGCTGATCATGTTTTGCTCGTGGAAGAGGCTTAGTCAACGGTCTCGCAACATTCAGATCCGTATGTATCTTGCAAATCTCTATGTCTCCCACCGGACTAAGTCCCGGATGGAATCGAAGCGTCTCTTGATGTGCTTGGTCCTCTTGTGAAATCTGGATTCCTTCGCTAAGGCAATTGCTCGATATTGTCACGAAGATTTTCATTGGACCCGATGCACTAGGTATGACACCTAGATCGGATATGAACTCCTTCATCCGACTCCTTCATTAGCTGCTTCGAAGCTGCTATGTACTCCGCTTCACATGTAGATCCCGCCACGACGCTTTGTTTAGAACTGCACCAACCGACAGCTCCTCCGTTTAGTGTAAATCGTATCCGGTCTGCGATTTAGAATCGTCGGATCGGTGTCAAAGCTTGCATCAACGTAACCGTTCACGATGAGCTCTTTGTCACCTCCATAAGCGAGAAACATTTCCTTAGTCCTTTTCGGTATTTCAGATGTTCTTGACCGCTGTCGAGTGATCCACTCTGGATTACTTTGGTACCTCCTGCTAAACTTATAGCAAGGCACACATCAGGTCCGGTACACAGCATTGCATACATGATAGAACCTATGGCTGAAGCATAGGAACATCTTTCATTTTCTCTATCTTCTGCAGTGGTCGGGCATTGAGTCTTACTCAACTTCACACCTTGTAACACGGCAAGAACCCTCTCTTTGCTTGATCCATTTTGAACTTCTTCAAAATCTTGTCAAGGTATGTGCTTTGTGAAAGTCCAATTAAGCGTCTTGATCTATCTCAATAGATCTTAATGCCCAATATGTAAGCAGCTTCACCGAGGTCTTTCATTGAAAACTCTTATTCAAGTATCCCTTTATGCTATCCAGAATTCTATATCATTTCCGATTAGCAATATGTCATCTACATATAATATCGAAATGCTACTGAGCTCCCACTCACTTTCTTGTAAATACAGGCTTCTCCAAAAGTCTCAGACAAACCCAAATGCTTTGATCACACTATCAAAGCGTTTATTCCAACTCCGAGATGCTTGCACCAGTCCATAAATGGATCGCTGGAGCTTGCACACTTTGTTAGCTCCTTTGGATCAATAAAACCTTCGGTTGCATCATATACAACTCTTCTTCCGTAAATCCATTCAGAATGCGGTCTTTACATCCATTTGCCAAATTTCATAATCATAAAATGCGGCAATTGCTAACATGATTCGGACAGACTTAAGCATCGCTACGGGTGAGAAGGTCTCATCGTAGTCAATACCTTGAACTTGTCGAAAACCCTTTGCACAAGTCGAGCTTTGTAGACGATAATATTACCGTCGGCGTCGGTCTTCTTCTTGAAGATCCACTTGTTTTCTATTGCTTGCCTACCCTCGGGCAAGTCAACCAAAGTCCATACTTTGTTTTCATACATGGATCCCATCTCGATTTCATGGCCTCAAGCCATTTTGCGAATCTGGGCTCACCATCGCTTCTTCATAGTTCGTGGGTTCATCATGATCTAGTAGCATGATTTCCGAACAGGATTACCGTACCACTCAGTGCGGATCTTATTCTGGTTGATCTACGAGGTTCTGCGAAGAACTTGATCTGAAGTTTCATGATCAACATCATCAACTTCCTCACTACTTGGTGTAGGTGTCTCGAAACCGGTTTCTGCGATTTAACTACTTTCAAGTAAGGGAGAAGGTACAATTACCTCATCAAGTTCTACTTTCCTCCCACTCACTTCTTTCGAGAGAAACTCCTTCTCTAGAAAGGATCCATTCTTAGCAACGAATGTCTTGCCTTCGGATCTGTGATAGAAGGTGTACCCAACTGTCTCCTTTGGGTATCCTATGAAGACACATTTCTCCGATTTGGGTTCGAGCTTATCAGGTTGAAGCTTTTTCACATAAGCATCGCATCCCCAAACTTTAAGAAACGACAACTTTGGTTTCTTGCCAAACCACAGTTCATAAGGTGTCGTCTCAACGGATTTCGACGGTGTTCTATTCAGTGTGAATGCGGCCGCCTCTAGAGCATAACCCCAAAACGATAGCGGTAAATCTGTAAGAGACATCATAGATCGCACCATATCTAGTAAAGTGCGATTCGACGTTCGGACACACCATTACGCTGTGGTGTTCCGGTGGCGTGAGTTGCGAAACTATTCCGCATTGTTTCAAATGTAGACCAAACTCGTAACTCAAATATTCACCTCCACGATCGATCGTAGAAATTTAATTTTCTTGTTACGATGATTTTCAACTTCACTCTGAAATTCTTTGAACTTTTCAAATGTTTCAGACTTATGTTTCATTAAGTAGATATACCCATATCTGCTTAAGTCATCTGTGAAGGTGAGAAAATAACGATATCCGCCACGAGCCTCAACATTCATTGGACCACATACATCTGTATGTATGATTTCCAACAAATATGTTGCTCTCTCCATAGTACCGAGAACGGGTTTTAGTCATCTTGCCCATAAGGCACGGTTCAAGTGCCAAGTGATTCATAATCAAGTGACTCCAAAAGTCCATCAAGATGGAGTTTCTTCATGCGCTTTACACCGATATGACCTAAGCGGCAGTGCCACAAATAAGTTGCACTATCATTATCAACTCTGCATCTTTTGGTTTCAACATTATGAATATGTGTATCACTACTGTCGAGATTCATCAAAAATAGACCACTCCTCAAGGGTGCATGACCATAAAAGATGTTACTCATATAAATAGAACAACCATTATTCTCTGATTTAAATGAATAACCGTCTCGCATCAAACAAGATCCAGATATAATGTTCATGCTCAACGTAGGCACCAAATAACAATTATTTAGGTCTAGAACTAATCCCGAAGGTAGATGTAGAGGTAGCGTGCCGACCGCGATCACATCGACTTTGGAACCATTTCCCACGCGCATCGTCACCTCGTCCTTTGCCGTGTTCGCAATCCGTAGTCCCTGCTTTGAGTTGCAAATATTAGCAATGTAACCAAGATCAAATACCAGTGCTCTGCGAGCTCTAGTAAGGTACATATCAATAACATGTATATCACATATACCTTTGTTCACCTTGCCATCCTTCTTATCCGCCAAATACTTGGGGCAGTTCCGCTTCAAAGGACCGATCGCTTGCAAGAGAAGCACTCTGCTTCGTGCTTAGGTCCAGACTTGGGTTTCTTCTCCCGAGCAAAGAACTTGCTTGCTGTTCTTCTTGAAGTTCCTTCTTCTTCCCTTTGCCTTTCTTCTTGAAACTAGTAGTCTTATTGACCATCAACACTTGATGCTCCTTCTTGATTTCTACCTCCGCAGCCTTTAGCATTGCGAAGAGCTCGGTATAGTCTTTACTAACCCTTGCATATTATAGTTCATCACGAAGCCTTTGTAGCTTGGTGGCGTGATTGAAGAATTACATCAATGACACAATCATCCGGAAGATTAACTCCCAATTGTGTCAAGTGATTGTAATACCCGGACATTCTCGAGTATGTGCTCACTAACGAACTATTCTCCTCCATCTTGCAGCTATAGAACTTATTGGAGACTTCATATCTCTCAATCCGGGCATTCTGTTGGAATATTAACTTCAACTCTGGAACATCTCATATGCTCCATGACGCTCAAAACGTCGTTGAAGTCCCGGTTCTAAGCCGTAAAGCATGGCACATCGAACTATAGAGTAGTCATCAGCTTTGCTCGCGCAGACGTTCTTAACGTCGTCGGTTGCATCAGAAGAAGTCTGCACCTAGCGGTGCATCCAGACGTAACTCTTACGTGCAGCAATGAGGATAATCCTCAAGTTACGGACCCAGTCCGTAATTGCTACCATCATCTTTCAACTTTGCTTTCTCAAGGAACGCATTAAAATTCAACGGAACAACAGACGAGCCATCTATCTACAATCAAACATAAACAAGCAAGATACTATCAGTACTAAGTTCATGATAAATTTAAGTTCAATTAATCATATTACTTAAGAACTCCCACTTAGAAAAACATCTCTCTAGTCATCTAAGTGATCACGTGATCCAAATCAACTAAACCATAACCGATCATCACGTGAAATGGAGTAGTTTTCAATGGTGAACATCTTATGTTGATCATATCTACTATATGATTCACGCCGACCTTTCGGTCTCCGTGTTCCGAGGCCATATCTGTATATGCTAGGCTCGTCAAGTATAACCCGAGTATTCTGCGTGTGCAAAACTGGCTTGCACCCGTTGTAGATGGACGAGAGCTTATCACACCCGATCATCACGTGGTGTCCGGGCACGACGAACTTTGGCAACGGTGCATACTGGGAGAACACTTCTTGATAATTTAGTGAGAGATCATCTTATAATGCTACCGTCAATCAAAGCAAGATAAGATGCATAAAAGGATAAACATCACATGCAAATCAATATAAGTGATATGATATGGTCATCATCATCTTGTGCTTCATGATCTCCATCTTGCAGCACCACCATGATCACCATCGCCACCGGCGCGACACCTTGATCTCCATCGTAGCATCGTTGTCGTCTCGCCAATCTTATGCTTCTCGACTATCGCTACCGCTTAGAGATAAAGTAAAGCATTACAGAAGCGATTGCATTGCATACAATAAAGCGACAACCATATGGCTCCAGCCATTGCCGATAACCGGTTACAAAACATGATCATCTCATACAATAAAATATAGCATCACGTCTTGACCATATCACATCACAACATGCCCTGCAAAAACAAGTTAGACGACCTCTACTTTGTTGTTGCAAATTTTACGTGGCTGCTACGGGCTTAAGCAAGAACCAGTCTCACCTCGCATCAAAACCACAACGATACTTCGTCAAATAGACTCCGTTTTAACCTTCTCAAGGACCGGGCGTAGCACACAGTTCAACTAAAGTGAGAGAGACAGACACCCGCCAATCACCTTTAAGCAACGAGTGCTCGTGGCGGTGAAACCAGTCTCGCGTAAGCGTCTGGCGTAATGTCGGTCCGGGCCGCTTCATCTCACAATACCGCTGAACCAAAGTATGACATGCTGGTAGGTAGTATGACTTGTATCGCCCACAACTCACTTGTGTTCTACTCGTGCAAAACATCAAACCATAAAACCTAGGCTCGGATGCCACTATTGGGGAACGTAGTAATTTCAAAAAATTTCCTACGCACACGCAAGATCATGGTGATGCATAGCAACGAGAGGGGAGAGTGTTGTCTACGAAACCCTCGTAGACCGAAGCGGAAGCGATCACAACGTAGAGGAAGTAGTCGTACGTTCTCCTCGCGATCCGACCGATCCCGGCGCCGTTACTCGGCGCCCCGAGTTCTTGACACACGTACAGCTCGATGGCGTCCCTCGTACTCCGATCCAGCCGAGTGTCGAGGAGAGTTTCACGACGACGGCGTGGTGACGATCTTGATGTTTCACGGCGCGAGGGCTTCGCCTAAGCTTCATGACGGTATGACCGAGGTGGAATATGGTGGAGGGGCACCGCTGCGGCTAAGGAACGATCCAAAGATCAAACTTGTGTGTCCTAGGGTGCCCCCCGCCCGTATATAAAGGAGGGAGGGGGGAGGCCGGCCGGCCTAGAGAGGAGAAGGGGAAGGAAAGAGAGGAGAGGAGAGGGAAGGGGCGCGCCCCCCTCCTTGTCCTATTCGGACTCCCCAGAGGGGCACGCCACCTCCTGGTGCGGCCCTCTCTCTCCCTCTTGGCCCACTAAGGCCCATAACTTCCCGGGGTTCCGTAACCCTCCGCACTCCGGTTTTCTCCGAAACTTCCGAACCTTTCCGTGTCCGAATATAGCCATCCAATATATCAATCTTTATGTCTCGACCATTTCGAGACTCCTCGTCATGTCCGTGATCACATCCGGGACTCAACTTCTTCGTACATCAAAATACATAAACTCATAATAACCGCCATCGAAACCTTAAGCGTGCGGACCCTACGGTTCGAGAACAATGTAGACATGACCGAGACATGTCTCGGTCAATAACCAATAGCGGGACCTGGATGCCCATATTGGTTCCTACATATTCTACGAAGATCTTTATCGGTCGGACCGCATAACAACATACGTTGTTCCTTTGTCATCGGTATGTTACTTGCCCGAGATTCGATCGTCGGTATCCAATACCTAGTTCAATCTCGTTACGGCAAGTCTCTTTACTCGTTCCGTAATACATCATCGACAACTAACTCATTAGTTGTAGTGCTTGCAAGGCTTCAGTGATGTGCATTACCGAGAGGGCCCAGAGATACCTCTCCGACAATCGGAGTGACAAAACCTAATCTCGAAATACGCCAACCCAACATCTGCCTTTGGAGACACCTGTAGTACTCCTTTATAATCACCCGATTCGCTTGTGACGTTTGGTAGCACCAAAGTGTTCCTCCGTAAACGGAGTTGCATAATCTCATAGTTACAGGAACATGTATAAGTCATGGATAAAAGCAGTAGCAACATACTAAACGATCGTGTGCTAAGCTAATGGAATGGGTCATGTCAATCAGATCATTCTACTAATGATGTGACCTTGTTAATCAAATAACAACTCTTTGTTCATGGTCAGGAAACATAACCATCTTTGATTAACAAGCTAGTCTAGTAGAGGCATACTAGTGACATGTTGTTTGTTTATGCATTCACACATGTATCATGTTTCCGGTTAATACAATTCTAGCATGAATGATAAACATTTATCATGAAATAAGGAAATAAATAATAACTTTATTATTGCCTCTAGGGCATATTTCCTTCAAGTCGTTGATAGCCAGCGAGCGAAACGTTTTTCTGTCTCTTCCCCAATACCTGGTCAACGCCCAGGAGAAAAAGGCACCGCGCTCGTCTCTGCTACAGTCCGCCGAAACAGCCACCGCAGCTGGGCGTCATGCCGGTTCCAGCTTGGCTCCACGCCAGCATCTCGCCTCGCCGGTTTGCGTCTAGATGCAGCTTCTCCATGGACAGTGCAGCTCATCGTGGCTCGGGTGCACCACCGGTTGTATCAAAAAAGTCAGATGGTGCCAGCAAAAATTGTCACTGGTTGTAGCAAAAAAAAAAGCACCACTATTTGCACATCCCAGCAAAAACACTAGCCATCTTCAGCAAAAAAAACACTTGCACCGTGCTCTAGCAAAAACAAAATCTCGCAGCAAAAACTCCAATACATGGTTGAAGCAAAAACGAAGCCGGTTCCTGCAAACAAAATTCAGCACCAAAAAATCAAGTAATATGTTGAAGCAAAAAATTAGCCGATTCCAGCAAAAAACGAAGCCGGTTGCAGCAAAAATTAACATCGGTTCCAGCAAAACAAATTTCAGCAACAAAAAGCCCAATAATCTGTTTGAAGCAAAAAAATTAGTCGATTCCAGCAAAAAACGAAGCCGGTTCCAGCAAAAAAAACTTGCCGGTAGTATTACCTCGTCTTGCCGTTGTAGCATCGCCGGTGTGCGTGTCACCACAGTGCCGAGGACGGGGTTGTAGCATTGGTAACCACTGGTTGCATCCATCGACATAGATGGTTGTAGCTTTTTGGCCAACGGTGGCCGTCGCCTCCGCGCTGGTCGTAGCACCACGCCGCGTCGGTACCAGCACTGCTATGTGCTGGTCGCAGCACAGCCGCGTGCCGGTCCCAGCTCCACACATTGGCGGTTGCAGCACCCGGCACCTCGCCGCGCCGCTGGTCGCCCCGCATCTCGCCGATTGCAGCACTGTAGCCTCAAGCTCGAAGCTCCCCCGGCTCCGGCCAGCTGCCGTCGGCACCCCCCGCACCCCGCAACACCATATTCACAACGAAAAACGCGAGGCGTATATGTGTCCAGCGGTGGTGGGTAGCTGTGTCCAGCGGTGGCCATGGACACACCTTGTTTTGTGGAGGAGATGAGGAGATAAGAGGAAGGTATGGGCGCAGTGGCCTACTCAACGACGAATGGATAAGGAAGGGAGCGGTGACACGCGAGGCGTTTATGTGGCGAGCGCGCAGCACACGTGGGCCCAGGGCCATGTGCGCGAGCGACCGGCTCAAAGTTAAGCCGGTCAGCCGGCGTAAAACGTTTCCCTTTTTTTTCGTTTTTTGGCATGGTTATTACCGGGAATTACGTGAATACCTGCTTGGACTCAAACTCGGCCACTCGTACGGCGGTGCCCTCTATCTATAAATACTTAACATACGAAGTCTACAGTCGCAACTCACGATCGATCGACTTCTAGCGAGTTGCTGCCGTCCACCGATCGAGTACGATGCGCATCTATTTGCCTTGGGACTTCGATGTCTATGCTACAGTGGGACGTCCGCCTCCCAGTGAGGCCGAGGAGATCCCTAGCGATATGCTACAGGAAATCCTGATGAAGCTGCCGACCAAGGACGTGGCCCGGTGCTGCTGCGTCTCCAGGCATTGGCGCAGCGCCGTGAGAGACCCCTCCTTCGGCAAGCTCCACGCAGCGAGCCATGCCGCGCTCACGGCAGAGCCCGAGCTCTTGCGCGTATTATCCGACATATGCAAGGTCGGCCATCTCGGACAGACCGTCGAGACCGGCGTCTTCAGTTTGTCTTTGGGCAAGGCCATGTGCTCCGTCGCCATCCCCCACGACTACTGCCTCGCCAACATCTGCAACGGCCTCCTCTGCTTCGTTGACAGAGATCGCGACGCTCAGGCGCCGGCGGTGGTGTGCAATCCCGCTACCGGCGAGACGCTGGCGCTTCATGAGGCGCCTCCGCTCAGCAACAAGGACCATGCGTATCTCTTTGCCTTGGGGTTCAGCCCGCCCACCAACGAGTACAAGTTGTTCCGTCTCTCTTTCCCGCCATACTCGTACTCCTCCGAAGAGCGGGTGGACGTGGACGTGTACACCTTGGGTGATACCCGCGGGTGGCGCAAAGACTCGTTCCTCTCACCCTCTCGCCCACCAACCACAAGAAATAACAATTCGGCGCCTGTGCTGATCGACGGTAAACTTCACATGATCACGAGAGATTGGAATCATCTACCCTTTGCCAGACTGGGAGGTGTGCTGGTAGTGGACGTGCCTGCCGAGACGTGTCGCATTTACCCTCTCCCAGACGGTCTCGGGACCTTTCCAGATGAGAATCAACTGGCCTTTGAGCTGAAGGGGCGGCTGTGCTTCGCCACCCACGTGCTCGGCGGTGGTCGCCACCCCACGGTCCTCCGCTTCTGGGTCATGGCCATGGAGAACAAGGAATCGGATGGCGAGAAGGTGCCGCACTGGGATTTGCGCTATAGCTTCTACGTGGAAGTGGAACCTTCCTTCTACAGTCGAAGGCCGTGGAGTGCATGGTTTCAACATGAGATACTCTGCTACACGCGCCGCGACACCTTGCACAGGTATGACACAAGGTCGTCCGTTCCTGACCATGGTCGACTGCTACAGTGGAACAAGCAGCTCAAATGGATACCATCAAGGGAATGGGAATGGAGCATCCATCGGGGTTACCGTCCCACTCTGCTCTCGCCTCGCATCTTTGAATTGCCACCACCACAAGACGAGATCATGATGGACGTATGCTCTTAAGGAATTGTAGTACTATCGTATAAGTTTATTGTCCGAGTTTTCAAAGGAAATTTTGTATGATGTCCCAGGATTGAAATTTACATTGCGTTTAGTTATTCTGAACTACCGTTTTGTAGCTGAGCATGTAAACAATTTCCGAACATCCTTTGATAGGAAATGCGGATAAAACGACCAACATCTCAATAGTTACGATGCACACAATCATATTTTTATTATTATTAAAAGGATAGTGGTGTTTGACAAAAGATGCTTACAAAAGAAAAGAAAACCATAAAAAGTTCAACTTTAAATAAGTTATATACTACAATTCTGGACATTGAAAAGATGCTCCTACTGATCCATATTAATTTTCGCTGCTTTAATATTTTTTTTCGAAACGTGCATGAGATTTACGCGTCATTTCATTAAGAAAGAAAAAAAAACCTGGCACAACCTTCACTCACTATCTTTGCCAGCAACTATCCCACCGGTCGAAGTTGTCACCTTGTCGAAGACCAGCTATTCCTCTCTTTCCAGATGCGGTGCATCACTAGGACAAGGTAGGAGTTGAGCTTCTTTCTTGTCTCCACCGGGGTGTCTGTGCTTGCTGCCGTCCACCATGCGACGAGCGCATCATGCTGAGTAGGAGTGTGCCGCTCCCATCCCCTAGCCCGCATTGCGTTGAACCAGACAGCACGGGCAAAGGAACACTGAATTAGCAAGTGGTCGAACGTCTCCGGTTCCTGAAGGCATAACAGGCAGCAAGGCTGGTGCGGTAGGCTCCTAGCTGCAAGGCGGTCTAAAGTCCAGCACCGGTTCTTGACAACTAGCCAGGCGAAGAATTTTAGCTGGCGTCCAAAGTAAAAACATTCATAGTTTTTATATTTGCCACAACCATACTAGGCGTCCAATGTAAAGCCATAAGTCGTACATAATCTTGTGAGCACATGCGCTATTCGAGTGTATCAGAACTCTAATGAAGGTGGTTCTAGTATTCTAGAAGAAAATAATAAGTTCACTAGCATAGCCCGCGCGGCGGCACGCCGCGCCCATCGATACAACATATCTATATGGGATGTGATGCTTATTTATGGTAAGTACTCTTAAGGTCGTGCTGATAGGATCAAAGAAAATAAGATGAGATGGAAATACATGTTGATGCATGCATAAATTACCAATGTAGGATGATATGATGAAAGCAAGTACATTTATTGCCATCATGCACGATACATCCTATACTAAACATTAGAACACACACCCATATATATCTGAGAAAATCTACTTATTGGAACTGTGCACAATCTAGATTACATAACAAACATTACGCGATGACACTACTGTAGCGAGATAGAAGAAGCGTAGACGATTACTTGCTAGATCAGATCATCTAGTGTAGCCTCGAGCAAGATTAGTGCCTGTGATAAAGTGATAGAGTGCTTACCTAACCAAATGTGTCTCCCATGAGTAGGGAAATGCCTAACGTAGCCAATTTATGAGCCTCATAGTTAACCCAAAAATATTTGGAGTGCATGTTCAAGGGGCAATGAAGTTGCTCGCACATAATCAATGATATGTAATTTTAGAAGAAAAAAACTTCCCACGCTCAATATCTATCCAGGCCAATACCATCCATGTATAAATGGATTGAATTTGATGGGGAGTTATATCCGTGGAATGCTGATTTGTATAATAAACATACATTACTTCATCATTGACGACTAATAAAAATGCCCCACTATGGTATATCTATCGTTAATATACACTTATCTCTATAACTGATAATTTTTGGTTTTTAAAATTTTGGCTTCATATCTATATGGTATATTTTTGGTTTTGAAAATGTTGTGTTTTAAATGCCCCACTATGGTATACCTTCACCTCTCTAACTGGTATTTTTTTGGTTTTTTAAATTTTGGCTTTCGAAAATAAGTACATTGCAATAATATAATGCTACATAATGCTGCTTAGGTGGATATATGAGTTTATATATCATTACTAAAAGAACAAAAATGAATAGAAACACGACACCTGATTTCATAGAAGTCAAATTGGCAAAGCAAAGTTAATATTACTTCAGCAATTTTATTTGGCAAATTTAGTAAAATGTTTGCTCAAGCACTATTTATCCCATCCACAAGAATCTGCCCCAACCTATGTGATCCTGATAGAAGATAACCATGCGGAAATTCCCAAGGTAATAACCTCGAAATTAGCAGCAATACATACAAACATGCACTTAAGGAGAAGCTCTATTAATACTTCCTTCATGGATCTTCACATATCACTACAACCGCATGCAAACACTTGCAAATGAAACGCGTGGCATCCATCCTAATAGGAAACTACCCAATCGGACGTAGTCAAATCAGATTTGAAATCCATGCAGCGCATATGCCGTCCAATATCTGAACCGAATTCGCAAATGCCACCCTGAAGTGTACACGCCCATGTCCCTCAATAATTATCATGTCATGGCCAAAAAGAAGACTTCTAGAACCACACGACAATCAAGCAGAACACGACAGACCTGATCCACGGCATGATCGCTTCCGGATGCATGAAGTGGTTGGCTACGTTCGACTTGATAACGTCTATGCAAGTATGCATGAGAATATGAAGGTGATGTGACTACGTGGGTGAGAATTTTTTAAAAAAATCATGATTAGTACAGGATATTTACATCCCTGCTTCTGAAATTTCAGACGGAATTCGCGATGAGCGCATTCTCAGTTCCAAGCTCACTCATCATCAGTCAGTACCGCGCCAACGTAAAACAAACCACAAAAATAAGCGCGGGAACAAAAAGGGGCCACCAATATGAGCCAAACTAAATGCACAAACCCAGTGTAGAATCAACTGGCCGCTTGCCCAACCAGATCTCCTCCCTACGTCGCCCAGCAGAAGCATCACCACCTAACTCAACCAACAAAACAAATAATTAGTCCACACAAACAGGCAAAACACGAATGTACAGAAAGATAAGAGCACCCAAACCAGGTTGCGCCGCAAGATCCACCAAATCAGGAGATTGCTCACAGGAACCACGCACAGAAGGCAAACGACGCAAAGAATGACCAAACCGAGAAGGCGAGCGAAGATGAGAAGATGAAACACCTCGCAAAAGGATAGACCGATCCGTCGGAACAGCAGGAGCACCAGCACTGACCGAACCACCTCGCCGACCAACTGCAGACCCCCGCGAGCGGCAAGGACGGCCAGGACGACGCGGACCATTACGACTCGATGAAAAAACCATCAAATAAACGCACACACGAAATGCAACTGGAAATCACAAATACTACCGAAGGAACCAAAGTGACCTATTTATAGCCTCAGAGAAGAGAGAGGAAAGCACAGACCGCACCGAACGTAAGGAATAGTTTTTTTTTTTTGAAACGGAGGCAAAAGCTTTGCCTCATCCTTTAAATAAGAGAGAATAGAGTTTGTTACAAATCACCCACGACACCACATGGATTATTACTCTCGCGATATGAAAGACCCTAATTTTTTTGCACCGGCGGTGACCCAAAGGTTGGCCTCGGTCGTGATGGTGTTAAGCAAGATAGTCGGTGGAGCGCTTTTAAACCTAAACACTCTTGCATTTCGCTCATTCCAAATTGTCCATGACACAAGCATGGTGAGGGAGGCTTTGGCTTGACGGTTTGGCGTGCCGGCGTCACAAGTGCTTGTCCACCAAGCGTTGACGGAGTCCAACAAGCGCCATGAAGAGGTGTCCAACTCGAAGATGTGAAATTTTTCAATGACCAACGCCCACAGCCTTAGAGTATAGCGGCACTTGAAGAATAGGTGTGACCCGCTTTCTTGCACCCTCTTGCAAAGTGGACACAAACCACAATTTGGCCATCCTCTCTTGGCTAATCTGTCTGCGGTCCAAATTCTATCTTGAAGTGCCAACCAAGCAAAGAACTTTACTTTGGGGGGACCCCAAACCTTCCAAACCATTTGGTCCATGGGTGAAAACACCATCCCTATGAATTGCGCCTTATATGCCGAGGCAGCGAGTAGTGCCCACTAGTCGTGTGTTTCCATAAAATGTCGTCCTCGGCGAGCGCATCAAGATGCACCTCATCCAATAGCATCCAAAGGGTGAAAAATTGTGTGATGAACTCAACGGAAATAACGGTTGGAGGCTTGATCTTGAGCATCCATGCGTTGTGCTTGATGGCCTCGCGCACTTTCCACTTCTTTCGCGAGGAGACTTCGAATATTAATGGTGCAATGTTCTTTGGCTTGCGCCCAAGAAGCCAAGGTGATTCCCAAAAAGGTGTCTTCGCACCATTGCCCACGGCGATAGTGGTAGCCGCATAGAAAAAGTTGAGGTCCTCCTCATTGCACGGATTGCCCATCCCGACCCACAACTTGGTGGGCTCCTTCCATTCATACCAAGGCCACCGCAGCCGCAGAGCACGCGTAGTGACATCCCGAAGCAACGTCGACAGCGGCAGCGCTAGCACAACTAACAAGGAACGACGACAGGAGGCAGGAAAGCGATAGCTATCAGGAATGGAACAGCGGCTGAGTGGCTGAAAGGAACCGGCCAACAGCAACATAGACAGACAACGCTGCCGGAGCACATCGGGCGACAGCGACGTACATGCACAGCGGTGACCAATAGAAACGAAAAAGAAGCATGTAAGAACAGACAACGATGACGAAACACAGCGGGCGACAGTGACGTGCGTAAAGCCGATCTTTCCATTAAGACATTGTTGTCGCTGCCGCTTTGACCATTGGCTATCGATGCCGCTTTTCGCGCGATTTCTGAAGGTTTTCCATATACATGTTGCCGTTGCTGTCGCTTTGATCATTTGTTCTAGAGCTTTGTTCTCATGCAGCGGACCAGAGTGGGAAGAGAAAGCAGACTACCCTGAGAAACGGAGCACAGTAGGCGAAAGTGGCGTGCATACACAGCGGTGAAGCAAGCACGTAAGAATAACAACCACATGAGCCGGCCCGCATGCAGTCCAAAAATGCTAAGCCACCAAATCAATCGCCACACCCGTTCAAAAAATTTGAACCAAATAGCTGAATCCACAAGGCGTTTGTACACACTCACATACCAAAAAAAGGGCACGTGCCACATCCAAATTCACCATGGGTCGCTTTCAACCAAGTGTGTCAATAATAGAGCAAAAACCTTGCCGAATATAGAGGCTTGGTTATTACATATGCTTGTCCCAAGCTCCTTGTGTGAGCAGTATGGGACTAAACCCATGACAAGCTTTGGTGTTTTTTAGAGTTCATGGGCCACATGTGCACATGGGACATTGGCCACTGACCGAATGAAGCCCGCTAAGAAACCATGGACCTTGAAAGCCTCTCAACATAACGATATAATGGCAATGCTAATCTGACGTGCAATGATTTTGAGACAATTATTGATGAGTAGGCATGCCGGTAACCGCATGCTTACAATAGTTGCTGTTGGTGCCCAATCTACTGTGTATATTTTAATCTGTACTAGCTACTAATCAAGTTTGATATATCCCACGTGCACAATGACATCAATGCCCTGCAATGGTCCCAAAATCATCTAGGACCTAGTCTTCCCTGCAAAGCATATGACAGTAAGTACAGGTCGGGAACGATCGATAAACATTAAATTCTCTCGTTTTCCCCTTCGCCTTGGTTGCGGTGCATAAGTTACATTACGAAAACCAAATAATCCCAAAACATTTAGACGCGGTGTGTTAACTCCCACTTCGTTTCTAGTCTCATGACATATCAATCAATAAGAGATGTGTGGTGTACATGCTTTCAATGACTTGAGACTACCAAACACGACATGCAATAGTTAGTTCATTGCACGCAATGCTATTAGTTAGCAAATAAACATTAAATTCTCTCGTTTTCCCCTTCGCCTTGGTTGCGGTGCACAACCTAAGGTGACTTATACATCTAGACGGAGGAAGTAGTGTCAGAAGAGTGTTGCTTACTTGAGCAATCTCGAAACCAAGGAGGATATTTGTGACTGGAACACACGCACGTTATCAGAAGTAAACTCTGCATGTCCATGCATGGACTAATGATGGTCTCTTTATCTGCACTCCAAAAGTGTTGATATCCACTAAGATCAATGACGGTTGTTTATGTTTAGGTGCAGAAACAATAAGTTTTCCCTCCATGAAACAAACACCGCTTAAATAACAGGAAAAAAATACATCTCCCGTAGCACCACTTTCATGGATAGACATTACACTTACCATTAATATCATGACTTTATACCTCGGGTACATAGCCCCACCAGCCCACCATTTCTTGCCTTTTATCGCATAGAAATCCCTGTTTGTCGAGTGATAAATAATGAAGTGGTCAGCAACGAACTAAAGAAAATGATGTCATTTGTATAACTATCAAAAGAGGATCTGGAAATGTACGGCATGAGGATATACCTGAGTTCATATAGTGTTAGTACATGGATAGCATGTACTACAAGCTGACCCTTGACATTGTCAGGGCAAGAAAAATGACACAACCCACCGTGTTGTACGACACGCCTCTTGCGTAAGCAATGTATCCAAAGGACATGTATTTTAATTGTGATTGCACCCATGTTTATCGGTGTTAGGTAATTAACATTTGGTCGTGAATGAAATGGCATCTAAAGTGTTTTTTCGTAACCCAATAATAACCAATTTATAGCCGTGATCTAGAAATAAGGAGACATTTCCCACCTCCACTCTCCACGAGGCGATAAGGGAGAACCCTCGTTCCCCACCTTCCACGCGACCGATGTTGAGGCTCTGGGTCGGTGATCTCTCCGGCGTTGGGTCATGGGCTGGGAACCCAAATGTTTCTAGCTTTGCGGATAAGTTATGGTTAGGGTATCGAGGTGGTGTGTCATTGATGGTACTGAGGGTGGCGGCGGGGCATTATAATCAAACCAATGATTTTCTATGCATGCATAAGAGCATCTTTAGCCACAATGTACAAATTTGGCCCCTCAAACGCCTGCGGATGCGCCCGGTCAGCGTTTGGGGTGTCCGCTTTGATTCCCTATTTTTCCGTTCACGCAATCATGTCCCTCAGTTTTCTCTTATATGTCCGGTCACATGCATGCATGTGATTGGTGGAGAGAGAGATAAAGAAAAGAAATAATAAAGAAAAAAAGATATGGGGGGCCAATCCTATGTGGCGGAAGCAGGACCATTGTCCGGGCTTGCCCGGGCACTCCACATACTCATCTCATATATGAGATGAATATGAGGGCTGCCGGGCAGACTAGGCATTTAAGGAGGCTCTGAGGGGTCTGGTTGGGTCAACTTTTTGCTTCTCTCTCCTGTCCAATCATTGGTCCCCGTGCCCGTCCGGTCAATTTAAGGAGTCCGGCTATAGATGCTCTAAGTATTTTGTGTTGCATAATGTGATCACTTTTGTTGTTTATTTTTTGTATGTATCAATAAGTAAGATCGATGGTGGATGAGAGAGAGAGAGAGAGAGAGAAGGAAGACAGGCCGAGGATGGCTCTCCCCTCCCCCTCCTCCCCCATCCCCCTCGCGGCGGCTCCGGTGACTGGCGCAGTTCCGGCGGCGCCCCGGCCTCGTGCATCCCCCTCCTCCCCCTCCCCTTCGCGCTCTCCTCCGGGATCCGCTCCGGCATCACGCGCAGCCCCCCTGCTCTCTGGCCTCGCCTCCTCACTCTGCCCTCATCGCCCCTCTCCGGGCTAATAAGTTTTGGGCTCTCGACTGGGACGGCTCCGGCTCGGATTCTGAGGCTTCCTCTCCCCCGCCTCGCCCGGCCCCGGCGTGCTCTCCCCCTGCGACTGCGGCGGCCGCTCGCCGGCGCAAGTTTGCGCCCGGTGGGCGGGGGCGGCCTGTCTGGCCTTCCTTGGAGTCTGATGGGTGGCGTCGCGTCTCGCGCGGGCGGCGGCGTGCTTCGTGCTGGTCCCCGCCTGCGGATCCGTTGCGATCTGCGCCGGCGTCGGCCTCGCCCTCTCCGGTGGGTTCTCGTGCTGGCTCGCCTTCGGGTTCGGCCTCCGCTGCTCTGGCGGCGCCGGTGCCGGTCCCAACCCTAGATCTGGTTTCGGGGGCGGCGCTGGTGCCCCCTCCTGTGGTGCGGGCCCCGGTGGGTGCTGCTATGCCTGGTGGGTCGGCTTCGGCCTTGGCCCTGTCGTCCCTTTCTGATTCCCCCTTCCTTCAGTGGACCCTGGGCTGCGGGCGGCCAAGGTCCAGCCTACCCCTCCTGTAAGGCCGTGTACCGATTCGGGCCTGGCTCGGTCGGGGTACTTATGGGTGCGGAGGGATGCGGTTCCCCCATTTCTAGGGTTTCCTGCCTCCACCTCAGATCTATTCCGCCATCGTCTCCCAATTCGGCGCTTCGTCAGATCTGCTCCTCCTCCTTCCCTCTCCCTTCCCTTTGCGGTGGTGGCGGCGATGGACCGCTCCCGTGCGTCCTCCAGTGAGGCGGTCTCCGGGCAGAAGTGGGGCCGTGGTGGATCTGGTGATGTGGACGCGGATCTGGAGTTCGAGGCGACTCTTCGCGCGAAGCTTCAGGCCTCGCTCGCCCCGGAGGCGGGGGTCGGCGGCGGCGTCCGTTGGTGTGTCTCCACGTGCTTCTGGGTCGGGCCCATCGGCGCCTCCCCGCTTCAGTGCTCCTTGGTTTGGCCGACCCACAGGAGGTGGCGGCGGCGATGGGGAGGCTCGTCGGGGCCCGCCCTGGCATCCCCTCCGCTGGGTGCTGCTCCCCGGGGCGGCGCTCCGGTGTGGGCTCAGCTGGGGGTGGGCCGTCCCGCTTCTTCCCCTGAGGCGTGTGGGGGGCTTCGGCTCGGCGTCCTGTCGGCCCCGTGGCGGGGCGGGGCTCCGGTTCTGGGCCTGCTGCGGCTGGGGATGGCCTCCTCCCTCCTCCTCCTCGTGGTCGCATCCCTCCTCAATCTCAAGTCTCCAACCCCATCCTCACTTGCTTTGCGTGTCATCGACCTGGCCACTTCCAATCGCGTTGTGAAAACCCTCCTTTCTTCCTCATCTGCAGGGAAGACGGTCACCTAACGGTGGACTGTCAGAATCGTGTCAAGCCTCCTGCGTTTGTTCACTATGGCACCTGTCTTCCTGGATGCTCTTTCTTCGCTCTAGATAGGGAGATCCCTGAGGCTGCCCCCATCCCCTCCCTGTCCAATGTTGGCATTATTTCCGTCCAGGCTAAGCGCATCTCTCCTCAGATCATTCTCGACGAGCTTAAGTTATGGGACGAGGGTGGATGGGATTGGCAGATCCGCCAACTCTCCGAGTTCGATTTTGCAGCGACTTTCCCCTCTAAAGAGAGCCTCCGGATGATCTCTTCTTGTTCTAGCTTCACTCTGCCTTTGAATCAACTTGTGGTCTCGGTCAAAGCTGCCTCTAATGGATCCAAGGCTATTTCCTCCTTGTCTGATGTGTGGGTGCTGGTAGAAGATGTCCCTCCGAGCATGCGCACCACGGCTTTCCTGATGGCTTTCGGAGTTCTTATCGGCAAACCCATTGAAGTTAACCAAGATTCTTTGGCAATCCTGGGGTCGGCCCGACTTTGGGTTTGGTGCCTGGACCCCCTGTGTATTCATGGCTCCCTCAACGTCTTCCCTGCGGTCGATGGCTTCCGGCTCCGTGTGCGGGTGGAGGGGGCCTCAGGCCCGGTGTCGCCTCCTCCTCCTCCCCCGCCCCCGGCCTCTGACAATGGCGACAAGAGCAAGGAGGGGGGTGGCTGCCCTGACGATTCCATGCACGGGTCTGATCCCCGGTTCACCCAGTCGGAGTGGGATGGCCTCTCACCCGAAGACCAGGACATGCTCAAGGAGAACGCGCCGGCTGGCAAGGGGGTCCAGGGCTCGGCGCCTGATCTGGATGGGGGGAGGTGGCTGCTGGTGGGGCCAAGGGCACGCCTTTCTCAGCGGTGTGCTCCAACCTCCTTGCTCGTCCCGCTTCTCCCTCCCTGTCTGGCATTGAAGATCTTCCCCCGGCGGGCCCTGCAGCGCTCAAAAAGAAGAAGAAATCCTCAGCCAAGAAGTACTCCGCCAAGAGTCATGCGTCTGGTGATTCTAGGCAGTCCGCGGCTGGGCTCTGCCGTCGGCTTGAGGCTGACTTGGGTATGGCCTCGGGTCCGTCCTCTGCTGCGGCTTCTCCCAGTCGTGCGTGCCCTGTTCCTGTGTGTTCGCCTATGTCCACGGCTCGCAAAAGTGGTCGTGTCTCCAACAGTGGTGAGCGGGTGGTCGATCGGGCTACTCGGCGTGCTGCGGCTCGGGATCTGCTCCCTACAGGTTTGTCCTCTCCTCCCTTCCCCTCCCCCCCATGATTTCCTCTCATGTTAGTTTAGTTCTCCCTTCTCAATCTGATGATCACTTGCTAAATATTTTAAACGATGTGTGTATTTGTTTAGATTCTAGTTTGGGATCTCCGTCGTCTATTCTTGGTATGATTAGGGCGAATGAAATCGCCCAGGCGGATATTGCGAAAGCCAAGGAGGCTAGGTGGGCTCGGGTGCCCCACTGGTGGTGGCCGGTGGGGACGAGGGGGGAGATGACAGGAGTCATGCTCCCTCGATGGTCTCTAAACGCGGGGTAGGGAAACGCTCAAAACCCTGCGTCGCCCCGAGCAGGTCGAGTCTCCGTATCAAAACTTGTCGTATAAATGAAGGCATTTTTCTGGAACATTAGAGGTTTCTGTGCTAGGGGGCACAGAGACCAACTTAAGGACCTAGTTCGATCTGAGAATGTTGATTTTATTGGCCTTGTCGAGACCTTCAAATCTTCCTTTTCTGCTAGCGAATTATCGGCTATTGCTAGGATAGATAGATTCCATTGGAATTTTGTGGCCTCGGCTGGTCACTCGGGCGGATTTTTACTTGGCTCCAAAAAAGATACTTTTGATTTCGTGGCTTTTGACCATGACATTTTTTAGGCTAGCACGGTGGTCTCTATTCGTTCTCTCAACTCCCTGGTGGAAATCTTGGTGGTTATGGTCCGGCTGACCTTGTGATGTCTTATGCTTTTTGGGATGAGCTTAGTATTAAGATTGAATCTTGCTAGCTCCCTCTGTTGATCGGGGGTGATTTTAATTTGCTTCGATTTCCCTCCGACAAAAGTTTTCCTAACTTCTCGTGGCCCTTGGCTGATGCGTTCAATGCCTTCATTAGGGATATGGCTATTCGTGAGATACCTAGGGTCGGAGCCCGATACACGTGGTCTAACCATCAAACCCTCCCCCCCCCATCCGCTCAGTCCTTGACAGAGTTTTTGTATGCCCTAGATGGGACCCTCTATTCCCTCATGCTAGTCTTAAGGCCCTTGCCTATGTTGGCTCCGATCACACCCCCCTGATTCTAGATGATGGATCGCGCCCTATGGGTGTCCCGAGGTTTCAGTTTGATGCTTCCTGGCTTCAAGTCGAGGGCTTCAATGACTTGGTGGCTCAAAAAAATTTGTCTTTCCTTTCTTCGACTCGTCGGTCTTTTGGCCCGATGGACGACTGGCATCAATGCTCTTATTTTCTGCGTAGATTCCTTAGAGGTTGGTCCAAAAATCATTTTGCTGAGTCAAGGCGGGACAAAGCAAGGCTGGTGGCTCAGATTCACATTCTGGACGAACGTGCGGATTTAGATGGGTTGTCCTCGGATGAATGGCATTCCCGATATGGTTTAGAAGAGGCGTTGTTGGACATTCATAGGCAGGAGGAAATTTACTGGAAACAACGCGGTACTATCAACTGGACCCTCAAGGGGGACTTGCCCACGGCGTATTTCTTTGCTATTGCTAATGGTAAACGGCGGAGGTGCTTTATTGATAGCCTTATTATTGACGGTGTCAGGACTTCTGACCCCCCGGTGATTATGCGGCATGTAGTCTCTTTCTTCTCTAACCTTCTAGCGGCTAAACCTGAGCTAGGCTTTAAGTTGGCTGCGTCCTTCTGGTCCCCGCGTGATCAACTTACGAGCGCTGATAATGAAAGCCTTCTAATTCCCCCTTCGGAGGAGGAAATTTTCGAGACGATTCGTTCTGCCAATTATAATGTTGCGTCAGGCCCTGACGGCTTCTCCATTCCTTTTTTCTGGCAATTTTGGCCTCAACTAAAAGGCCTAATCTTGGCTATTACTCAAGGTTTTTGGCTGGGACTGTGGACATCTCGAGACTTAACTACGCAGTTCTGTAGGATCGGAAGTATGTCTAGAGGGGGGGTGATTAGACTACTTGACAACTTAAAAGTTTAGCCTTTGATTAGGACAAGTTTTTAGCAAGTTCACAATGATGAGCAAGTCAAGTATCACCCTACACATGCAATTCTAGAGTAATGGCAGCGGGAAGTAAATTGCACATGTAGTAAATAAGAGGTGGAGAAGAGCAAACGCAATTTGGAGACACGGAGATTTTTCTCGTGGTTCCGATAGGTGGTGCTATCATCAATCCACGTTGATGGAGACTTCAACCCACGGAGGGTAACGGCTGCGAGAGTCCACGGAGGGCTCCACCCACGAAGGGTCCACGAAGAAGCAACCTTGTCTATGCCATCATGGCCTCGTCCACGGAGGACTAGCCTTACTCGGGGTAGATCTTCACGAAGTAGGCGATCTCCTTGCCCTTACAAACTTCTTGGTTCAACTCCACATCTTGACGGAGGCTCCCAAGCGACACCTAACCAATCTAGGAGGCACCACCCTCCAAAAGGTAATAGATGGTGTTGGTGATGATGAACTCCTTGCTCTTGTGCTTCAAATGATAATCTCCCCAACACTCAACTCTCCTCACTGATTTGGCTGTGGTGGAGGAAGGGATTGAGTGGAAAGCAACTTGGGAAGGCTAGAAATCAAGTTTCATATGGTGGGAGTGGAGCAACTTGATCTCAACACAAGGGTAGGTAGTTTTCTTCTCGAAATGTAAGGTAGGAGTGGTGGTTCTTTCGATGGCTCTCTCCACGAATGAAGAGGAGGTGGAGGGTATTTATAGCCTCCACACAAAATCCAACTGTTACACACATTTGACCAATCTCGGTCGGACCGAAGTTGACAACTCGGTGAGACCGAAAGTTCAAATCTTGTGAGCGTTGGGATTTTCAGTGGGACCGAAAATACAATCTCAGTTAGTCCGATTCTTCCAAAGTCTAGGGTTTGCCAATCTCGGTGGGACCGACTTTCTCATCTCGGTGACACCGATTTGAGTCTGAAGGTTCTGAAGGTTGGCAACACCAATTTCGTATGACCGAGTTTGGAATCGGAAAATCCGAAATTACTAGGGTTTGGGTATATGGCTGAGGTGGTTCATCTCGGTGTGGTGAGTTTATGGAATCGGTGGGACCGAGATTACTTATGGGTTTATGTTGGAATGAAAGATTGCTGATAGTTTGAGAGATAAATCATTAAGCACTTTGAGCAACCAGATCATCATCATAACCTCATCCCTTTTAATAGTATTGGCTTTCCTATGGACTCAATGTGATCTTGGATCACTAAACCAAAAATGGAGTCTTGAGCTTTTGCCAATGTTTTCCTTAGCATTTTGAGGGTCCACATCATCAGTCATTGCCATACCCATATCACTGAACTTTCTGAAACATTCTCAAGGAATAATTAGTTCAATGATATATATGTTGTTATTAATTACCAAAACCACCCGGGGATTAGTTGCACTTTCAATCTCCCCCTTTTTGGTAATTGATGACAACACATAGATCAAAGCTTCGACAAATGATATAATCAATGAATAACATCGTCGCTTTGAGAAGTATGTGATAAGCAAGAGCTCCCCCTAAATTTGTGCATTATTTAAGATTTGCGTTTGAATGCAAATGCACAATCGATTAGGATTATGGGTCACTCTTCCATGTCACATACATCTTGGTGGAGCGCACAAAATGATAAGAATGAATAGCATGCACCCAATCACCAAGACATGAGTAAATGATCATACAAGATATGGATAGAATATGATAAGCATTAAGCACTCATTAAGCATAGTATGATCAAGCACTCATCACAGATAGAAACAAGCGTAGTATCAAACACACGAAATGTCTCGAAAAACTCAAAAGTATCTCAAGGAAAACCGCAAGCGAAAGAGCAAAAGCGAGCACTCTCTCTCGAAGTCCTATGATCTATACAATTTCTCCCCTTTGGCAACAAGTTACCAAAAGTTCGAAGGTATAGAGCTAAGCGTCACTTGGGACTCTGCTGGCGGCTCTGTCTGCGTCGATGGAGTGGAGATAGCTGCATCTGCAAAAGCTTCGCTGAAGTCTGTGGAGCTGGAGGAGTGGATCTTGGAGCTGGAGCTGGGCCCAAGGAGCCGTGGGAGGCCTTGATCTTTGTAGCCAGGGTGCATCCTTTGGAATAGCAGTGATCTGGGCTTTGTGGGCACTGCAACAGGCTGCTCATAGTCATCTGGACTAGATCATCTTCCATCTCCTTCATGAGCTCTGCCTTCTCCTCTTGGCTTCCTCAATGTCGCCTCAAGCTTGTTGACGGTGACTGCACTTGATCGACTTGACATCCAGAGCATGGAACTTATCTTCAACTATCCTCTCAAGACTCTCTTGAGACGCACTATGCTGGCCAAAGCGTAGTTCAATTCTCTAAGTGGCTTCAAGAAGTTGTTCTCCAACGCTCTTGGGCTTTCTTCTTCTTCTTCTTGCTTCCTTCTCAGCTTTAGCTTGTTTGGCAGCTTCAGGTCTTTGCATGTCCTTCGACGGATGTGGGAGCATCCTCGGTCATCACAACTTCATTATCTTCATGTTCAGGCTGCGGTGGCAAGTGGGGTCTATCCAACAAGTAGGTGCCCGTGCCAAACTTGGCATTGATGAGCATCTGAATGTGCGGGCAAACCCACATGACCTCTTACAGTCTGCTGCTGTCCTCTCTTGATAGTTTCTACTATCAGGTCCATCACCTTGAAAGGTGTCTTCTGATCCAGAATATGCAGCATGTTGATAGAGTAGCCTCTTATCATGCGATGGTCTCCTGACTTGGGCATCAAAGTATGCCTCAGAATGGTGTTAGTGGTTGGGAGACCTGCCTGAAGATGATAAATTGATCCAAGCTTCCATATTTCAACATCCTTGTCTGGTACCTCATTGTACATGTTCTTCATCGACTCATGATTCTTCTTGAGAATTCCATAGACATCTACATCATCATCCCTTGATACTGGCGCATTCAGTAGTCTAGCCCACTCTTCAACTGTTGAAGAGAATCTCTGGCCTTCTGTCATCCACACAATTCTGCCATCTAGATAGAAATGTGCTGTGGCATAGAACTGCATGATCATCTCATCATTCCAGTCAGTCAGTTTCTGACCAACAAACTCAGCAACTCCACATGCAGTGAAGCTCTCATGCACATGTGGGAAGTAGTCTCTGTGCTCTTCACTGTCAATGTATTCCCAGTCTACATATCCGTGTCGGAACAATTGGCTTCTTGTCCATGAGCACTGCCTCATAGAAATCTTGTTGCTCTCGGTGTGGAACCTTGAGTCAACAAATGTTCTTCTCCTGGTGGCATATGGATCAACTTGCCTCCATAGCCTGAGACCTTTGTCCTTCCTTTCCTTCATATTTTCAGCTCGAGGATGAGCATCATTATGAGCTGGCAGTTTCTGTCTGAGCTTCAGCAATACATGTGCCTCTTCATCGATTCAGCAGTGGCACATTGTCCTTCTTCTTCTCTGAAGCAGGAATATTTCTCACAGTTTTCTTTGGCTTGGCGGCAGGTTTGGCTTGGGCTGCCTTTCTTTGGAGCTGATGGCTTTGATTTAGTGGGTGCTCCTGCCTCGATGGCATCTCCCATCAACTTTTGCTTCGAGGAGGCCGAGGTGCTTCCTCATCAGAGTCATCATCGGCTTCATCATGAACTAGCCTCTTCCTCTTGGAAGTTTTCTTGATCTTGCTGGAGGTTTCTTCTTCCATGCTCAGCTTCTTTGCAACTGTGGACTTCTTCACCTTGCTGGTGCCTTTCTTTGACTGTTGCCCTTGATAGTCCTTGGCAACCACTTTTCTCTTAGGCTTGGAAGTGATCTCCTCCTCAGCAACAAAGTCAGAATCCTCCTCATCAGAATTCCTCTTCTTCCTGGCCCTGGTGGCAGCAGGAGGCAATCCACTTGGGGTGCTCCTCTCACCATCATCAGAAAAACTGCTGGCTTCAGGACTTGTAACTGCCTCTGGGATCTCAACTGGTGATTCAGACCTGTTCTGGCTGTCACTTGCATCAGACATGACTGACAACCTGTGAATAGAGTAGGTATAGGCAGAATAGAAGAGTTATCACAAACTGCAGAGGATTTTGCAAAATAAATGAGTTCAAACTTCAATTTTAGGTTTTCACAGAATGCATTTCGGTCTGACCGAGTCTAAAATTCGGTGAATCCGAAGTGTCTAAACCTAACCATTCACACCACTTTCGGTTGGACGAAATGGGTTTCGTCTAGCCGAGAACACTAGGGTTTCACTAAATCCTCACTTCGGTCTTACCGATTTGCACAACTTCGGTTTAACCGAAAAGTGCGGTCTAATGGCCAGAGCCAAATCGGTCGATCCGAGAATGTAGAATCGGTCACACCGAGATGTGTTCGCGAAACCTAACCCTAAAATTTTCACTCGAATTTTGTTCTAAGATCTAATCTGCTGGATAGGAAGATTTCAAACTTGGCAAGAAACTAGGCAAAACCTATCGTGCATTGAATCGAGGTTGAAGCACGAGAGGATGAAACTCACCCAACTTGGTGAAGTTTCACTCGGCGCAACGGCGCGATGAGATTGACCGTTGACGGCGAAGGAGATCCGCGGCGAGGCGCCTGGCGACGCGGAGACGATCCGGAGACCACGGCGACGACAAATAAGGGTTTGGGGCGGCGTTTTGAAGGAATAATCAACGCTGCTGCCTCGGGTATATATACCCTTCGGTTGTCGGTGGGACCGAGTTAGTAAACTTCGGTGGCACCGAGATGGTTAACGCAAGCGATTACACACATCGATCACGCCGAGATTTGCAACTCGGTTTCACCGAGGTGAAAACCTAGATCAATCCAAGTGATTTCGGTCTGTCCGATTTGAGTATATTGGTTTGACCGAAAGTACTTAGAAGGTTTTGGAATTTAGGCTTTTGACGGATTGGTGGCTCTGAGTGCTCCTCACTCGGTCTGTCCGAAAAAGTCTTGTTCAAAGTTTGTGATATAAGCATGAATAGAGTTTGAGACAAGAAAGCATAGATAGCTAGGGGAGGAACTTAGGCATTCTTGTCCATCCATTTGGTCAAAAAGAAAAATCCAAAAGACCAAAGCAACAAATGGATGTCCTCGAATGGATTAAATCATGCATCCAACATGCTCACACAATAAGATAGCAAATGAAACATGTGTCAAACATGCACAAACAAAACTCTAGCAACTAGCACACAATTTGGCGATGACTAAGTCATCTATATATGAGTATATTGACTTAGGAGTCAAATGAGAACATTTGATCATAGGTCATACTCATCGTTTAAGCACAAGTGGGGTTACCACTTTTCCATAAAGCATTAATGTGTTCACATCATTAGAAGATGCTTTAGCTCAATTCTTTAGAGCAAAGCTCCCCCTTGATGTGAGAACCCCTTTTAAAGGGTCAAACTAACCTTGGGTTGTCGTTGAAGACTTCATGTAGATGTTGAAGATGTGGATGCTCAATGTTGATGAAGATCATCAAGAGTTGGGAGCAATCCTTTGGACTCGGGCACTTTCAATACCTACATGGGTTAGTCCCACAAGGAACAAACAAGGATATCCATGGACATAGATTGAAGTACACAATAGATGATGTCCATGAAAGCAATGATTACCTTGTCCCTTGACTTACCAATATGAGGGTTTGTGACTCCATGAACTAGTGCAAGATGTGAAAGTTGATTGCACAAGTTCTTTGCCAAAATGAATGTGAGTGAAGTATGTTGGCGGAGTCACCCTCAAGAACTCACTAGTTCTTCTTCTTCGGGATCCACATCATCTTGATGGGAATCCTTGGGGTAGTAGTTGAGCTTGTCGAAGTAGAACTTGAAGTTTCCTTGGGAACCCACTTGACCATGGCCTTGGGTGCTTCAATGAATGCATCAATCTCCTCTTGAAGCTTGTCCTTGCCTTTTAGCTTGTGGTCTTGTGGTGGAAGGTCATCTTGAGCTTGTTCCACATTGGAAGAAGTAGGATCATACTTCTTCTTTTGAGAAACAAACTTTGGAGTGGGATATTGACCTTCTTCCCATTCAACACCTTGACATTGAACTTTCGCTCAAAACCAATTCCTTGATTCTTCCGTGTCTTCCTTGCTTGCGAACAATTTCTTCAAAGCTCTTGCTTCCTAAGACTCTTGTAGACACCTTTCTCTATAATCCCTTTCAATAAACTATTTTCTTGCTCAAGTGAAACTTGGCTTGAAACATTGTTAGTGGAATCAAGAGAACTACTAGAAGTAACATCATTTGATTTAGCATGATTATTGTTACTACTAGATGAAGAATTTTTCTTATGCTTGTCATGCTTAGTTTTAATAGGTGGCAAGAAATTAGACAAGAGAAGTCGTTTGGCAAGATATGAAGAACTCTTCTTTCGAAGATCGTCATTGATAGCTTTTAGAAACTCGTGTTCTTGCTCTAGATTGAGCTTCTCGAAGCGTAGCTTCTCATGAGATCTTAGGAGCTCTCTATGATCTTCTTGAGTTGTTTCATGAGCTAACTTAAGAGTGTTTAGTTCTTTAGTTAGACGCTCAATCTCCTTCATAGCATTGTCATTCGACTCTTCTCGACTATAAAGACTATTAGCATGTTCATCATTACTAAGCTCACTAGTTTTGTCATGTAAAAGCTCATCTTCACCAAGCAAGTCATCTTCATCACTATCAAAGTCAATGAATTCAGGGTGTGATACCTTGGGGCCTTTTGCCATGAAGCATCTTCCAATTCCCTCATTTGGTGAATCAAATATGTCATAGGAGTTGGAGTTGGAGGACACGAGAGCAAGACCGGCAACACCTTCATCTTGACTATATTCGGAGTTGGAGTGATAGCTTCCTTGGAGTGATTGTCGGAGTCGGGCGGAAACCCATTCACCAACATGAGCTTGATGTTTTCTTCTTGTGTAGCTCCTTGATGACTTGTCTTTCCTTTCCGAATCCTTGCTTCTCCGAGAGGATCTTCGTTCATAACGATCATCTCTACTCCTTCTCTCTTTTGAGGCGACTCTTCTCTTGAGCTTCTTCTTCTTGGAGATTCTTCTCTTCTTTTGTGGGGAGTCGAACACTCATTTGAGTAGTGTCCGGGTCTTCCACAATTGTAGCAGTTTCGATCACGACTAGAAGATCTCTTTTCATCATATGATCTAGACTTTGATCTTCTTTCCTTGCTTCTACTCTTGAAGAATTTGTTGAAGTTCTTCACCATTAGGCTTATCTCTTCATTGGAAACTAGCTTGTCACTTGAGGATGTGGGAGCTTCAACTGTAGCTTTGTAAGCACCACTTGACTTGTTGTGAAGCTCTTCCTTGTCTTTAAGTGTCATCTCATGAGCAACAATCCTTCCAATGACTTCGGTAGGCTTGAGATCTTTGTAGTTTGGCATCATTTGGATCAAAGTGCACACGGTGTCATACTTTCCATCCAAAGCTCGAGGATCTTCTTGATGATGAATCGGTCGGTCATTTCTTCGCTTCCTAAGCCTGCCATCTCATTGGTGATGAGAGCAAGCCTAGAGTACATTTCAGCGACTCCTTCACCTTCCTTCATCTTGAACTTGTCAAGTTGACCTTGAAGAACATCTAGCTTTGATTCCTTCACGGACTCGGTACCTTCGTGCATTTCACCAAAGTATCCCAAATCTCTTTTGCATTCTCAAGACGGCTGATCTTGTTGAACTCCTCGGGACACAAAGCATTGAAGAGAATGTCACAAGCTTGAGCATTGTTCTGTAACATCCGCAACTCATCCGCAGTAGCTTCGCGATCCGGAACTTTTCCTTCCTCGAAGAACTCACCTTGCAAGCCAACACAAATAATGCCCCATCGGCGGGGTTATGTCCAAGAATATGCATTTTCATTTTATAATTCCAACTAGCAAAGTTTGAACCATCAAAGTAAGGACCTCTCTGAAAATTACCCTCACTAGACGCCATACTCTCCTAGGTTGTGAAACCAAGCTTATGGAGTCAATGCAATGGAAACCAATCCAATGGAGACCAAAGCTCGATACCACTTGTAGGATCGGAAGTATGTCTAGAGGGGGGGTGATTAGACTACTTGACAACTTAAAAGTTTAGCCTTTGATTAGGACAAGTTTTTAGCAAGTTCACAATGATGAGCAAGTCAAGTATCACCCTACACATGCAATTCTAGAGTAATGGCAGCGGAAGTAAATTGCACATGTAGTAAATAAGAGGTGGAGAAGAGCAAACGCAATTTGGAGACACGGAGATTTTTCTCGTGGTTCCGATAGGTGGTGCTATTGTCAATCCACGTTGATGGAGACTTCAACCCACGGAGGGTAACGGCTGCGAGAGTCCACGGAGGCTCCACCCACGAAGGGTCCACGAAGAAGCAACCTTGTCTATGCCATCATGGCCTCGTCCACGGAGGACTAGCCTTACTCGGGTAGATCTTCACGAAGTAGGCGATCTCCTTGCCCTTACAAACTTCTTGGTTCAACTCCACATCTTGACGGAGGCTCCCAGCGACACCTAACCAATCTAGGAGGCACCACCCTCCAAAAGGTAATAGATGGTGTTGGTGATGATGAACTCCTTGCTCTTGTGCTTCAAATGATAATCTCCCCAACACTCAACTCTCCTCACTGATTTGGCTGTGGTGGAGGAAGGGATTGAGTGGAAAGCAACTTGGGAAGGCTAGAAATCAAGTTTCATATGGTGGGAGTGGAGCAACTTGATCTCAACACAAGGGTAGGTAGTTTTCTTCTCGAAATGTAAGGTAGGAGTGGTGGTTCTTTCGATGGCTCTCTCCACGAATGAAGAGGAGGTGGAGGGTATTTATAGCCTCCACAAAAATCCAACCATTACACACATTTGACCAATCTCGGTCAGACCGAAGTTGACAACTCGGTGAGACCGAAAGTTCAAATCTTGTAAACGTTGGGATTTTCGGTGGGACCGAAAATACAATCTCGCTTAGTCCGATTCTTCCAAAGTCTAGGGTTTGCCAATCTCGGTGGGACCGACTTTCTCATCTCGGTGACACCGATTTGAGTACAGAAGGTTACAGAAGGTTGGCAACACCAATTTCGGTATGACCGAGTTTGGAATCGGAAAATCCGAAATTACTAGGGTTTGGGTATATGGCTGAGGTGGTTCATCTCGGTGTGACTGAGTTTATGGAATCGGTGGGACCGAGATTACTTATGGGTTTATGTTGGAATGAAAGATTGCTGATAGTTTGAGAGATAAATCATTAAGCACTTTGAGCAACCAGATCATCATCATAACCTCATCCCCTTTTAATAGTATTGGCTTTCCTATGGACTCAATGTGATCTTGGATCACTAAACCAAAAATGGAGTCTTGAGCTTTTGCCAATGTTTTCCTTAGCATTTTGAGGGGTCCACATCATCAGTCATTGCCATACCCATATCACTGAACTTTCTGAAACATTCTCAAGGAATAATTAGTTCAATGATATATATGTTGTTATTAATTACCAAAACCACCCGGGGATTAGTTGCACTTTCAAGTTCTTACCCTCATCCCTAAAGTCAAAGGCGCTGACCTAATCTCCCAATTTAGGCCTATTGCTCTCGTTAACAACTTTGCTAAGATCCCTGCCAAGGGTATGGCTGTTAAAGTGTTCCCGATCGCTCATCGGGTCATTAGTCATTTCCAATCCGCGTTCATTAAGGGGAGATACATCCTGGACGGGGTGCTTTGCCTCCACGAAATTTTCCATGACCTTCGCAGCAAGAACTGAAGGAAATATGCCCTAGAGGCAATAATAAAGTTATTATTTATTTCCTCATATCATGATAAATGTTTATTATTCATGCTAGAATTGTATTAACCGGAAACATGATACATGTGTGAATACAAAGACGAAACTATAGTCACTAGTATGCCTCTACTTGACTAGCTCATTAATCAAAGATGGTTATGTTTCCTGACCATAGACATGTGTTGTCATTTGATTAGTGGGATCACATCATTAGGAGAATGATGTGATTGACTTGACCCATTCATTAGCCTAGCACTTGATCGTTTAGTATCTTGCTATTGCTTTCTTCATGACATATACAAAGTTCCTACAACTATGAGATTGTGCAACTCCCGTTTACCGGAAGAACACTTTGTGTGCTACCAAACATCACAATGTAACTGGGTGATTATAAAGGTGCTCTACAGGTGTTTCCGAAGGTACATGTTGGGTTGGCATAATTCGAGATTAGGATTTGTCACTCCGATTGTCGGAGAGGTATCTCTGGGCCCTCTCGGTAATACTCATCACCTAAGCCTTGCAAGCATGTAACTAATGAGTTAGTTATGAGATGACTTATTACAGAATGAGTAAAGAGACTTGCCGGTAACGAGATTGAACTAGGTATTGGATACCGACGATCAAATCTCGGGCAAGTAACATACCGATGACAAAGGGAACAAAGTATGTTGTTGTGCGGTTTGACCGATAAAGATCATCGTAGAATATGTAGGAACCAATATGGACATCTAGGTCCCGCTATTGGTTATTGACCGAGAATGGTTTTAGGTCATGTCTACATAGTTCTCGAACCCGTAGGGTCCGCACGCTTAACGTTTCGATGACAGTTTTATTATGAGTTTATAGGTTTTGATGTACCGAAGTTTGTTCGGAGTCCCGGATGTGATCACGGACATGACGAGGAGTCTCGGAATGGTCGAGACATGAAGATTGATATATTGGAAGCCTATATTTGGACATCGGAATGGTTCCGGGTGAAATCGGCACTTTACCGGAGTACCGGGAGGTTACCGGAACCCCCCGGGAGGTTAATGGGCCTACATGGGCCAAGAGGGAGAAGAGGAAGGAGCAAGGAGGGGCAGCGCCCTCCCCCTCCTAGTCCGAATAGGACAAGGGAAGGCGGCGGCGCCCCCCCTTTCCTTCTCCTCCTCCCCTCTTTCCTCCTTCTCTCCTACTCCAACTTGGAAAAGGGGAGTCCTACTCCCGGTGGGAGTAGGACTCCCCCCTTGGCGTGCCCCCTTAGGCCGGTGGCCTCCTCCCCCTTGGCTCCTTTATATACGGGGGCGGGGGGCACCCTTGAGACACACAAGTTGATCTACGGATCGTTCCTTAGCCGTGTGCGGTGCCCCCTTCCACCATATTCCACCTCGGTCATATCGTCGCAAAGCTTAGGCGAAGCCCTGCGCCGATAGAACATCAAGATCGCCACCACGCCGTCGTCTTGTGGAACTCTCCCTCGACACTCGGCTGGATCGGAGTTCGAGGGACATCATCGAGCTGAACGTGTGCTGAACTCGGAGGCTCCGTACGTTCGGTGCTTGGATCGGTCGAATCGTGAAGACGTACGACTACGTCAACCGCGTTGAGCTAATGCTTAAGCTTACGGTCTACGAGGGTACGTGGACGAACACTCTCCCCTCTCGTTGCTATGCCATCACCATGATCTTGCGTGTGCGTAGGAAATTTTTTGAAATTACTCGTTCCCCAACAAATGGCATCCGAGCCTAGGTTTTATCGTTGATGTTATATGCACGAGTAGAACACAAGTGAGTTGTGGACGATATAAGTCATCTTGCTGCCAAAGATGTCATACTTTGGTCCAGCGGTATTGTGAGATGAAGCGGCCCGGACCGACATTACGCGTCTTGCTTCGCGAGACTGGTTTCACCGTTCACGAGCACTCGTGCTTAAAGGTGGCTGGCGGGTGTCTGTCTCTCTCACTTTAGTTGAACCGAGTGTGGCTACACCCGGTCCTTGTGAAGGTTAAAACGGAGTCTATTTGACAAACTATCGTTGTGGTTTTGATGCGTAGGTAAGAACGGTTCTTGCTAAGCCCGTAGCAGCCACGTAAAATTTTGCAACAACAAAGTAGAGGACGTCTAACTTGTTTTTGCAGGGCATGTTGTGATATGATATGGTCAAGAAGTGATGCTATATTTTATTGTATGAGATGATCATGTTTTGTAACCGAAGTTATCGGCAACTGGCAGGAGCCATATGGTTGTCGCTTTATTGTATGAAATGCAAACGCCCTGTAATTGCTTTACTTTATCACTAAGCGGTAGCGATAGTCGTAGAAGCAATAGATGGCGTAAACGACAACGATGCTACGATGGAGATCAAGGTGTCGCGCCGATGGTGATCACGATGGTGCTTCGAAGATGGAGATCACAAGCACAAGATGATGATGGCCATATCATATCACTTATAATGATTGCATGTGATGTTTATCCTTTATGCATCTTATCTTGCTTTGATTGACGGTAGCATTTTAAGATGATCTCTCACTAAAAATTATCAAGTAGTGTTCTCCCTGAGTATGCACCGTTGCCAAAGTTCGTCGTGCCGAGACACCACGTGATGATTGGGTGTGATAAGCTCTACGTCCATCTACAACGGGTGCAAGCCAGTTTTGCACACGAGAATACTCGAGTTAAACTTGACGAGCCTAGCATATGCAGATATGGCCTCGGAACACGGAGACCAAAAGGTCGAGCGTGAATCATATAGTAGATATGATCAACATAATGATGTTCACCATTGAAAACTACTCCATCTCACGTGATGATCGGTTATGGTTTAGTTGATTTGGATCACGTGATCACTTAGATGACTAGAGATGTCTGTCTAAGTGGGAGTTCTTTAGTAATATGATTAATTGAACTTAAATTTATCATGAACTTAGTACTGATAGTATCTTGCTTGTCTATGTTTATTTGTAGATAGATGGCTCGTGATGTTGTTCCGTTGAATTTTAATCGTTCCTTGAGAAAGCAAAGTTGAAAGATGATGGTAGCAATTACACGGATTGGGTCCGTAACTTTGAGGATTATCCTCATTGCTGCACGAAGAGTTACGTCTGGAAGCACGGCTGGGTGCCAGTGCTGCTTGCCGATGTAACCGACGACGTTAAGAACGTCTGGCGAGCAAAGTGATGACTACTCTATAGTTCATGTGCCATGCTTTACGGCTTAGAACCGGTCTTCAACGATGTTTTGAGCGTCATGGAGCATATGAGATGTTCCAGAGTTGAAGTTAATATTTCAAGCAAATGCCCGGATTGAGAGATATGAAGTCTCCAATAAGTTCTATAGCTGCAAGATGGAGGAGAATAGTTACGTCGGTGAACATATACTCGTAATGTCTGGGTATAACAATCACTTGATTCAACTGGGAGTTAATCTTCACGATGATAGTGTCATTGACAGAATTCTTCAATCACTTCCACCAAGCTACAAGAGCTTCGTGATGAACTATAATATGCAAGGGATGAACAAGACTATTCGAGCTCTTAGCGATCTTTGAAAGCCACGGAGGTAGAAATCAAGAAGGAGCATCAAGTGTTGATGGTCAACAAGACCACTAGTTTCAAGAAAAGGGCAAAGGGAAGAAGAAGGGAACTTCAAAAGAACGGCAAGCAAGTTGCTGCTCAAGAGAAGAAACCCAAGTATGGACCTAAGCACAAAACCGAGTGCTTCTAATGCAAGCGATGGACATTTGGAAGCGGAACTGCCCCAAGTATTTGGCGGATAAGAAGGATGGCAAAGTGAACAAAGGTATATGTGATATACATGTTATTGATGTGTACCTAACTAGAGCTCGTAGTAGCACCTGGGTATTTGATACTGGTTCGGTTGCTAATATTTGCAACTCGAAACAGGGACTACGGAATAAGCGAGCACTGGCCAAGGATGAGGTGACGATGCACGTGGGAAACGGTTCCAAAGTCGATGTGATCGCGGTCGGCACGCTACCTCTATATCTACCATCGGGATTAGTTTTAGACCTGAATAATTGTTATTTGGTGCCTGCGTTGAGCATGAACATTATATTTGGATCTTGTTTGATGCGAGACGGTTATTCATTTAAATCAGAGAATAATGGTTGTTCTATTTATATGAGTAATATCTTTTATGGTCATGCGCCCTTGAAGAGTGGTCTATTTTTATTAAATCTCGATAGTAGTGATACACATATTCATAATGTTGAAGCCAAAAGATGCAGAGTTGATAATGATAGTGCAACTTATTTGTGGCAATCGCCGTTTAGGTCATATCGATGTAAAACGCATGAAGAAACTCCATCTTGATGGACTTCGGAATCACTTGATTATGAATCACTTGGTACTTGCGAACCGTGCCTCATGGGCAAGATGACTAAAACACCGTTCTCCGGTACTATGGAGAGAGCAACAGATTTGTTGGAAATCATACATACAGATGTATGTGGTCCGATGAATGTTGAAGCTCGTGGTGGATATCGTTATTTTCTCACCTTCACAGATGATTTAAGCAGATATGGGTATATCTACTTAATGAAGCACAAGTCTGAAACATTTGAAAAGTTCAAATAATTTAAGAGTGAAGTGGAGAATCATCATACCAAGAAAATAAAATTTCTGCGATCTGATCGTGGAGGAGAATATTTGAGTTACGAGTTTGGTTTACATTTGAAACAATGCAGAATAGTTTCGCAACTCACGCCACCTGGAACACCACAACGACATGGTGTGTCCGAACGTCGTAATCGTACTTTACTTGATATGGTGCGATCTATGATGTCTCTTACCAATTTACCGCTATCGTTTTGGGGTTATGCTTTAGAGACGGCCGCATTCACGTTAAATAGGGCACCATCAAAATCCGTTGAGACGACGCCTTATGAACTGTGGTTTGGCAAGAAACCAAAGTTGTCGTTTCTTAAAATTTGGGGCTGCGATGCTTATGTGAAGAAACTTCAACCAGATAAGCTCGAACCCAAATCGGAGAAATGTGTCTTCATAGGATACCCAAAAGAAACTGTTGGGTACACCTTCTATCACAGATCCGAAGGCAAGACATTCGTTGCTAAAATGGATCCTTTCTAGAAGGAATTTCTCTCGAAAGAAGTGAGTGGGAGGAAAGTAGAACTTGATGAGATAATCGTATCTACTCCCTTATTGGAAGGTAGTTCATCACGACAACCGGTTCCGTGACAACTACACCAATTAGTGAGGAAGCTAATGATATTGATCATGAAACTTCAGATCAAGTTTCTGCTGAACCTCGTGGTCTACGAGTAAGATCCGCACCAGTGGTACGGTAATCCTATTCGGAAGTCATGTTACTTGACCATGATGAACCTACAAACTATGAGGAAGCGATGATGAGCCCAGATTCCGCAAAATGGCTGGAGGCCATGAAATCTGAGATGGGATCCATGTATGAAAACAACGTATGGACTTTGGTTGACTTGCCCGATGATCGGCAAGCCATTGAGAATAAATGGATCTTTAAGAAGAAGACTGACGCTGATGGTAATGTTACTGTCTATAAAGCTCGACTTGTTGCGAAAGGTTTTCGACAAGTTCAAGGGGTTGACTACGATGAGACTTTCTCACCCGTAGCGATGCTTAAGTCTGTCCGAATCATGTTGGCTATTGTTGCATTTCATAATTATGAAATTTGGCAAATGGATGTCAAGACTGCATTCTTGAATGGATTTCTAGAAGAAGAGTTGTATATGATGCAGCCGGAAGGTTTTGTTGATCCAAAAGGTGCTGACAAAGTGTGCAAGCTCCAGCGTTCCATTTATGGACTGGTGCAAGCATCTCAGAGTTGGAATAAACGCTTTGATAGTGTGATCAAAGCATATAGTTTTATCTGAGACTTTTGGAGAAGCTTTGTATTTACAAGAAAGTGAGTGGGAGCTCTGTAGCATTTCTAGTTTTATATGTTGATGACATATTATTAATTGGAAATGATATAGAATTTCTGGATAGCATAAAGGGATACTTGAATAAAAGTTTTTCAATGAAAGACCTCGGTGAAGCTGCTTACATATTGGGCATCAAGATCTATAGAGATAGATCAAGACGCTTAATAGGACTTTCACAAAGCACATACCTTCACAAGATTTTGAAAAAGTTCAAAATGGATCAGGCAAAGAAAGGATTCTTGCCTGTACTACAAGGTGTGAAGTTGAGTCAAACTCAATGCCCGACCACAGCAGAAGATAGAGAGAAAATGAAAAATGTTCCCTATGCTTCAGCCATAGGCTCTATCATGTATGCAATGCTGTGTACCAAAGTAATCCAGGAGTGGATCACTGGACAGCGGTCAAGAACATCCTGAAATACCTGAAAAGGACTAAGGATATGTTTCTCGTATATGGAGGTGACAAAGAGCTAGTCGTAAATGGTTACGTCGATGCAAGCTTTGACACTGATCCGGACGATTCTAAATCGCAAACCGGATCGTGTTTATATTAAGCGGTGGAGCTATAAGTTGGTGCAGTTCTAAACAAAGCGTCGTGGCGGGATCTACATGTGAAGCGGAGTACATAGCTGCTTCAAGCAGCAAATGAAGGAGTCTGGATGAAGGAGTTCATTTCAATCTAGGTGTCATACCTAGTGCATCGGGACCAATGAAGATCTTCGTGACAATCTTGGTGCAATTGCTTTGGCAAAGGAATCCAGATTTCACAAGAGGACCAAGCACATCAAGAGACGGTTCAATTCCATTCGGGACCAAGTCCAAGTGGGAGACATAGAGATTTGCAAAATACATACGGATCTGAATGTTGCGCACCCATTGACTAAGCCTCTCTCACGAGCAAAACATGATCAGCACCAAGACTCCATGGGTGTTAGAATCATTACTATGTAATCTAGATTATTGACTCTAGTGCAAGTGGGGACTGAAGGAAATATGCCCTAGAGGCAATAATAAAGTTATTATTTATTTCCTTATATCATGATAAAAGTTTATTATTCATGCTAGAATTGTATTAA
>CM038142.1:88716359-88903886 GCA_021437245.1 Aegilops speltoides
CGTGGAGTCATCACGGTCAATGGAAATACGGAACGCTCCCTCCGAACGGAGGAACATACAATGCTCTCATGGCGGAAATCTGAGCAGCCTTCTCGTGCAATTCTCAAGTCCGCAATTAAAAAGCATGATACAACAAAACGCGCCCGAGCAATGCCAACTAAGACCACTGGCGCGATCGAGCATCGCAGAGTAATGCGGCCCCACCCCTCGCCCACAAGATGATCGCAAGAATAACACTCCAAGACATCATTACGCTTTGGAGATACCATGGGCGCAGGGAGGGGCTTGATCACAAGGGACAAAGAGTGCGACTCGACCACACCAGGCTCATATGAGCCCCCTTTGGTTTACTTTTTTATCTTTTCTTCTTTTCATGAATACAGACTCTGTTAATCGAAGCCTTGCTCGACGGCAAGACTTGCGAACTCACGATGCAACGATCGAGGGACTCAAGAAGGCTGCGACGAACAATCAGGTGGTCTCCATTACGAGCATTAAATTCGATTACATACACCAAGTCTGCAGCTCATCCTCGGAGGGGACATGTTAATTTAGTCCAAATCCCTTGCTTACCAAGACTATTTGTATCATCCGCTTTATTAGTGACCTTCTTTCGTAAATAACGCAACACTTCCTTTTGCAAGTACATTACCTTTTTATTGCAATTATGCTACCTCTTATATATGTTCATTAAATGACATCTTGCACCCGTATACTTTGGTACGGCCGAATATGCCAGGGGCTTCTGTTCCCCGGATTATGGTGTAATTAAGTCTGAACACTTTCACAAGTGCGGCACCCCGAACTTATAGCATTATATGAATCAGCTCCGAATCATGTCTTGGGTCAATAGTTGGGTTTGCCCGGCTCCCATGTTTTGGTACCTTACGCCCGTTCCGTCGGCTAAGGTAGCACTGGAGAACCATCGCGATTGCGCCCGGTTGAGCCGGGTTAACGCCTCGATGGAGAAAGCTAAAACCGACCGGCATGATAAGGCGAGAGACTGGTCGCTATTCGAGAGGTTCTTTTGGGTCCCTAAAGACTCATGCCGCTTCGAGCGAAGTTCGGATGATGTCCGACGGCGTGGATAGCGCCCGATTCGGTCTTCGAATACCAAGGGCTTCGCTGAAATTTAAAATTATAGAATTCTATGGCTAAGGAGAGTGTTCAAGCATTATAAGTCCGTCGCCTTGTTCGTCGTGGTTGGCGCCTCCTAGATGGACCCAATAATGGGAACAAGAGTGCTCAAGTTTATCACCGAACACCCCAGCCCTTGTAGCTTGGGGGCTGAAGCTAATGACTTGCCATCTCTCGATTTTACAAACGGCCGCACAAGAGGTAATATTTTAAATTCAATAAGCGTTGCTCATGGCGATATAAACAAAGTTTTCAGCGCCGGGATAAATACACAGCGAAGTTCACTCAAAATTACATCTCGGGGCACAAATCGCAATATCGCAGGCTCCCTTTAGGACAACTTTATAATATCGCTCCCGTGCGATGCTCCTTGCGGCGGCGGCGGATCCGTGAGAAGCTTCTCCGCATCGGTTTGCCCCATTGCACCTTTATGCGGGCAAGGGCCCGACGAGCACCTTCAATACAAAGTGAGCGCTTGATCACATCCAGCCAGGGGCATGCATCCACCAGCCGCCGCAGACTAGGCCAAAGTAGCTGCGGGCATGGCCTGTCGAGCCATAGTCGAACTATGAGGCCCTTCATGGCCTCCTCGGCTACCTTGTGGAGTTCGACCAGCTGCTTCACTGGTCGCTTGGGGCACCGGATGGCGGTCTCGGCAGATACCGAGACCGAAGACCTTCTCCGTCGAGCTCCCTCCTCGCCATGATAGAAAGCGGCGGCATCGGACGCACTCACGCAGCATCTGCAAATGCCCCGAGAGCTCCGAATTGGGTAAGTATCCGTAATTTACATTAACGCGTGCCTGCTCTGCATGAAAAAGGCCTTACCCGCCGCTATCTTCTTTATGTCCTCTACCTCCTGAAGGGCCTTCTGGGCCTCGGCCTTGGCGGACTTGGCACTTTCGAGAGCCGAGGCAAGCTCGGACTCTTGAGTCTTGGAGTCACGCTCCAAACTCTCATGTTTTTCCATGAGAGCCTGGAGCTCTTGCCGCACTTCCGCCACCAGCGCCACTTGCTTTTCTCGCTCAGCCCGTTCCGTGGCTGCATTGCGTTCGGCCACGGACACGACATCCTTCAGGGCTGCCACATCCTTAGTGGCCCCTGCATTACACATATTATCCTTATTAATTTTGTTTGCAACCAAAACCCTTTTCTGTAAGGTACTTCTTTAAAGTGGTGTTACTCACCTTCTTTTTCCTTGAGCTGCCTCTTGGCATGGCCGAGCTCTTGCTCCGACCGCTCAAGGTCCTTTTTCAGCGCTTCGACCTCCGCCGTTAATGCGGAAGAGGTCAACAACGCAGCCTGCAAACCCATATTGACATATTTTTAGAAACCCTGCGTATATCTTGTTAAAGATCCTTAGTCCGGCTTTTCTTTCCGAACACCGCACTAAGCATCAGGGGCTACTGTCTATGCGGTATTACATTACATAATTTTAAACTTCTTACCTCAAAGCCTGTTAGAAGGCTGTTGCAGGCTTCAGTCAGCCCGCCCTTGGCGAGCTGGACCTTCTCAATCACCGCACTCATGAGAGTGCGGTGTTCTTCCTCGATGGAAGCGCCTTTAAGCGCCTCCAGCAGGTTATCCGGTGCCTCCGGTTGGACGGAGGCCGCCGTCGTCGTAGTCCTGCCCTTCTTTCGAAGGGGTCGCTTGCCGGACTCTGGAACCACTACGGGTTCCGAGGTAGAGTCCGGCACAAAGTCCGGAGGTCGCTGGCGGCGCCCCGAGCCTCCTCTGGCGGGTCCCCTCAGGGATTCCGCCTCGTCGCCCTCGCCGACGTGGGGTAGAGGCGTCGGGATGGAATTTACATCCGACGGCGCCAAAGACCCGCCATCGAGTCGAGAAGATCGTCAACGCCGGACTACTGGTAGAATGCGGCGTTAGAAGGACACTACATGGCATACGATTATGCGGCATATAAAAGATCTGAATACTTACGATCTCGCGGACGCTTTGGCCCTTGAGGCCCTCTTCCTCGCCAACGCTGATGTTGGCGAAACTGTCCGGGGGGATAGTTCTCCCCCTCTTGGACCCTTCGGCCGCCCCGATTGGGGAGGCCTTCCTCTTCCTCTCTCCCTCCTCCTCCTCATCTTCGGAGGAGGAGTCCTCGTCGTCGTCAGATGCCTGATTACGGGAACTCTTTCGAGTCCCCGTGGCCACCTTCTTGGCCTTCTTCTCCGGCACCACGTACGGTGCCGGAACCAGCAGCCTTGCTAAATGGGCATCCACTGGTTCTTCTGGCATGGGAGCCGGGCTGATGAGCAGCTCGGCCTTCTCCATCCATTCCTGTCAAAGGAAGAGGCAGATTAAAAACCTCGCTAGAGTCAATCTAATTACTACAAGTGTCCCGTAATGGGGTCGAATCACTTACCTCGTCAGTCGGAGACTGCGAGCTGAATCCGCGGTCTTCGGTCGCGGATGCAGGGGCATCGGCGCTTTTGAACAGCACCCTCCAGGCGCCTTCGTACGTTGTATCGAAGAGCCCGCTCAACGTCTGGTGCTGTTCCGGATTAAACTTCCACAGATTAAATGCCCGTTCTTGGCATGGGAGAATCCGCCGGAGGAGCATGACCTGGACCACGTCGACGAGCCGGAGCCTATTGCTAACCAGCTTCTTGATGCAGGCTCGAAGTCCCGTCACCTCCACCGGATCGCCCCACTGCAAGCCCTTCTCTTTCCAGGAAGTGAGCTGCATGGGGATTCCAGATCTAAATTTGGGGGCCGCCGCCCATGTAGGCTCGCGCGGCTCGGTGATATAGAACCACCCCGACTGCCACCCCTTGACGGAGTCCATGAAGGTCCCTTCTAGCCAAGGGACGTTGGGCAGCTTGCCAAAGATGGCACCTCCAAGATTCGCTTATGCCCCTTCACAACCTTCGCTTGACGTTGAAGGTCTTGAGCCACAGTCGAAGTGGGGCGGATGCAGAGAAAGGCCTCACACACGACGATAAACGCCGAGATGTTGAGGACGAAGTTGGCGCCGATCGTGGAAATCCAGCCGTAGTAAAACATGAGCCCCGAACGAATGGATGGGCGGAAAGCCCAGTCCGCGGAGGAAGTGGGTAAGGAAGACGACCCTCTCATGAGGCCACAGGGTGGGAATGAGCTGCCCGCGTCGAGGCAGCCGATGCGTGATGTCATTTGGAAAGGTATCCGGCGTCGCAGCAGCTTGGTGATGTCCTCCTCCTTAGCGGTGGAGGCCATCCATTTGCCTCCCTCCGGACATATTCGGAGAAGGGTTGAGGTGAGATGCGCGAGCTTGGGCGTTGGAGCTTGAGTTCGCAGGGATGGATAAGCAAAGGAGGAAGAAGGCGTTGGTGAGAAGGTAAATCCTTATCCCTTATATATAGGCGGACAAAACTATGCGTCCCTCACCGGCCTGGTAAAACTCGCTTATCTCCCAAGCGCCACCATCAATGGCGCGGTTGGGTTACCCACGCACGTATTGATGAGAATCCGGAATAAGGGGAACACGATCTCGCTCGACAGACATGCTAAGGAAACCGCCGCTAAACGTCTTTGAAGTGGTACGAAGAATTCAAACAAAGGCTTGGTGCCGGTGTGATGTCACGCCGCATAATACGTCAGCAGATTGGATCGGTGTATATGTTTTATTCTCTCTACGTTTGGAATGTGGAAATTATTTTGCAGAGCCGGACACTATCCTGGTGTTCATTATCTTCTCCGGATTATTCAAGGGAGGAACCCGCCTTGCAATGCCGAACATTATGCACGCCGGACTTATCGTCATTGAAGACTGGTTCAGGGGCTACTGAGGGAGTCCTGGACTAGGGGGTGTCCGGACAGCCGGACTATCAATATCCGCCGGACTCCAAGACTACGAAGATAGAAGATTGAAGACTCCGGCTCGTGTCCGGAAGGTACTTTCCTTGGCGTGGAAGGCAAGCTTGGCGATACGGATATGTAGATCTCCTACCATTTTAACCGACTCTATGTAACCCTAGCCTCTCCGGTGTCTATATAAACCGGAGGGCCTTAGTCCGTAGGACAACATACATCTCAACAATCATACCATAGGCTAGCTTCTAGGGTTTAGCCTCCTCGATCTCGTGGTAGATCTACTCTTGTACTACCCATATCATCAATATTAATCAAGGTAACGTAGGGTTTTACCTCCATCGAGAGGGCCTGAACACAGGTAAAAACATTGTGTCCCTCGTCTCCTGTTACCATCCGCCTAGACGCACAGTTCGGGACCCCCTACCCGAGATCCGCCGGTTTTGACACCGACAACAAGTTTTGAGGAATTTGACCAGATGAACCTTGAGGAATTTCACTAAGCGTTCTTGTCTTAGGTTCCAGAGTTGTACAGATCAAAGATCCACACAATTAGGGAATCTTGAAGAAAATGATTGCTTAGAGAAACAGTTCAAGATCATATGATGTGTGAGGTGTTCATATGTGTGAAGATTTGAAGAATAAACACCTTTGAAGATTTTCAGGAAAGTTTGAGAATCAAAGTGAGTAATAAAAGTAACTTTTAATTACCCGAAGTGAAGAACACGATTTAACCGAGAAGAACAGATGTGAAGTTCGTCAGTTAGATCTCCCATGCCCTAACTTGGCAGAGGAAGACAGCTACGGCGGCAGAGTGAAGATTTCATGGTCGGCGTGAGTACGACGGCGACGAGGTCGAGGCAGCGAAGCTCTTCCTCACCGGCGACGATGGAGAAGCGGCGCTTAGGGTTTGAGGAGCTCGAGCGAGAGAGAAGCGATCGGCGGAGTAAATGAAGTGAGGAAGGGAGAGGGTATTTATAGACACGGTGAAAAACTGTTCGCCCGTAGATTTTGGGACGAACGTGCCCCTGCCCTTTCTCCTTCTCGCGACATGTGTCACCCACGTACTGTGTAGTTGAGATCGTGTACGATCGTGGGTGAATAGAATAATGCATCATGGGATGCGGAACGGTTTGAGCGGCAAAAACGAAAATTTGGATAAGATTTGTTTTAAAGTTTCGTTCGCAATTTCTTCAGCTGACAAGGACACAGTGAAGATTTTGAACGAGTTTCAAATAGAACGCACATGAAGAATTTGTGAATAGATTGGGTTGAGTTTAGCATAGAGGGGAAGGGGTCCGATCACATTCACTTAGCAGAAAAAGCAGCTTGAAGAAATAGCTATAAGTGAATGCTGTAGAGGACATAAACTCATATATATCCAATGAAGAAAAACGACGGAAACAGTGAAGATTTTGCAAAGTTGAAGAATTGAAAAACTGAAGAATTTCAAAAACTGAGGAAAAACTCAAATTTAAGATTTTCAATTTTTTGTGGTGGCGTGACCCACCGTATAAGAATGATGATTTCAGACACCGCGTACAATTGTCGTAGGGTTCTGAGAATCAAATTCTTCATTAATTTCTTCACACTTAGAGTGCTATTCTTCATTGATTGAAGAAAAACGTTTCTTCATGTGTTGCACATCTAAGTCATCAATTTTGCATAAGTGTCAGGGTGTGTGTCCTTTTCAAAGAACATTCGAAGATTCTAAGATATTTAGCTCACACCGCAACTTGCTAAATCTCTTCTCATCCAAGGGCTTAGTGAAGATATCAGCCAGCTGTTCTTCAATCTTCACGTGCTCTATGGACATGTCGCCCTTCAACACATGATCACGAAGAAAATGATGACGAATCTGAATGTGCTTTGTCTTCGAGTGCTGAACTGGGTTGTGAGCAATCTTGATGGCACTCCCATTGTCACAGAGGAGAGGCACATTCTTCACGTTGACGCCATAGTCCTTGAGTGTTTGCTTCATCCAAAGCAGTTGAGCATAGCAAGAGCCATCAGCAATGTATTCAGCTTCCGCAGAGACAAGGATACGATTACATTTTTCGAGGACCAACAGACCAAAGATCGTCCGAGGAAATGACAAGTGCCGATGTTGACTTGCGGTCCACACGATCACCAAAGATAGTCGAGTCGAATATCCAATGAGATCAAAAGTAGAGCCCTTGGGGTACCATAATCCTAGTGTTGGTGTGTGAGCTAGATATCAAGAATATGCTTCACAGCCTTATGGTGTGATTCCTTGGTGCAGGTTGAAATCGGGCACACATGCAAACACTAAGCATTATATCCGCCTAGATGCACATAAGTACAATAAAGAACCAATCATGGAGCGGTATACCTTGTGATCAAGTCAATACCATTTTCATCATTGCATAGATGGCCATTTGTGGGCATAGGAATTTTGACGCCTTTGCAATCTTGCATGCCGAATTTCCTCAAGACATCTTTGAGGTATTTCTCTGAGATATGAATATGCCATTGCGCTATTCGATTGAATTTGAAGACCTAAGAAGAATTTCAACTCTCCCATCATAGACATTTGATATTCTTCACTCATCATATAGGCAAATTCATCACTATAACATTGGTCAGTACATCCAAAGATAATATCATCAACATATATTTGGCACACAAACAGTTCACCATCATAAGATTTAGAAAAGAGAGTAGGGTCGAGTGAACCGGGTGTGAAGCCATTCTTCACGAAGAATTCCTTCAATGTATCATACCACGCCCGAGGGGCTTGCTTGAGGCCATAGAGGGCCTTATTAAGTCTGAAGACTTTGTCAGGATTCTTTGGATCTTCAAAACACCGGGGTTGAGCAACATATACTTCTTCCTCAAGCTTACCATTGAGGAATGCACTTTTCACATCCATTTGATATAAGATGATATCATGATGGTTAGCATAAGCAAGTAATATGCGAATAGCCTCAAGTCTAGCAACAGGTGCAAAAGTTTCATCGAAATCAATTCCTTCAACCTGTGTGTAGCCTTGAGCTACCAGTCGTGCCTTATTCCTCGCCATAAGGCCATTTTCATCTTGCTTGTTGCGGTAGATCCACTTTGTGCCAATGATATTATGCTTGCGAGGATCTAGACGTTTGACCAGTTCCCAGACATTGTTGAGCTCGAACTGATGTAATTCTTTTTGCATAGCCTGAATCCACTCCGGCTCCAAAAATGCTTCATCTACCTTAGTGGGCTCTGTGATAGAGACAAAAGCATAGTGCCCACAAAAGTTAGATAAATGTGAAGCTTTTGAGCGTGTGAGAGGACCTGGTGCTCTAATGTCATCGATGATCTTCTCCACTTGCACTTCTTTTGCAACGCAAGGATGAGCTAGTTGTCGCTGAGGAGTTTGATCAGCATTTTCTTCAGCACCATTTTCCTCAGCATTTTCTTCAGGTGCATCAGCTCGACGTTCTTCATGAACTAGAATGAATTCTTCAGCAGATTCTTCAGTAGGAATGACATCCTCAGTTGCCTTGAACTTGATAGAATCCTCAGGTGCTGGTTCATCTAACACAGAAGGTAGGTGCTCTCTTTGCGAGCCATTAGTTTCATCGAATTGCACATCTACAGTGTCAACAATCTTGTGAAGAACAATGTTGAAGACTCTGTAGGTGTGCGAGTCCTTTCCGTAACCAAGCATAAAACCTTCATGTGCTTTCGGTGCAAATTTAGAATTGTGGTGAGGGTTTCTAATCCAACATTTAGCACCGAAGACTTTGAAATAACTCACATTGCGTTTCTTGTCAGTGAGGAGTTCATAGGCCGTCTTCTTGAAGAATTTGTAAAGATATACTCTGTTGATGATGTGGCATGCAGTATCAATTGCATCAATCCAAAAACGATGAGGCGTTTTGTATTCATCAAGCATAGTGCGAGCCATCTCAACAAGAGTTCTGTTCTTGCGCTCCATGACGCCATTTTGCTGAGGAGTATAGGGAGCAGATAGCTCATGAGTAATACCAAGTTCATCAAGATAATCATCAAGACCGGAATTCTTGAACTCAGTTCCATTGTCACTTCTGATGTGCTTGATTTTCACACCAAAGTTGGTTGAAGCCCTCGAGGAAAATCGTTTGAAGACTTCCTGCACTTCATGTTTGTAAGTAACAATGTGTACCCATGTATATCGAGAGTAATCATCAACAATGACAAAACCATATAGAGATGCATCATTAGTGACTGCTGAGTAATGATTAGGTCCAAGAGGTCCATGTGAAGCAATTCAATGGATGAGTAGTGGTCATGATAGTCTTCTTTGGATGCTTGGCCTTGGTCATTTTTCCAGCTTCACAGTTCGCATAAGTGATCCTTGAGGAATTTGACATTCTCAATGCCAATGACATGCTTCTTCTTCGCAAGCGTGTGCAAATTCTTCATGCTGCGTGACCAAGTCGTCGATGCCATAGCCAGCCTTTCAAGCTTTTGCAAGTAGACACACGGCTGGTTGTGGTCTCAGTAGAGAAATCAACAATATACAAATCTCCTCTCCTAAAGCCTTCGAAGACTTTGGAATTGTCAGCTTCCATAATCACAACACAACGATACTTGCCAAAGACAACAACCATATCAAGATCACAAAGCATTGAGATTGACATGAGGTTGTATCCTAAGGACTCAACAAGCATGACTTTGTCCATGTGTTTATCCTTAGAGATTGCAACCTTACCAAGACCCAATACGACTTTTGCCTTTGTCAAGAAGATGATATGCTTCAGATGTGACGGTGATAAGGGAGCATCCATCAATAGATTCTTGTCACCAGTCATGTGATTCGTACATCCACTATCGAGGACCCACTCAGTAGCTTTGGGTTGATCATCCTGCAGATGAATTAGTGTAGCTTACAATCTCATATGCTTCATTTGTGAAGAATATGATATCAAGTTCATCAGATGAATTTCATCAACCAGTAAACAGATATAGCAATATGAGGATGTGTGAAATGAAGGTTCATTTCATCATGATTCGCCTGCGTCCTTTCAGGCATTTTTGTCAGGTCCCCAGCAAATTCTTCAGACGTTAAAGCACGTCTTGAGACCTGACCCTGCAGAAGAGATTAGTTCTTTTTCTTCACCACCCACATCTGAAGGGGTGGCAAAGAGTTCATCACTCTGCGAGCACCATACGAGAATGGTGGCATAGAGGCCAAACCATTTCGTTTCACATAAGAGGGGTTAGGGTAAGCATATGAATAAGCAGAGAAATTCTTCGAGGACTTATGAAAATAATGGTTTGAAGAATAATGCACATATTCATAGCCCTTAGCTCTACCCTGCGTAACAGAGTTGTTAGCACGATGATAATCATATGAGGACTTTGATCCTTTTGAGGAATTTGATCCACGTGAGGAATTTTGTCCGTATGAGGACTTGGATCCATATGAAGAATTTGGTCCATATGAAGCCTTTGATTTGGGGTTCCTGTTCTTCACAGGTGGTGTCATGAGGACATTCACCTGAAGACTTTCAAGGCACTTCTTGGGAACCTAGATTTTCTTCATAGGAGAACCATTCCTGCAGTTAGTGCCAACATATCTAGCAAATACTTCACCATTCTGATTTTTGAACAGTTTATAGTTGGAGTCAAATGACTCATTAGAAGAATGAAGAGACTCACATGTAAAGCCAGATAAGTTAGATGGATCAACTGGAGGTCCCTTTGCAGCAACCCATGAGGTTTTGGGGTACTGCTTAGGCTTCCAATATGTTCCATCAGCATTAAGTTTCCTCTCAAAGGCGATACCCTCTTTCCTAGGGTTTCTGTTGAGGATCTGCTTTGTAAGCACATCACAAAGAGTCTGATGCCCTTTGAGGCTTTTGTACATGCCTGTCATGTACAATTCCTTCAGCCCTGCATCGTCAGTGATACTAGCAATGTCCTCAGATGAGGAATTAGTGATAGCAGAGGCAGGTGAAGAATTCGTAACAGTTGAAGCATTTGAACATCCAGGTGAAGAATTAGCAGATTCGCGTTCAATGCACTTTAAGCATGGAGGAACAAATTCTTCCTGAGAAGCACTGATTTGTTGAGCTAGTAATGAATCGCGCTCCTTCTGAAGATCTTCATAACTCACTCTTAGCTTCTCAAGGTCTTGCTTTCTTTGAAGAAATTCATAAGAAAGTTTCTCATGATCAGATAAGAGAGTGTTATGATGACTTTGAAGGTTATAAAACCTAGACTGAAGTCTCTGAAGATTTTCAGTCAGGGCTTTAGTGCGATCCATTTCTTCACCCAACATATCATCACTTTTGTCTAGCATGTTTTGAACCTTTTCAAAAGCCCTTTGTTGTTTTACAGCAATCTTAGCAAGTTTAGAGTAGCTGGGCTTGAGATCCTCATCAGATTCATTTTCACTAGATTCAAAGGAGGTGTATTTGAGTACCTTTGCACCTTTCGCCATGAAGCAATAGGTGGGAGCATAGTCATCATTATCTTCATCAGGCTTGTCGGTGGGGTCAGTTTCTTCAGTGTTGAAGATGGACTTGCTAACTAAAGCGAGAGCGAAGGCCAGACTTGCCACACCAGTTTCGGATTCTTCAGACGCCTCCTCTTCCTCATGTTCCTCAGATTCAGCTTCAGAGTCCATTTCCTTGCCAATGAATGCCCGAGCCTTCTTGGAGCTGCTCTTCTTGTGAGATGAAGACTTCGAGGATTTTGATGACGAAGATTTTGATGATTTCTTCTTCTTCTTCGCATCATCAGAACTGTAATCCTTGTATTTCTTCTTCTTCAATTCCTTTTCCCACTGAGGACAATCTTGAATATAGTGACCAGGTTTCTTGCATTTGTGGCACAACCTTCACTTATAGTCACTGGATGAGGAATCACTGCTTCTTGAGGATTTTCCAAAGCGACCACGTCTTGAGAACTTCGAATTTCTTCACGAGCGGTGCTAGCTTCGCTCAATTCTTCAGATCACCAAGGCTACTACCGTAATCCTCACATTTGAGTCGACACAGCCTTGGCCTTCGTGGCACGTGGTTTGCCATAGCTCGAACCATAGAGATCTCTCTTTTCAGCAAGCTGGAACTCGTGAGTATTTAGCCTTTCGAGGATATCGACAGGATCAAGAGACTTTTAGTCAGCCCGTTCTTGTATCATCAGTCCCAGAGTATCAAATGAGGAATCAAGCGATCTCAACAGTTTCTTCACCACCTCATGGTCAGTGATGTCAAGTGGCACCGAGGGCTTGAGCTCATTTTGAGTGTTCGTGAGGCGATCAAAGGTTTGTTGGACATTTTCATTGTCGAGTCTTTTGAAGCGGTTGAAGAGATTCCGAAGAACATCAACTCGAGAGTCACGCTGAGTTGAGACTCCTTCATTCACTTTGGATAGCCTATACCAGATAAGCTTAGGAGTTTCCAAAGCACTCACTCTTCCATACTGTCCTTTACTCAGATGGCCACATATGATATTCTTCACTTGAGAATCGAGTTGCTTGAATCTCTTCACATCGGTAGCATTCAGTGAGGGTGAGACAGAGGGAACACCATTTTCCACAACATACCAGAGATCATTGTCAATTGCCTCAAGATGCATTCGCATCTTGTTTTTCCAGTAGGGGTAGTCCGTCCCATCAAAGGTAGGACACCCAGCCGAGACCTTGATCATACCTGCGGTCGACATAACTAAAACTCCAGGTGGTTATACCAAAATCACACAGAACAAGGGAGTACCTTGCTCTGATACCAATTGAAAGTGCGTTATGTCGACTAGAGGGGGGGGGTGAATAGGCGATTTTTATGAATTCTTCACTGAGGAATTTGCCGGTGAGGAAATTCCTTAGCGAAGAACTACTAGCAGCGGAATAAGTACTCAGAAGTAAGCATAACAGAATACAAGCATGGTCATCAAGATGAAATGAAGACAAGCACTGAGTACAGAGAGCGAATCACAGGATAACACAAGGTGAAGACAAACAGATCAAGAAATTGATCTGAGGAAATTGAGAAAGTCTTCAATCAAGTCTTCAAACACAGATATGAACAAACACTCAACACAAAGAATGAGGAAATGAAAGGGTTGAGGAAATAGAACCAGATTAGGTTGGTGAAGACAATGATTTGGTAGACCAGTTCCAAGCTGCTGTCTCGCTTGTACGTCTGGTTGGAGTGGCTGAGTATTTAAACTCGAGGATACATAGTCCCGACACCCGATCGCCGAGCACGCAGCTCAGACACCCAGTCTCACAAGATTCTCCTTGAACTAAGGTCACTGCACCTCGTCCAATCACTGTGGTAAGTCTTCAGCGACTTCCAAACCTTCACATACTTGGTCACTCGGCGATCCACAATTCCTCTTGATGCTCTAGACCATGACGCCTAATCGTCTGGAAGAAGCACGTCTTCAAAGGTAACAAGCGCCGGATCCATGCAGATCAATTTCTTCAATGATGCTCAATCACTTTGGGTTTGTAGGGGTTTGGTTTTGGGTTTTCTCACTCGATGATTTTCGATCAAAGTCCTCTGAGGATGGGTTGCTCTCAAATGACAAGTGTCAAGTTCTTCGGAGCAGCCAACCAGCTAGTGGTTGTAGGGGCGGCTATTTATAGCCTAGGAGCAGCCCGACATGATAAGACATAAATGCCCTTCAATTATATGACCGTTAGGTGGATAAGATATTTTGGGACAGGTGGCGCAAGAAGACAAAGAACGGTCGGAAATTTGACTCTCAAATTCCTCGGGGCTATCATGTTCTCATGTGTAGGCAATTAAGACTGGCGAATTCCTAACTCCTCGGTCGTAACAAATTCATCAATGACGGAAGAACTTCATCTCATCCATCAAGAAAGTGACTGAACTGTATGAGATTTCCAAAGGCTTCACTCGAAGGGATTGGTAGGTGTAGGTGAGGGAGTCCTGGACTAGGGGGTGTCCGGATAGCCGGACTATCATCGTCCGCCGGACTCCAAGACTACGAAGATACAAGATTGAAGACCCCATCCCGTGTCCGGATGGGACTTTCCTTGGCGTGGAAGGCAAGCTTGGCGATACGGATATGTAGATCTCCTACCATTGTAACCGACTCTGTGTAACCCTAGCCCTCTCCGGTGTCTATATAAACCGGAGGGCTTTAGTCCGTTGGACACAACATCCATTACAACAATCATACCATAGGCTAGCTTCTAGGGTTTAGCCTCCTTGATCTCGTGGTAGATCCACTCTTGTAATACACATCATCAATATTAATCAAGCAGGACGTAGGGTTTTACCTCCATCAAGAGGGCCCGAACCTGGGTAAAACATCGTGTCCCTCGTCTCCTGTTACCATCTGCCTAGACGCACAGTTCGGGACCCCCTACCCGAGATCCGCCGGTTTTGACACCGACATTGGTGCTTTCATTGAGAGTTCCTCTATGTCGTCACCGATAGGTTCGATGTCTTCTAAAATCAACAACAACGCCGTCCAGGCTGAGACTTTTCTCCCCGGACAGATCTTCGTATTCGGCGGCTTCGCACTGCGGGCTAATTCACTTGGCCATCTGGAGCAGATCGAAAGCTACGCCCCTGGCCGTCAGGTCAGATTTGGAAGCCTAAACTTCATGGCGGACATCCGCGGAGACGTGATCTTCGATGGATCCGATCCGCAGCCAAGCGTGCCGCACTGTCGCGATGGGCACGATCTAGCTCTGCCGCCGGTCAGTGCCTTGGAGGTCGCACATGAATCCGCTCCGACCCATAGTTCGAGCCGATCGCGCAGACGAGGATTTAGTGGCTGGACACCGCCTCGGGAGCTACAACATCCGGCGATGGAGCCGAACACCGACCTTGTCCCCATAAAGCTCGTGACTCGAGGTGCCGGACTCCTGCCGGACTCCAACCTCCTGCGCCCCGCCAATCGAATCCGATTGGGCGCCGATCATGGAGTTCACGCTGCGGACATCTTTCAGCACTCGCCCTTTGGCGACATTCTAAATTCGCTAAAGCATATCTCCCTATCCGGAGAGCCCTGGCCGGATTATGGCCAGGATGGTTGGGATGCGGACAACGAAGAAATTCAAAGCCCACCCACCTCCCACTTTGTAGCCACTATCGATGATCTAACCGACATGCTAGACTATGACTCAAGACATCGTCGGTATGGACGACGATGCCGGAGATTTAACAAGAACCAGCGCCACGTAGACCGGAAGACCACCTCGTCATATGACATATACATGGTGGACAAAAGATGGGGACGGCGAAGAAGCAGCGGAGGCAGATTCTTAAAGAAACAGCCCAAGCGCCGACGCGTCGTGGCGCCGCTCTAAATCCCGCCCAAAGAAGAACGGAGATTCCGCACAGGGATAATAACACCCGAGAGTGCCGAAGACAATCCCTCCCGCAAGATTCAGCGCAGGAGGATCTGTACAATCCCTCACAAGAGAGCGACAGACGAAGAGGTCGAGGATGATAATTACATACCTCCCTCCGAAGACGAGGCAAGCCTCAACGACGACGAATTCGTCGTGCCGGAGGATCCCGTCGAACAAGAGCGTTTTAAACGCAGGCTTATCGCCACGGCAAATAGCATAAAGAAAAAGCAGCAGCAGCTTCAAGCTGATCAAGACCTGCTGGCCGACAGATGGACCGAGGTCGCAGGCGAAGAGTATGAACTCGAACGCCCCTCCAAAAGCTACCAAAAATGCAAGTTTCTCCCCCGATTAGAAGAGGAAGCATACATAACTTCATCACCAGCGCACAATACGACCGACCGACCACCCCGTGGTCACGACAGAGAGGCATCCATACCTTCCATCAAGACCGTATCCCGGCATCGCTCGAAAATTACGAAGCCACGGGGGAACGCACCGGACTTGCGGGACATATTGGAGGATAATGCAAGACAATCCAGATCTATCTATGGATCACGTGGGCGCCCCACGACCCACGACGAATACCGTCGAGCCGGATACAACAACTCCGGCTAGGCCGAACACAGCAGACAACGCTCCCTTGAGCTACGTCGTGATATTGCTCAATACAGAGGCGCCGCACACCCGCTATGCTTCACCGACAAAGTAATGGATCATCAAATCCCTGAAGGGTTTAAACCCGTAAACATTGAATCCTACGATGGCATGACAGACCCCGCGGTTTGGATCGAAGATTATCTCCTTCACATCCATATGGCCCGCGGTGACGATCTCCATGCCATCAAATACCTCCCGCTCAAGCTTAAAGGACCAGCTCGGCATTGGCTTAATAGCCTGCCCGCAGAGTCAATTGGGTGTTGGGAGGACCTGGAAGCCACATTCCTCGACAACTTATAGGGCACATATGTGCGACCACCAGACGCCGATGACCTAAGCCACATAATCCAGTAGCTAGACGAATCGGCCAGGCAATTCTGGACACGGTTCTTAACAAAGAAAAATCAAATCGTCGACTGTCCGGATGCAGAGGCCCTCGCAGCCTTCAAACATAACATCCGTGACGAGTGGCTAGCCCGGCACCTAGGACAAGAAAAGCCGAAATCCATGGCAGCCCTCACATCATTAATGACCCGCTTCTGTGCGGGAGAGGATAGCTGGCTAGCTCACAGCAACAACCTCAACAAAAATGCTGGTAGTCCGGACACTAAGGACCACAATGGCAGGTCGCGTCGAAGCAAAAATAAACGCCGCGTTAACGGCGACGACAAGGAGGATACAGCAGTCAACGCTGGATTCCGAGGCTCTAAACCCGGTCAGCGGAAGAAGCCATTCAAAAGAACCACTCCGGGTCCGTCCAATTTGGACTGAATACTCGATCGCTCATGCCAGATACATGGCACCCCCGAAAAGCCAGCTAACCACACCAACAGTGATTGTTGGGTATTTAAGCAGGCAGGCAAGTTAATTGCCGAAAACAATGACAAGGGGCTGCACAGCGACGACGATGAAGAGACCCGACCGCCTAACAGTAGAGGACAGAAGGGTTTCCCCCCACAAGTGCGGACGGTGAACATGATATACGCAACCCATATACCCAAGAGGGAGCGGAAGCGTGCACTAAGGGATGTATATGCGATGGAGCCAGTCGCCCCTAAGTTCAATCCATGGTCCTCTTGCCCGATCACTTTCGATCGAAGAGACCATCCGACCAGTATCCGCCATGGCGGATTCGCCGCATTGGTCTTAGACCCAATCGACGATGGATTTCACCTCACGAGAGTCCTGATGGACGGCGGCAGAGCTGAACCTGCTTTATCGGGATATAAAGGCGCAAGATGGGCATAGACCCTCAAGGATTAAACCTACAAAGACGACCTTCAAAGGCGCCATACCAGGTGTGAGGCCAATTGTACAGCTCACCACACCGAAGTGGTCTTTGGATCCCGGACAATTTCTCGAGCGAGGAGTTAATCTTCGACATAGTCCCGTTCGCGGCGGCTATCACGCTCGCTTTCGGACGAACGCGTTCGCAGAAGTTCAACGCGGTGCCACATTACGCATACCTCAAGCTCAAGATGCCAGCCCTCGTGGAGTCATCACGGTCAACGGAAATACGAACGCCCTCCGAACGGAGGAACATGCAACGGCTCTCGTGGCGGAAATGCGAGCAGCCTTCTAAGGCAATTTCGAGTCCGCCGTTAAGCGGCCGGACACGCCAAACGTGCCGGAGCAACATCAACCAAGACCACCGCACGCTCCGAGCACGCCGTAGCAATGCGGACCCAACCCCAGCCCTCGCATGATTGTAAGACCAACCTCCGCGTACATCATTACGCCTGGAGATACCATGGGCCTAGGGGGAAGGGCACGACCACAACAGACCCAGAGTGCGGCTCGACCACACCAGGGGCTCACAAGTGTGCCGCTCTTTTTTATTTTCTATTTTCCTTCTTTGTATACACAGGACTCCGTTCGCAGAGAATTCTGTCCGTGGCGAACCCGCCGAACTCACGATGCAACATCCAGGGAGGGAAAACGGCTGCGATGAACACTCAGGTGGTCTCCATTACGAGCATTAAATTTGATTATATACACTAGTCCGCAGCCCACCCCTGGAGGGGGACATGTTTATTTAGTCCAATCCCTTGCTTACCGCACTATTTGTATCATCCCGCACTCATAGCAGAATTCCTTGAATAAATAATGCAGCACTTTTTGCCTATAATTGCATTACTTTACATATATGTTCACTAATGACATCTTGCACCCGTATATTTTGGTACGGCCGAATACACCAGGGGCTTATGTTCCCCACATTATGGTGTGATAAGTCCGAACACTTTCACAAGTGCGGCACCCGAACTTATAGCATTATATGAATCAGCTCCGAATCATGTCTTGGGTCAATAGTTGGGTTTGCCGGCCCCACGTTTGGTGCCTTACTTTCCGCTCGTCGGCTAAGGTAGCACTTGGAGAACCACTGCGATTGCGCCCCGATTGAGCTGGGCGAGCGCCTCAGTGGAGAAAGCTAAACTGTTGTCATGATAAGGCGAGAGACTGGTCGCTGTTCGAGAGGTCTTTTCGAGTCCTTAAAGACTTATGCCGCTTCAAGCGAAGAACCGGATAATGTCCGGCCAAGGCGTGGATAGCGCCCCGAACTCGGTCTTCTGAATACTAGGGGCTTCGCCGAAATTTAAAATTATAGAATTCTATGGCTAAGTGAGAGTGTTCAAGCATTATAAGTCCGGTTGCCTTGTTCGTTGTGTTGAGCGCCTCCCTAGATGGACCCAAAAATGGGAACAAGAGTGCTCAAGTTTATCCCAAACACCCCAGTAGTTGTGGCTTGGGGGCTGAAGCCGACGACTTGCCATCTCCCAGATTTTATAAACGGCCGCACAGAAGGTAATATTTTAAATCAAACAAGCGTTGCTTAGCGCATATGAACAAAGTTTTCAGCGCACAGGATAATACATAGCGAGTCTACTCCATAATTACATCTCTGGGGCACTCATCCGCAATCTTGCGGGCACCCTTCAGGACAGTCTTATAGTACATCTCGGGCGTACGATACTCCTTGACCGCTGGCGGCGCGTCGCTGATAAGCCTCTCGCATCCAGCCTGCCCGGTGCACCTTTGCATGTGCAAGGGCCCAACGAGCGCCTTCAATACAGGCGGAGCGCTTGATAACCTCCACCGAGGGCACGATCCACCAGCCGCCCGACGAGGTCAAGTAGCTCCTGTGCATGGCCTTATGGGCCTCGGCCTTGGCGGCTTTGGCACTTTCGAGAGCCGAGGCAAGCTCGGACTCGAGTCTTTGAGTCGCGCCCAAACTCTCATGCTTTTCCATGAGAGCACGGAGCTCTTGCCGCACTTCGCCACGGCGCCTCTTGCTTCTCTCGCTCGCCTGTTCGCTGGCCGAGATTGTGTTCGGCCGCGGACACAGCCTCCTTCAGGGTTGCCACCTCGGTCGTGGCCCCTGCAGTACCCACGTTATCCTTGTTATTTTTATTGCAACCTAAAATCCTTTTCTGTAAGGTTACTAGTCAAAGTGGTGTTACTCACCTTCTTTGTCCTCGAGCTGCTTCTTGGCACGGCCGAGCTCTTGCTCAGACCGCTCGAGGTCCTGCTTCAAAGCACCAACCTTCGTAGTTAGTGCGGCAGAGGTCAGCAGCGCAGCCTGCAAACCCATATTGACATAATTTTTTAGCAACCATGCGTATATCTTGTTAGATCCTCAGTCCGGCTTTTCTTTCCGAACACCGAACTGAGCATCAGGGGCTACTGTCTATGTGGTATTACATTACATAATTTTAACTTGTTACCTCAAAGCCTGTTAGAAGGCTCTGCAGAAGCTTTGGTCAGCCCGCTCTTGGCGAAGCTGAACTTTTCAATCACCGCACTCATGATAGTGCGGTGTTCTTCCTCAATAGAGGCGCCTTGGAGCGCCTCCAACAAGTTGTCCGGTGCCTCCGGTTGGACGGGGGCCGCCGGTGTCACGATCTTGCCCTTCTTGCGAAGGGCGCTGCCGGACTCTGGAACCACTGCAGTTCCGTCAGAGTCGGCGCAAAGTCCGGAGGCTGCCTTGTGGCGCCCGAGCCTCCCGATGGGTCCTTTCGACCCCACCTCGGCGTCCTCAGCGGCGCGTGGGGTGGAGGCGGTCGGGATGGAATCTACATCCGACGGAGCCAACGACCCGCTCGATGAAGCGGGGAGATCATCATCGGCCGGACTGTAGGCAGTGTGCGGCATTAGAAGGACATTATGTGACATAAAAAGAAATTATAAATCATTCCGGAATCCGGATACTTACGATCTCGCCGGAGGCCTGGCCCTTGAGGGCCATTCTTCGCCGCCAACGTTGGCGTTGGCGGAGCTGTTCGGGGGAATAGTCCTTCCCCTCTTGGACCCTTCGGCCTCCCCTGTTGGGGAAGCCTTCCTCTTCCTCTCTTCCTCCTCTGGGAGAGAGTCTTCTTCCTCCTCCTCACCTTCGGGGGAGGAGTCCGCCTCGGAGTCGTCGGACACCTGAAAACGGGAACTCTTTCGAGTACCCGTGGCCACCTTCTTGGCCTTCTTCTCCGGCACCACATGTGGTGCCGGACCCAGCAGCCCCGCTAGACGGGCGTCTACTGGGTTTTCTGGCATGGGAGCCGGGCAGACGAGCTGCTCGGCCTTCTTCATCCAGTCCTGTCAAAGGAAAAGGGAGATTGAAACCCGCTTAGGGTCGAACTATTAACAACAAGTGTCCCGTAAAGGGGTAGAATCACTTACCTCGTCAGCTGGACGCTGCGAGTGAAATCCGCGATCTTCCGTCGCGGATGCGGGGGCTTCGGCGCCCTTAAGCAGCACCCTCCAGGCGCCTTCATATGTCGTGTCGAAGAGCCCGCTCAACGCCTGGTGCTGTGCCGGATCAAACTCCCATAGGTTGAATGCCCGTTCTTGGCATGGGAGAATCCGGCGGACGAGCATGACTTGGACCACATTAACAAGCCTGAGCTTCTTGTTCACCAGCTTCTGGATACAGGCTTGGAGTCCCGTCAGCTCCTTCGAACTACCCCATAGCAAGCCCTTCTCTTTCCAGGAGGTGAGCTGCATAGGGATACCAGATCTGAACTCGGGGGCCGCCGCCCATGTAGGGTCGCGCGGCTCGGTGATGTAGAACCACCCCGACTGCCACCCCTTGACGGACTCCATGAAGGCCCTTGAACTGTGAGGACGTTGGGCATCTTGTCCAACATGGCGCCTCCCCACTCCGCCTGCGTGCCCTTCACTACCTTCGGCTTGACATTGAAGGTCTTGAGCTACAAGCCGAAGTGGGGCTGGATGCAGAGGAAGGCCTCGCACACGACGATGAACGCCGAGATGTTGAGGATGAAGTTCGGCGCCATATCATGGAAATCCAGGCTGTAGTAGAACATGAGCCCCCGGACAAAGGGGTGAAGTGGAAAGCCCAGTCCGCGGAGGAAGTGGGGGAGAAATACGACCCTCTCATGGGGCCTGGGGGTGGGGATGAGATGCCCCTGGTTGGGCAGCCGGTGCGCGATGTTGCCGGAAAGGTATCCGGCGCTGCGCAGTTTGGCGATGTGCTCCTCCTTAACGGTGGAGGCCAACCATTTACCTCCCGCTCCGGACATGGTCGGAGAAGGTTGAGACGAGATGCGCGAACTTGGGCGCTGGAGCTCGAGTGCGCGGAGATGGATAAGCAAAGGAGGAAGCAGGCGCAGGTAAAAAGGCGGATCCTTATCCCCTTATATATAGGCGGACGAAGACTATGCGTCCCCACCGGCCTGGTAAAACTCGCTTATCTCCCAAGCGCCACCATCAATGGCGCGGTTGGGTTACCCACGTCCGTATTGATGAGAATCCCGGAATAAGGGGAACACGATCTCTGCTTCGACAAGACGTGCCAAGGAAACCGCTTCGCTAAACGCGCTGAGGTGGTATAATAAAAAAACGGTTCAAGTAAAGGCTTGGTAGTGGCGCGGCGTCACGCTACAAGATACGTCAGCAGATTGAACCTGTGTACATGATATTCTCTCTAAGGTGGGATGTGGAAATTATTTTAGAAGAGCCGGACACTATCCTGGTGTTCACAATCTTCTATGGATTATTCGGAGGAGGAACCCACCTTGCAATGCCGAACATTATGCGCGCCAGACTCATCGTCATTGAAGCCAGGTTCAGGGGCTACTGAGGGAGTCCTGGACTAGGGGGTGTCCGGACAGCCGGACTATCATCGTCCGCTGGACTCCAAGACTACGAAGATACAAGATTGAAGACTCCGTCCCGTGTCCGGATGGGACTTTCCTTGGCGTGGAAGGCAAGCTTGGCGATACGGATATGTAGATCTCCTACCATTGTAACCGACTCTGTGTAACCCTAGCCCTCTCCGGTGTCTATATAAACCAGAGGGCTTTAGTCCGTAGGACACAACATCCATTACAACAATCATACCATAGGCTAGCTTCTAGGGTTTAGCCTCCTTGATCTCGTGGTAGATCCACTCTTGTAATACACATCATCAATATTAATCAAGCAGGACGTAGGGTTTTACCTCCATCAAGAGGGCCCGAACCTGGGTAAAACATCGTGTCCCTCGTCTCCTGTTACCATCTACCTAGACGCACAGTTCGGGACCCCCTACCCGAGATCCGCCGGTTTTGACACCGACAGTAGGATTTTGATTTGAGCATCACATGGAAATTTTTCCTTAGTATTTCCTCGACCCCCTTTAACAGTACGGTGTTTCCTATGACTCAAGAAATAGAAAACGAAACTACGAAAACAAAAGTCTTCACGCTTCATGTTCCACAAATGAATACCAAGTCTTCAAGGTCACACCAATTTCTTCACTTTCAAAGTCTTCAGAAAGTCTTCAGAATATCAAAGTCTTCAGTCGAAGAACTTCATTTTTAGGGGTCGACTTTCTCTGTAAATATGAAACTCCTCATAGACTTATAGACTTGTGTACACTCACAAACGCATTAGTCCCTTAACCTATAAGTCTTCAATACTCCAAAATCACTAAGGGGCACTAGATGCACTTACAGCATCATGAAGCATATGACTAGCACATTTAAGCCTAACCCACTTCCTATGCATAGGGATTTTGTGAGCAAACAACTTATGGGAACAATAATCAACAAGCATAGGAAGGTAAAACAAGCATAGCTTCAAGATTTTAAGCACATAGAGAGGAAACTTGATATTATTGCAATTCCTACAAGCATAAGTTCCACCCTCATAATAATGGCCAGTAGCATCATGAATGAATTCGACAATATAACCAGCACCTAAAGCATTCTTTTCATGATCTACTAGCATAGAAAATTTACTACTCTCCACATAAGCAAAATTCTTCTCATCCGGAATAGTGGGAGTATCATAGAAGACTTGAACACTAAAAATTGTTTCCACATTAAAAGAGTAATGTTCAGAAAAAGGGTAATCATAATCATGACAAGTTTTATAAATATAATCATCACTACTTCTTATAACATAAGTTTCATCACAATAATCATCATAAGTAGCAACTTCGTTCTCATCATAATCGATTGTAACCTCTCCCAAGATAGTTGAATCACTAAATAAAGTTGACACTCTTCCAATTCCACTTTTACATTCATCACAATAAGATTCAACATCCTCCAAAATAGTGGGATAACTACTTCCTAAAGTTGACACTCTTCCAAACCCACTTTCATCAATATAATCATCATAGGTAGGAGGCATGCTATCATCAAAATAAATTTGCTCATCAAAGCTTGGGGGACAAAATATATCATATTCATCAAACATAGCTTCCCCAAGCTTGTGGCTTTGCATATCATTAGCATCACTAGTCGTCAACCCGTGCGACCGCACGGGCTAGAAACATTTTTAGATAGATATATACTTGTTGGTTAAACATCATGTGTCCTAATAGATGAAGAGAAGTGTAGAGACATCCTAATATGTTTTTATCGGTTGGACCTTTCTTGTCAAAACAAAAGAAGTAATGTCCATCCATGGATCAACATCAAGGGCATGACATTTTTGTAACATGCTTTTTTATTACTCATCATATTATTGATTATTTTCAGGAAATATGGACGTACAAATATGGCAAAAAACAAAATTCAAGCAAATGGCCTCAATAAATGATCTATTCCATCCCTTTTTCGGCGGTGAAAGGTAATCGGAGAAAAGTAAGCATGTCATGATACTTAAAATGGCAATGGCCATTCCAAATTGCCAATATAAATTAAAATTAATAATAACCAATTGTGGTTAGGTAATTAAAGAATATCAATCATGAGAATCATCATTATGTACAAATAAGATGTATAGTCTTAAGCTAAGCCAATTTCTTTATTCACATAATTACATTAAGAACATAGAAAGTTTGCCTACAATTTTGAAAATTATGAATGTGCTTATTATCATGCTAATATGCAATTTCCTCACAAGTGATCCAATTAATCATCGGTTTATTTTAACTTATATTGTATAAATTTGAAGGTTTGACATCTACATATAATTGTCACCTTACATCAAAATTTTAATATGATATCTTAACCTGATGAGCTGCCGAGGAGTCTTCCTTTAATTTGTACATATAGCAGGTCAAAACATAAAAAAATATAACTCGACTACAATTTGGAAGCTGTTAGGGAAAGATATTTCATTTTTGATTTAATTTATCCTGGTCATGTTTCTTTTCTTATGAAAGGAATTAAAAAACCATTCATGAATACGATACTTATTTGTACGTGTCTTTTTGATTTCATTTTTCTCATGGGAAACTGGGAACATGCATGTGGCTAAAAACCATTCATGCATAAATTGCTTTCTAAAATTGAGGCTTTGGGGATCATTTATTTGTACGTGACATAAATTTGTTTTTTTCTCAAGGGAACACACACGTGATTTTTATCTTGGAGATATTTGTGACATCGACTCTTTTCTAGTATGGGGCCTTAGGACGTTTCATTTGTATGTATCTTCTTTTATCTTTATGAATGGAGAAGGAAATGGACTTTGTTTTGATCATACTTGAACGTTGGCATCCAAGACTATTTTTTGTGGATGTGCATTTGAATCGTTTTCATAATTTTGGTTTGTGTTGTTTTTTTAATAGAAATTTATATATCATGGCCGCCTAACTTACTTGATATTTAAAATTTAAATATAATATGATTTTCAATAATTATGCTTTTTTCGTGCGTGACAATTAATGTGTATTTTTCTACTTATGTTACCCTTATCTGTTTTCTTATAATAAAATTCCTGGTTTCTGTTTTTTAAGTAAGATTTTATTTTTTTAGGAAACCGAGAGAGACCCAATGGAGGAAGGCTCTCATACGTGGTAGCATAGGACTACAAATCTTGCGTTCCATGTAAATGATATGGACGATCAGTTTTTTATTTTTCATAGAAGGATTTCCTTTTTTCTAGAAACAAAGAGTCCTAATGGAGTAAGACTCCTGTACGTGCTAGTTATATGAGACATCACGTATTATGTTTCATCTGATGGCTACAAATGCATTATATATTAATCCAATGGTCAAAATTCTTTAATTCTAAGAATTAACATGGTGCCTCGTATGGTGCCTCCAATTAGTAAATATAAGATATATATTCAAGGAATTCATACTAACAACATTGCAATCATGCTCATCATACAAAGATTTAGTATCAAGCATTTTAATGCATTCTTCTTCAAGCACTTGAGCACAATTTTCCTTTCCATCAAACTCACGAAAGATATTAAAAAGACGAAGCGTATGAGACAAACTTAACTCCATAGTTTTAGTTTTCTTTTATAAACTAAACTAGTGATAAAACAAGAAACAAAAAGATTCAATTGCAAGATCTAAAGATATACCTTCAAGCACTCACCTCCCCGGCAACGGCGCCAGAAAAGAGCTTAGTTGACAGGGTGTGAGTGAGTGCCTTTTACCTAGCCTCCCCGACAACGGCGCCAGAAAAGAGCTTGATGTCTACTATACAACCTTCTTCTTGTAGACGTTGTTGGGCCTGCAGGTGCACAGGTTTGTAGGACAGTAGGAAATTTCCCTCAAGTGGATGACCTAAGGTTTATCAATCCGTAGGAGGCATAGGATGAAGATGGTCTCTCTCAAGCAACCCTGCAACCAAATAACAAAGAGTCTCTTGTGTCCCCAACACACCCAATACAATGGTAAATTGTATAGGTGCACTAGTTCGGCAAAGAGATGGTGATACAAGTGCAATATGGATAGTAGATAAAGGTTTTTTGTAATCTGAAATAATAAAAACAGCAAGATAACAAGTGGTAAAAGTGAGCGTAAACGGTATTGCAATGATAGGAAACAAGGCCTAGGGTTCATACTTTCACTAGTGCAAGTTCTCTCAACAATAATAACATAGATAGATCATATAACAATCCCTCAACATTCAACAAAGAGTCACTCCAAAGCCAGTAATAGCGGAGAACAAACGTAGAGATTATGGTAGGGTACGAAACCACCTCAAAGTTATTCTTTCGGATCGATCTATTAAAGAGTTCGTACTAGAATAACACCTTAAGACACAAATCAACCAAAACCCTAATGTCACCTAGATACTCCATTGTCACCTCAAGTATCTGTGGGCATGATTACACGATATGCATCACACAATCTCATATTCCTCCAACCAACACAAAGTACTTCAAAGAGTGCCCCAAAGTTTCTACCGAAGAGTCAAGAACATGTGCCAACCCCTATGCATAGGTTCATGGGCGGAACCCGCAAGTTGGTCACCGAAACATACATCAAGTGGCACATGATATCCCATTGTCACCATAGATAAACACGGAAAGACATACATCAAGTGTTCTCATAAAAGACTCAATCCGATAAGATAACTTCAGAGGAGAAACTCAATTCATCACAAGAGAGTAGAGGGGGAGAAACATCATAAGATCCAACTATAATAGCAAAGCTCGGGATACATCAAGATCGTGCCATAGAGGTAACACGAGAGAGAACACGAGAGAGAGAGAGAGAGAGAGAGATCAAACACATAGCTACTGGTACATACCCTCAGCCCCGAGGATGAACTACTCCCTCCTCATCATGGAGAGCGCCGGGATGATGAAGATGGCTACTGGTGATGGGTTCCCCCTCCAGCAGGGTGCCGGAACGGACTCCCGAGAGGTTTTTGGTGGCTACAGAGGCTTGCGGTGGCGGAACTCCCGATCTATCTTGATTTTTGATGTTTTTAGGGTACGTATGTATATATGGGCAAAAGTAGTCGGTCGGGACATGCTCGAGGGGCCCACGAGACAGGGGGGCGCGCCCAGTAGGGGGTGCATGCCCTTGTATCTCGTGGACTCCTCGAGGATCTTCTGACGTGAACTCCAAGTCTCCCGGATCATATTCTTACAAAAAATCACGCTGCCGAAGGTTTCATTCCGTTTGGACTCCGTTTGATATTCCTTTTCTTCGAAATACTAAAACAGGCAATAAAACAGCAATATGGGCTGGGCCTCCGGTTAGTAGGTTAGTCCCAAAAATGATATAAATGTGTAAAATAAAGCCCATAAACATCCAAAAGGGGTAATATAATAGCATGGAACAATCAAAAATTATAGATACGTTGGAGACGTATCAATAGTACATGATATGTTGCCCCGTGGTAGATTTGATCGACCGTAGTACCGCTTTGTTGTCACGGTTGTACTCAGATCCACTTGCAGTTTCGGATCTGAATCCGTGCTGTACTACCGCACCTCCAGCACGGTACTACCGCCCGCATGGTACTATCGTGACTAGGCGCGGCACTAAAATTTTAGTACCACGCGGCCAAGCAGTGCTACCGTTGTTGTCAAATCTCACATGGCAATTATCAAGTGCGAGTTCTACGTGTTTCACTGCTTTGTTGTGTTCTTTGCACTGATCCTTCTTGCGTCTCTTGCGTGTTTGTTTTGTGGTGTGTGGCTCAGGTGCTCCTGCTCGCTGTTCCAATCCAAGCCGTGACACGGGCTCCAAGCGTCTGCAAAATCAAGATGAAGCTCTAGAGGGCTCCAGTGCTCCCCAACGCAGGACCAAGACCACCGCCACAAAGGACAAGGAACCCAACATGGGTATGGATGAGATACCACTTGCTGAGTTCATCTCTCGAAGGAAGATCAATCGCTATGTGAATCCTCGTGCCAACTTTCAAGGGAATGACCTGTTCTGGACCAAGCAGCAGAATCTCATTTATATGGATGTGATCAAGGCCAAGCGAAACATCTATGTGGATGTGCACTGGATCGACATGCATCATATGAGGGAAGAGAAGCACCGGGACTACTTTGGTGAGGCTTTGGATCTAGTGGAGCAATTTGGCATTGAGCATATCATCTCTTTTCACAAAGACTATGACCCTGAGATTGTGGCTCAGTTCTTTGCCTCAGTGTACTTTCATCCTAATGAGGAACGGACTATGACTTGGATGACCAATGGTTGGCAGCTGACTGCTACATGGAAGGAGCTCATGACTTTGCTTGGTGTTCAGGATGAGGGGCTCGCCACACCCCAAGGTGTTCATCCTCATGCCAATCCCGAGTTAGCCAACAAGAATAAGCTTCAGCCCTTCCTTGTTGAGAAGAAGCTCTCCAGTGGCAAGTCATCTTGGGTGCTCAACTCGTTCCTTGACATCATGTACCGGATCTTCCGCAACTCTCTCTTTCCACGCATTGGTGACAAGGACAAGGTGCATGCTTATCTTGTGGACATGCTGCTCCTGTGTGAGGAAGCGCGCAACTCTCAGACGCTACCACTTGATGTCTCACATATCATGTGGTGTGAGCTTCGGTTTGTGGTCTTCAACCGCAAGGTCCCCATCTATGGACCTTATCTGTTTCAGTTGATCTCGGCAACTTGGGAGAAGCTCTACCCTCAGGATGACTTTGAGGCCCCTGATTGGATTCGACATGATTACATCCGGCTCCATGTCAAGACTCAGTGGGCTAACACCACTTCTCGTGTTGAGGCCGCGGCTGCCATGGATGTGGATGCAGATGAGGATGAGGAAGAGACAGCGGACGAGGACAGCTCTGAGGGTTTCATCCCTCCCACCTCTGAGTCATCTTGGGCTAAGAGGCTGAAGAACAAGATGAAGACCTTGTTCTACATGCAGGCAAAGGGGCAGTACAGGACTCATGTTGCCTCCAAGGAGAGTCGCTGCCGCGACAAGAAGATTATGAGACTTTTTGGAGAGGATGTTTCTGGAGGTTCTGAGGAGCGCATCACTCCAGAGGCTGAGTGGATGGCGAAACAAGGCTTCAAGTGGACTATTCTGAGGAGGACAACAAGGAGACCGTTCCCGCCGCCGAGTCTGACGAGGAGCGTACAACTGATTACTCCACTTGAGCCACCACATGTGTTGTAGGTGTCCTCTATGCCTTTTTGGTGTCTCGATGCCAAAGGGGGAGAGAGTGTAGGGATTTGCAAGTCATGTGTCATGCTTCTTGTGTCGTGCTTGTGTTTGCTTTGCTCGTGTTTGTTCCGTTGAACCTTGCTTGCTTTGGTTTAGTTTGCTCGTGAGACTTGGTCTATCATATGGTGTAAGACATATGCACTCTATCGTACCTTATTGAGCTTATGTTATATTGTGCTATTTATGTTATGCTCATATTTACTATCTTGTTTAGTGTTAGCCTTATTGTTGCAAGATATGCATTGTTTATAAAATATAGGGGGAGTGTTGATCCTAGTATATGTGCCGTGTAGTCCAAATCACTTATATAGATAGCATGCATCTAGGGGGAGCTCGTCTATATTTTTAGAGATGTGGGGTTTGCTTATGTTCTATATTAAGCAAATCCCGTATTGTCATCAATCCACCAAAAGGGGGAGATTGTAAGTGCATATTTAGCCCTAAGGTGTTTTGGTGATTGATGACAATGCTTTTGCGGACTAATCGTGTGCCTTAAGTATTTCAGACGCTTCGTCACTAGGAACAAGACGGTTTGGTACCCCTCGAAGACTATTGAAGACGGCGTTGTTCTACGTTTCTTTTCGGTGGATTTGAGTCGTAGGAAAGCTGTACTATTAAGAGGGGGTCCGCGTTGGAAAGGTTCGGGTGGAATCATCACGTACATGTTTACTCCCTTTGCACTGCCTTTCCATTGGCGCTTTGGAGCATCCTCCGTTTTCTTCATATTTTGCAAAGAGAAGGATTCCTAGTGTTGCTGTTCTGAGGCATGCGGTAGTACTGCTCTTAGGAGCGGTAGTACCGCAGGCCCCAGCGGTAGTACCGCACGCCCTTGCGGTAGTACCGTAGGTGCACATGGTAGTACCACTCCTAAGGTGTTGTAGTACCGTGGCCTCAGACCAGACTCAGCCGCTCGTGCGGCTGTAGGGGCGGATGTAATTTTTTACATCCACGCCCTACACGGTAGTACCGCCCCACACGCGCGGTAGTACCGTAAGTCCCGATCTAGCACAGCAACACGAGCGGAAGTAGGGGCGGATGTAATTTTTTACATCCGCTCCCTATGCGGTAGTACCGCATGCCAGGTGCGGTAGTACCGTGTCGGATTTTTGCACTATTTGATTTTCAGCGGAAGTAGGCACGGATGTATTTTTATTCATCCACGCCCTTCCCAAGCTAGTCCAATCTGGCCTTGCGGTAGTACCGCAAGGGGGAGCGGTAGTACCGCGTCAGCGGCAGTACCGCCCTCAGCCTTTGTGGCTCAGGCCTGGACTAGCTCCTGCCGTAGCAGCGGTAGTACCGCGGTCCACCGCGGTAGTACCGTGAGCCCCTGTGGTAGTACCGCTTGTCTGGAGCGGTAGTACCGTAGGTCACGGACTGAGTAAGTGGATAACAGTTGGATTTGTCTCTCCACTATATAAGGGGGTGTCTTCTTCCTCTACTTGACTGCCTCTTCCACTCCCAAGCTCCATTGTTTCTCCAAGCTCCATTTTCGCCCGGTCTCTCTCCCTAGCCAAACAAACTAGTTGATTTGCTCGGGATGGGTTGAGAAGGCCCCGATCTACACTTCCACCAAGAGAAATTTGAGTCCCCCCACTAATACCTAGCGGATCTTGTTACTCTTGGGTGTTTGAGCACCCTAGATGGTTGAGGTCACCTCGGAGCCATAGTCAATTGTGGTGAAGCTTCGTGGTGTCATTGGGAGCCTCCAATTAAGCTGTGGAGATTTCCCCAACTTTGTTTGTAGGTTCGGTCGCCGCCTTCAAGCGCCCAATAGTAGAATGACGGCATCTCGCATTGTGTGAGGGCGTGAGGAGAATAATGTGGCCCTAGTGGTTTCTTGGGGAGCATTGTGCCTCCGCACCGCTCTAACGGAGACGTACTTCCCCTCAAAAGGAAGGAACTTCGGTAACACATCCTCGTCTTCACCGGCTCCACTCTTGTTTATCTCATGCCTTTACTTTTGCAAGCTTATTTGTGTTATATCCCTTGCTTGCTTGTGTGCTTGTTGTTGTTGCATCATATAGGTTGCTCACCTAGTTGCATATCTAGACAACCTACTTTGATGCACAGTTTAATTTGGTAAAGAAAAGCTAAAAATTGTTAGTTGCCTATTCACCCCCTCTAGTCAACTATATCGATCCTTTCAGGGGGCGCCCCCACCATCGTGGACAGGGTATGGGCCCCCTAGTGCTGATTCTTTCGCCAGTATTTTTTATTAATTCCAAAAGGTTGCTCTGTGGATTTTCAGGTCATTCCGAGAAATTTTATTTCTGCACAAAAATAACACCATGGCAGTTCTGCTGAAAGCAGGGTCAGTCCGGGTTAGTTCCATCCAAGTCATGAAAGTTAGAGTCCAAAACAAGGGCAAAAGTGTTTGGAAAAGTAGATACGACGGAGACGTATCAACTCCCCCAAGCTTAAACCTTTGCTTGTCCTCAAGCAATTCAGTTGACAAACTGAAAGTGATAAAGAAAAACTTTTACAAACTTTGTTTGCTATTGTTGTTGCAAATATGTAAAGCTAGCATTGAAGTTTTCAGCAAAGATTATGAACTAACCATATTCACAATATGTAACGCCCCGGATTCGATGCGCCAGGTGTCTGCCAGTTATTGGCCGTTGTTGCCATGTCATCTGCTTGAGTGTTGCATTTTATCATGTCATCATTCGCATCATGTCATCATGTGCATTTCATTTTGCATACGTGTTCGTCTCATGCATCCGAGCATTTTCCCCGTTGTCCGTTTTGCAATCCGGCACTCCTATGTCCTCTGGCGTTCCCCTTTTGCCTCTTTTCGTGTGCGGGTATTAAACTTTCTCGGAATGGCCCGAGGTTTGCCAAGCGGCCTTGGTATAGCACCGGTAGACCGCCTGTCAAGTTTCGTGCCATTTGGAGGTCGTTTGATACTCCAACGGTTAACCGGGTAACCGTAAAAGCCTCCTTCTCTTTGCAGCCCAACACCCTTCCAAAGTGGCCCAAAACCCATCTAACTCACCTCCATGCTCTCGGTCGTTCGATCACGATCGCGTGGCCGAAAACCGTTCCTCATTTGGACTCTCCTAGCTCCCTCTACCTATAAAACTAGACCTCCCCCGAAATTTTCGGATCATTCTACCCCTAACCCTAGCAAATGCCCCTCCGTGCCGCGCCGGACATGTCCGCCCGGCGCCGGACACGTCCGCTGCCGACCCCTCGCCCAATCAGGGGGCGCCACGCTGCCTCCGCCGTCGTCCCGCCGCCGACCAGCGCTGGCCGCTGAGGCCGCGGGGCCTGTGGCGCCATCGCCGCCGGTCGCGCCGCCGCCTTCGCCCGCCGCCCGTCTCGCCGCCGCACTGGATCCGCCGCTGATCGCCGCCTCCGCCGCCAAGCGTCGCCGCGCCACGCCACATCATGGGCGTCGCGCCTCCCGACCTCGCGCCGCTGCACCGCCCGTCCTCGCCGGCGCCTCCGCCAGCGGCTCCAGCCATGCCGCCGCCTCCGCCTCCGCCGGCGCTCCCGCCGTGGCCGCCTTCGCCGCCGCCGCTGCCGCCGACCGCCGCCTCGCCGAAGCCCCGCCGCCGGGATCGCCGCTGGCGCCCTCGCCCTCGCCGGCGCGCCCGTGCGCGCCGCCTGCCGGATCCGCCAGACCGACCTGCCCCGCCATCCTCGACTCGCCGGCGCCTCCTCCGCCATCAGAACCTCCTCTCCGCGATCCTCGATTCGCGCCGCCAGATCCGATCTGGATCCGTTTGAGGTTGACCCGAGATCCACTAAGTCTTGTAATTTTGACATTATCATACCATGTTCATTGCATCACATATCTGCATCCGTAGCTCCGTTTCGCACGTGTAATATGTCAAATTGTTTGCCTCAACGAGTACTTCATTTCGTTCCATTGCATCATTTTCATTTCAGCTCATCTTGATGCCAGAAATGCTATTGGAAGAGTGCATGTTGATGTTAATCTGCTGAAACTGTTATAACTTGCTCATTTGTCATTTTTGCCATGATTGATGTGTGCATCCTATGAGGTTGATGTCTACATGTGTTTTGATCTATGCCATGCCATCTTTCCAGAGGTGCCGTCCATGTATTTTTGTGAGTTGTGTGCTGAGTGCATCAAGCTTGTTAAGGAGGGCACTTGCTGTTACTGTTTTGCTAGGCTGATTCTGTTATAATTTGTTGCTATGTAAACATGCTTCTGCAAGTCATCTCGTGCATTATTCTGGAGATGTTCACTAAGGATGTTTTGTTATACATGTCATGCTTTATCCATTCATGCCCTTGGTTGCAATTATAGCCTGCTGTAGCTTGTTGTAATCTTGCTCCAAACTTGCTAAATAATGTTGCTGTCAGCCTGTTAACATTAAGTTCAATGTTTCCATGATTGTTTGCTAGTGATCCATGCACCCTATGAACTTGTTCTTGCCATGCTTAGCTTCATAAACATGTCTTCTTACTGTTGGTTGCCTTGCCATGCCATGTAATGCTCTGTAGTGAGTGGTTCAAGCTCACCAACATGCCTACTTATTATTGTTCCTGCCATGTATGAATCTGTCATATAACTTGCCATGTTTACATGGGTGCCATCATATTTTCTATGCCTTTTTGGCTTATGGTCAGTAAGGGACTGTTGTTCTATGCAATTAGTAGATTCATGCCATGCCTTTGTTTGCCATGATAAGTTCCTGTAACATGTTGTTTCATAGCTCTAAACATTGCAACCTGATGTTATTACCTGACAAGTCTGAAACTGTTATTATTTGCCATCTTACCATGTGTTTTGGAGCATGTTCTAGTGATTTCTGGAGTTAGCTCAGTGTTCATGTTTTGTTATGCTTTACCTGTACTTCATGCCCATGCCTTTTGTTATTATGTTGGGGTGCTGTAGCATATTGTTTTGATGCTTGCAATATGCCTAGTTGCTGTTTTGGATGATTGTTGTTATGACTTGTATAGTGTGTATGTGTTGCACCGCTGTTCGCTTTTGAGTGTGCTCTATATGAAACTTGCTTGTTTTTGCATGTAGTTTCATATTATCATGTTTCATCCTTGTTTTGGTGTGTTTGCTTGATGTTTGTATGCATTTTGCATCAATGCCATGTTTAACTTGTTTTGCTCATATCTTCTAGGCCGTAGCTCCAAATCTAATGAACTTTATATGTAACTTGACTAGAATTTCGTGTAGATCATCTTGGTGCTCTTTAACTTGCTGTTTAACAACTTGAACATAAGGTTTATTCAGTTCTGGACCAATTTCGAAATTTGCATATGAGGTCTTACCGGAATTGTTATATGTTGTTCCCAGCCTCATTTAAACTTGCCTTGATGTGTTGTTCTTGTTTGCATCATCCCTTGCCATGAGTAGCCTCATCTAGCTTTCTCATGCATCATGCTTTTTGTGCATCATGTCTTGTCTATGTGTGGTGTGTTTACTATGTTGTGTGCTTCTTCTCGATAGTTCCCGTTTCGTTGCGATCGTGAGGAGGCGTTCCTCTACGTGTGGTTCGTCTTCGTGGCTTCATCTTCTTCATGGACTCGTTCTTCTTCCTTGCGGGATTTTAGGCAAGATGACCACTACCCTGGATCTCACTACTATCATTTCTATGCTAGTTGCTTCGTTCTATCGCTATGCTGCATTACCTATCATTTGCTCCTCAAGCCTCCCAAATTGCCATGAACATCTAAGCTTTGACACCATTCCTAGCAAACCATTGTTTGGCTATGTTACCTCTTTTGCTCAGCCCCTCTTATAGCGTTGCTAGCTGCAGGTGAAGTTGAAGATTGCTCCATGGTGGACAGGGTTTTGTTGGGATATCACAATATCTCTTATATTATTAATGCATCTATATACTTGGTAAAGGGTGGAAGGCTCGGCCTTATGCCTGGTGTTTTGTTCCACTCTTGCCACCCTAGTTTCCGTCATACCGGTGTTATGTTCCCGGATTTTATGCGTTCTTACACGGTCGGGTGATTTATGGGACCCCCGACAGTTCGCTTTGAATAAAACTTGTCCAAAGAAGGCCCAACCTTGGTTTTACCATTTGCCTCACCACCACCTACCTTTCCTTGGGAGTAATTAACCCAAGGGTCATCTTTATTTTAGCCCCGGGCAGTTCTTTTCTAAGTGTTGGTCCGAATCGAGATCTTGGGCCACCTCGGGAAACTCAAGTCTGGTTTTACTCGTAGCTTGACTTATCCGGTGTTGCCCTGAGAACGAGATATGTGCAGCTCCGATCAGAATTGTCGGCACATCGGGCGGCTTTGCTGGTCTTGTTCTACCATTGTCGAAATGTCTTGTAAACCAGGATTCCGAGACTGATCGGGTCTTCCTGGGAGAAGGTCTATTCCTTCGTTGATCGCAAGAGCTTGTCATGGGCTGTTGGGACACCCTGCAGGTATAAACTTTCGAGAGCCATGCCCGCGGTTATGTGGCAGATGGGAATTTGTTAATGTCCGGTTGTAGATAACTTGACACCAGATCCGAATTAAAACGCATCAACCGCGTGAGTAGCTGTGATGGTCTCTTCTCGGTGGAGTCTGGGAAGTGAACACGGTTTGTGGGTTATGTTTGACGTAAGTAGGTGTTCAGGATCACCTCTTGATCATTGCTAGCTTCACGACCGTTCCGCTTGCTCTCTTCTCACTCTTCTTTGCGTATGTTAGCCACCATATATGCTTAGTCGCTGCTGCAACCTCACCACTTTACCCCTTCCTTTCGATTAAGCTTTGCTAGTCTTGATACCCATGGTAATGGGATTGCTGAGTCCTCGTGGCTCACAGATTACTACACCAACAGTTGCAGGTACAGGTTATGCGATGATCATGACGCGAGAGCGATGCTTGCTTGTGTTGAGTTCTTCTTCTGCTTCTTCGATCAGGGGATAGGTTCTAGGTCGGCAGCCTGGGCTAGCAGGGTGGATGTCGTTTGAGCTTCTGTTTGTGTTTCATCCGTAGTCGGATGTTGCTCTTATGTAATATGATGTTGTATTCATGTGGCATTGTATGCCCCTTGTATGTATCCCCATCTATTATGTAATGTTGATGTAATGATATCCACCTTGCAAAAGCGTTCCAATATGCGGGTCTATCCTTGGTGGGACCTTCGAGTTCCTTTTGGATAGGGTCGCATATTGGGTGTGACAAGTTGGTAACAGATCCTCGACTGACCCTAGGAGCCCCCTTGATTGATCGTGTAGTTTGGCCGTTGTTGAGTCTAGAAGAAAACTATTTTGGAGTCTAGTTATATCGGAGAGTAGGACTTCTTTTTACTCCTCTGCCCCTTCATCGCTCTGGTAAGGAATCTTGACGTAGGTGTTTTGAACTACTCCTCTTCCCTTCAAATTTTTTCTTTAGGATCACACGGTTAGTTTCGTGAGTTGTCCATCCTCTTTTTATCCGGTGCATTTCTCGTCAAGTTGACTCGAGCCTCTTCTTCTTCGCCAAGTTCAATCCTCAGTTGTTTTTCTTTTTCCCACCTGCCCTCCCTTTTTCCTCTCGGAACCGGAGCCTGTAATCGAGTATTCATCCTACTCGTGCGAAGTCTTTGCTTTCTTTCCTCAATGATTTCAAACGGTGTTTTCTCTTCTAGTTATTCGTCGATTCACCCCTCTAGTTGACTTTGTTTTCCCGCCCTCCCACCCTCTTCTTGCCGGAGTCTGAGTCTATTTCGAGCATCAATTCCATTCGTGTGGAGCCTCTTCAATCTTTTGTCAATCATTTCAACCGGTGAATTCTCGTCTCGTTCGTTATTCTTCACCCCTTTCTTTTTCCGGTGGACTCAATTCAAGTTTTTCGGGTTGATCACATTTTCCGTGGATCAAGTGTTTTCCCTGCTCGTTCGCCTCTCGCCAGTTTATCATCCCGGAGTTCACAAGATATCTCATGAGTTTCGTCTGTGTTCCAATTAATTCGAGGTTGTCACCTCATTCAAATATTTCAATTGTTCTGGCGCATCATTTATCTGTTCAACAATCTTTTCCAATGGTGTTTTCTTTTAGTGGGCCCTAACCCACAGGTCTTTTCCCAGGATCTTACCTGACTCTTCTAATTCCCCTGGAGTTATTCTCAATTCTTTTCAAGTGTGACGTAAGAATGAATTTCATCAGTCACATGCCTTCTCCAAGATCTCGTTCAAACTCTTCCCGGTGATTGGTTCTTCTAATTCTTCCCGGTGATTCATTCTCTTTCATCAGTCATTTCCAAATTCTTACGGTGGTTCATTCAAGATTCTTTGTCCTTGATTATCATATTAATCCATTCGTTCTTTTCAATTCTACCGGTGGTTCATGAAGACCTTTTTCAAGTTTGAGATATGTCACTTCTCAATTCTTTTCAACAAGAATAAGTTGCATGCCAAATCTGGGTTGTCATCAATTTAATTTGATGAATGATAAGCATACAATAAATCTTATTCTTATTTCATCCAGGTGATTAATTCCTTTCTTTAGAGTTTGTTCTTGATGAATAAATTCTAGTTTCAAGTGTTTCATCTTTTATTTTCCGGAGTTCAAATTTCCTCGGCAATTTCGTCGGAACCTCCATCTAAATCATCGCAAGGCTCATCTTATTCTTTCATCCTTCTTTCTATCTCATCATCCCTTTGTCACCGGAGTTCTTCATGGTGGTTCTTCGTGATTCAATTCATTCTTCAAGAGTTCATCAAGATTTTTGTTCAAGAGTTCTTCGTGTTCTATTCCTCCATGTTTCAGCCGGAGTGTTGCCTAAATCCTTTCAGCCCTTATTCGTTTCTTATCTCGTTCTAACGGGAGTGATTTCATAGTCTATCTCATTCCATGAGCTTTCGATTCTCGTCATCCTCGTTGTTCCTCTCTTCTTCTCGAGTGTTCTCGACTTTGTTGATCCTCTCTCTTTTGTTCTTATTGCACCTCATTCCTTTTTCCCTTCCGTCTCCGTTGTTGCCATGTCATCTGCTTGAGTGTTGCATTTTATCATGTCATCATTCAGATCTTGTCATCATGTGCATTTCATTTTGCATACGTGTTCGTCTCATGCATCCGAGCATTTTCCCCGTTGTCCGTTTTGCAATCCGGCACTCCTGTGTCCTCCAGCGTTTCCCTTTTGCCTCTTTTCGTGTGCGGGTATTAAACTTTCTCGGAATGGCCCGATGTTTGCCAAGCGGCCTTGGTATAGCACCGGTAGACCGCCTGTCAAGTTTCGTGCCATTTAGAGGTCGTTTGATACTCCAACGGTTAACCGGGTAACCGTAAAAGCCTCCTTCTCTTTGCAGCCCAACACCCTTCCAAAGTGGCCCAAAACCCATCTAACTCCCTCCATGCTCGATGTCGTTCGATCACGATCGCGTGGCAAAACCGTTCCTCATTTGGACTCTCCTAGCTCCCTCAACCTATAAAACTAGACCTCCCCCGAAATTTTCGGATCATTCTACCCCTAACCCTAGCAAATCCCCCTCCGTGCCGCGCCGGACATGTCCGCCCGGCACCTGACACGTCCGCCGTCGACCCCTCCCCAATCAGGGAGCGCCACGCGGCCTCCCGCCGTCGTCCCCGCCGCTGCCGCGCATGCCCAGCTGCAGTTCCTGGGCCGTGGCGCTGCCGCGCCGCCCCGCCACGCCCGCCGCTTCGCCCGCCGCCCTCGCGCCGCCGCATGGATCTCATTGCTGCTGTCGCCGCCTTCAGTGCCGCCACGCCGCCCGCCGCCGTCCTTGGCCTCGCGCCTCCCGAAGCGCCGCGGCACCGCTTGTCTCGCCAGCGCCTCCGCCCCATGCTCCAGCCCATGGCCGCCACCTCCGCCTCGCCCGGCGCTCCCGCCGTGGCCGCCTTCACCACCGCCGCCTCGCCGGGCCCCGCCACCGGGATCTCGCGGCGGCGCCTCGCCCGGCTGCCGTCGCGCGCCGCCCAAGGCCGGATCGGCCGGACCGACCTGCCCCACCATCTCGACCCGCGGCGCCTCCTCCGGCCACCGCAACCTCCTCTCCGGCGATCCTCGGATTCCGCGCCGCCCCGATCTGGATCTGGATCCGTTTGAGGTTGACCCCGAGATCCACTAAGTCTTGTAATTTTGACATTATCATACCATGTTCATCGCATCACATCTCTGCATCCGTAGCTGCGTTTCACGTGTGTAATATGTCAAATTGTTCGTCTCAACGAGTACTTCATTTCATTCCATTGCATCATTTTCATTTGAGCTCATCTTAATGCCCGAAATGCTGTTGGAAGAGTGCATGTTGATGTTAATCTGCTGAAACTGTTATAACTTGCTCATTTGTCATTTTTGCCATGATTGATATGTGCATCCTATGAGGTTGATGTCTACATGTGTTTTGATCTATGCCATGCCATCTTTCCAGAGGTGCCATCCATGTATTTTTGTGAGTTGTGTGCTGAGTGCATCAAGCTTGTTAAGGAGGGCACTTGCTGTTACTGTTTTGCAAGGCTGATTCTGTTATAATTTGTTGCTATGTAAACATGCTTCTACAAGTCATTTCGTGCATTATTCTGGAGATGTTCAGTAAGGATGTTTTGTTATACATGTCATGATCTATCCATTCATGCCCTTGGTTGCAATTATAGCCTGTTGTAGCTTGTTTTAATCTTGCTCCAAACTTGCTAAATAATGTTGTTGTCAGCCTGTTAACATTAAGTTCAATGTTTCCATGATTGTTTGCTAGTGATCCATGCACCCTATGAACTTTTTCTTGCCATGCTTAGCTTCATAAACATGTCTTCTTACTGTTGGTTGCCTTGCCATGCCATGTAATGCTCTGTAGTGAGTGGTTCAAGCTCACCAACATGCCTACTTATTATTGTTCCTGCCATGTATGAATCTGTCATATAACTTGCCATGTTTACATGGGTGCCATCATATTTTCTATGCCTTTTTGGCTTATGGTCAGTAAGGGACTGTTGTTCTATGCAGTTAGTAGATTCATGCCATGCCTTTGTTTGCCATGATAAGTTCCTGTAACATGTTGTTTCGTAGCTCTAAACATTGCAACATGATGTTATTTCCTGACAAGTCTGAAACTGTTATTATTTGCCATCTTACCATGTGTTTTGGAGCATGTTCTAGTGATTTCTGGAGTTAGCTCAGTGTTCATGTTTTGTTATGCTTTACCTGTGCTTCATGCCCATGCCTTTTGTTATTATGTTGGGGTGCTGTAGCATATTGTTTTGATGCTTGCAATATGCCTAGTTGCTGTTTTGGACAGACTGTTGTTATGACTTGTATAGTGTGTATGTGTTGCACCGTTGCTCCGTTTTGAGTGTGCTCTATATGAAACTTGCTTGTTTTTGCATGTAGTTTCATATTATCATGTTGCATCCTTGTTTTGGTGTGTTTGCTTGATGTTTGTATGCATTTTGCATCAATGCCATGTTTAACTTGTTTTGCTCATATCTTCTAGGCCGTAGCTCCAAATCTAATGAACTTTATATGTAACTTGACTAGAATTTCGTGTAGATAATCTTGGTGCTCTTTAACTTGCTGTTTAACAACTTGAACATAAGGTTTATTCAGTTCTGGACCAATTTCGAAATTTGCATATGAGGACTTACCGGAATTATTATATGTTGTTCCCGGCCTCATTTGAACTTGTCTTGATGTGTTGTTCTTGTTTGCATCATCTCTTGCCATGAGTAGCCTCATCTAGCTTTCTCATGCATCATGCTTGTTGTGCATCATGTCTTGTCTATGTGTGGTGTGTTTACTATGTTGTGTGCTTCTTCTTGATAGTTCCCGTTTCATTGCGATCGTGAGGAGGCGTTCGTCTACGTGTGGTTCGTCTTCGTGGCTTCATCTTCTTCATGGACTCGTTCTTCTTCCTTGCGGGATTTCAGGCAAGATGACCGCTACCTTGGATCTCACTACTATCATTGCTATGATAGTTGCTTCGTTCTATCGCTATGCTGCGTTACCTATCATTTGCTCCTCAAGCCTCCCAAATTGCCATGAACCTCTAACCTTTGACACCATTCCTAGAAAACCATTGTTTGGCTATGTTACCTCTTTTGCTCAGCCCCTCTTATAGCGTTGCTAGCTGCAGGTGAAGTTGAAGATTGCTCCATGGTGGACAGGGTTTTGTTGGGATATCACAATATCTCTTATATTATTAATGCATCTATATACTTGGTAAAGGGTGGAAGGCTCGGCCTTATGCCTGGTGTTTTGTTCCACTCTTGCCGCCCTAGTTTCCGTCATACCGGTGTTATGTTCCCGGATTTTGCGTTCCTTACGCGGTCGGGTGATTTATGGGACCCCCCTGACAGTTCGCTTTGAATAAAACCTGTCCAGCAATGCCCAACCTTGGTTTTACCATTTGCCTGACCACCACCTACCTTTCCCTTGGGAGTAATTAACCCAAGGGTCATCTTTATTTTAGCCCCCCCGGGCCAGTGCTTTTCTAAGTGTTGGTCCGAATCGAGCAGATCTTGGGCCACCTCGGGAAACTCAAGTCTGGTTTTACTCGTAGCTTGACTTATCCGGTGTTGCCACGAGAACGAGATATGTGCAGCTCCTATCGGGATTGTCGGCGCGATCGGGCGGCTTTGCTGGTCTTGTTTTACCATTGTCGAAATGTCTTGTAAACGGGATTCCGAGACTGATCGGGTCTTCTGGGAGAAGGTCTATTCCTTCGTTGATCGCGAGAGCTTGTCATGGGCTGTTGGGACACCCTGCAGGGTATAAACTTTCGAGAGCCGTGCCCGCGGTTATGTGGCAGATGGGAATTTGTTAATGTCCGGTTGTAGATAACTTGACACCAGATCCGAATTAAAACGCATCAACCGCGTGAGTAGCCGTGATGGTCTCTTCTCGGCGGAGTCTGGGAAGTGAACACGGTTTCTGGGTTATGTTTGACGTAAGTAGGTTTTCAGGATCACCTCTTGATCATTGCTAGCTTCACGACCGTTCCGCTTGCTCTCTTCTCGCTCTTCTTTGCGTATGTTAGCCACCATATATGCTTAGTCGCTGCTGCAACCTCACCACTTTACCCCTTCCTTTCCCATTAAGCTTTGCTAGTCTTGATACCCATGGTAATGGGATTGCTGAGTCCTCGTGGCTCACTGATTACTACACCAACATTGCAGGTGTACAGGTTATGCGATGATCATGACGCGAGAGCGATGCTTGCTTGCGTTGAGTTCTTCTTCTGCTTCTTCGATCAGGGGATAGGTTCCAGGTCGGCAGCCTGGGCTAGCAGGGTGGATGTCGTTTGAGCTTCTGTTTGTGTTTCATCCGTAGTCGGATGTTGCTCTTATGCAATATGATGTTGTATTCATGTGGCATTGTATGCCCCTTGTATGTATCCCCATCTATTATGTAATGTTGATGTAATGATATCCACCTTGCAAAAGCGTTCCAATATGCGGGTCTATCCTTGGTGGGACCTTCGAGTTCCTTTTGGATAGGGTCGCATATTGGGCGTGACATAATAACACTTAGGTCTCATGTTTACCCATATCGATGGAATAATCAACTAGCGAGCAATAATAATAAATCCCAGATGACAACACTTTCTCAAAACAATCATAATATGATATAACAATATGGTATCTCGCTAGCCCTTTCTGAGACCGCAAAACATAAATGCAGAGCACCTTTAAAGATCAAGGACTGACTAAGCATTGTAATTCATGGTAAAAGAGATCCAGTCATAGTCATACCCAATATAAATTAATAGTAATGCATGCAAATGACAGCGGTGCTCTCCAGTGGGTGCTTTTTAATAAGAGGGTGATGACTCAACATAAAAGTAAATAGATAGTGTCGGTGTTCTGGGAACGGGGGTACCCAGACTTGCCTGCCTGCGGCCTGCGGCGTGGCTCAGGGAGTGGCCCAGTACGGCCCATCTTCATCAACACATACTCAAGGCCCTTGCGAGGGGCCAAGCCTCGCGGGGCGGACGACAGGAGGCTTCCTCAGGCATAGCCTCGTTAGGCTGGCTCGCGAGGAGGTGGAGAGATCAATGCGGGGTACCTCGCGAGGTGCCCATGACGCAAGCCATGACGACCGAGGCCGGGCGGGCGCCAGGCGGGCGCCGGCCTGCGCAGAGTCCTTGTTTCCTCTTTGGTGCAAAGGGGGCAAGCGCTGGCAAGAGTATCAAGCAAAGGCAACCATTTCGGTGCAACAAGACCAAGACCAGCAGGACGGTAGGATGGATGTCATCGTGGAGGCCAGGCCGGTGTCACCGTCAGGGTCTTTGGCAGGCGAGGACCGACTTTAGTCAGGATAAGTGTACTAGATGTTCCCCTTCAAAATGGCCAACTGTTGGCGCCCTTCCCGCTCAATATTTGGGAAGAGGCCCAGGGCCTCCCTCTATAAATAGAGCTAGCCACCTTCGAGTAGTGGGGTGGGGGGAGATTTTTGGTAGACTAGAGAGAGAGGAGGCGACTGAACTCACCGAAGCAGTTCATCGCACCAGCCAAGAACAGCCCCTCGCGAGGCTGTTCTTCCTTGTACTATTCATCATCAGCCCCTGAGGCAATCCACCACACCACAAACTGGAGTAGGGTATTACACCACAATGGTGGCCTGAACCAGTATAAATCGTGTGTCCCTTGTGTTGTTCTTCGTGTAGTTTAGATCCTTGCGAGGCGATGAGACATGGGTAGGCGGGAAGTGTTATCTCCGCGTGCACCCCAGAGTTCGAACCTTGAGGGTCTGCCGGAACCCGAAATCCGCCATTTGGCGCGCTAGGTAGGGGTGCGCCGGAGCTTTCCCTTACACTGACACGCTCTCCGCCAACACCGCGGTTCGCCCTCATGATGGGCAACGCGCCGCCCGCTCCGGTCGCCAGCACTAGCACGGGGGCCAGGGGGCTCCGAGCCTTGGCCCCCGCCTTGCGACAGGTGCGATGGCCAAACAAGTTCAAGCCGGAGATGCCACCGCGCTAAAACGGCATGGCCAATCCACTGGCTTTCCTGCTGGCATACGAGGAGGCCGTCCTCGAGGCCGGGGGCGATGACAGGGTCATGGCTAACTGGTTTCCCATGGCCCTCACCGGCGTCCCGCGCATGTGGCTGCTCCACGTGCCTACGGCTTCCGTGGCCTCTTGGGGGGAGCTGCGCGGCCTCTTCCTCGCCCAGTACACTACACCGGCGCACCCGATCGTTGCAACTCTCCTAGGTGGCTCGCAGGCACCACCTTCAGGCCGCCACATCAAGTCATTCGTCCGCCAGATCGGCGCCGCTTCCGCACTGCATGGGGCTCCTCCGGGCTGGGCGGCTCCTAAAGCCGATCTGGCCTTCAGCTCGGATGATCACCCCTCCAACTCTACCTACTCGGGCGTGCTCCCAATGCTGTGCACCCCCACCATCTGTCAGGTGGCCGTCACCAGGACCCTCATTGACGCGATGCTGGCCTCAGCGTGCTCTCGGTGGAGGCCTTCAGTCTCCTCCACGTACCGCCGGAGCAGCTGCAGCCCAGCAAGCCCTTCTTGGGAATCGGAGGCGGCTCCACCAGCTCCCTGGGGCAGATCTGCCTTCCGGTGACCTTCGACACCTACGACAACTTCCGCACGGAGCTAATCGACTTTGACATCGCCCCCATCGGCCTCCCATACAACGCCATCCTCGGCTACCCTGCACTAGCCCGGTTCATGGCCGCAACTCACCCAGCGTACAACCTCATGAAGATTCCCGGGAGTAGCGGTGTTCTCACCGTGTCCGGAGACACCGGGGATGCGTTGCAAGCACTCAAGCTTACCTTCAAGGCCGTGACGGTGGCCCAGCCCGCCGGCTCAGACGCCCCTGAGCCTAAGGGGGCTGCACCGGCCAAGAAGAAGCAGCTATTCACCCAAGACAAGGCGGAAACCCAGCAGGTACTGGTCGATGAGGATGGATCTACTAGCGCCACCTTCACCATAGGCGCCAACCTCGAGCCCGAGCAGGAGGAGGCCTTGGTGAAGTTCCTACACACGAACAAGAAGGTATTCGCGTGGGAACCTGATCAGCTAGCAGGTGTCCCGAGGGGCGTAATTGAGCATCACCTCAACGTGTGCCCCAACGTGCGCCCCGTGAAGGAGAAGGCGAGGCGGCAGTCCACTGAGAAGCAAGCTTTCATCGTCCAAGAGACCCACAAGTTGGAGGCGGCTGGGGTCATTCGCGAGGTCCGCTACCCAGATTGGTCGGCTAACCCGGTTGTCATGCCAAAGAAGGGGGGGAAGGAACGCATGTGTGTCGACTTCACCAACCTCAACAAGGCCTGCCCGTAGGATCCATTCCCACTCCCTCGCATCGACCAGATCGTCGACTCCACCGCTGAGTGCGACTTATTGTGCTTCCTGGATGCCTTCTCCGGCTATCACCAGATCAAGATGGCAGTAGAAGATGTAGAAAATACGGCATTCCTGACCCCGTGTGGAGTGTACTGCTATACATGCATGCCGTTCGGGCTGCGCTATGCAGGTGCGACCTTTCAGCGGCTGATGCACATCGCTTTGGGTCGGCAGCTCGGGAGGAATGCTGAGGCTTACGTTGATGACATTGTGGTGAAGTATCGGGAGGCAAAAACCCTGATACATGACTTGGAGGAAACCTTCGCGAGCCTTAACAAAGTGGACCTACGGCTCAACCCGGAGAAGTGTGTGTTTGGAGTCCCTCTGCAAGCTCCTAGGCTTCCTCAGATCCCACCGGGCATCGAGGCCAACCTGAAAAAGGTAAAAGCAGCCGAGGACATGAGTCCGCCAAGACCCTCGAGAGATGCAGAGCTCACGGGCGCGTGGACCGCACTAGGGCGTTTCATCTCCAAGCTGGGGAACGAGCACCGCCTTCTTCAAGCCGATGAAGAAGAAGGGCCCTTTGAATGGATCAAGAGGCCTACAAGGCGCTCCAGATCTCAAAGGTACTTAACCAGCCCTCCGGTGATGGTGGTTCCGCGTCCTCAAGAGCCCCTGGTGCTCTACCTTGCGGCCACCCCCTACTCTGCCGGCGCAGCCCTGGTGGCTGTTAGGGAGGAGCGTAGGACCAAGGCCGCAGCAACCGTCTGGGTCAAAGCAAAGCGGGACCAAGAGGGCCTCACAGAGACCGCGACTGCAGCCGAGAAAGACCAGCCGCTGCAGGGAAGCACACCCAGGACAAAAGAGGCCCCTCCTCTAAGCGACCAGCCGCTGGGGGCTCCATTGTCTCGGGAGGCACCCCAGCCTCCGGAGGGCGCTAGCAGCGCCAGCACTCCCCACCTCGTCGAGCACCCTATGTACTTCGTCAGCACGGTGTTGCAGAACACGAGGGCAGTACCCCATGCCTCAGAAACTCATCCTCGCACTATTGGTAGCCTCGTGCAAGCTGCGGCACTATTTCCAAGGCTATCCCATCAAGGTCGTCTCAGCATATCCCTTGGAAAGGGTGCTCAGGAGCCCCAACTCAGCTGGAAGAGTCGCTGGGTGGAACATCGAGCTGCAAGCATTTCAGATAGAATTCAGCACAACCAGAGTCATCAAGGGGGCCGCGCTTGCGGACTTCGTGGTGGAGTGGGCAGAAGCGCCAGGCCTTGAGGCTGGCGAGGATCGATCACTCTCCCCAGGAAGCGAGGCATCGGACGGTTGAGTCATGTACTTCGACGGGGCGTTCTCCCGACACGGCGCGAGGGCTGGTGCGGTGCTCGTATCTCCCACTCAAGACAAGCTCTACTACACCGTGCAACTCTGTTTCCAGCACGGAGAAAAGGTCTCCAACAACATAGTAGAATACGAAGGCCTGATAGCAGGCCTGAAAGCCGCAGTCGCCCTGGGGGTGAAGCGCCTCACCATCAAGGGTGATTTGCAGCTCCTCGTCAACTTCTCCAACAAAGTATACGAGCCGAAGGACGAGCACATGGAAGCCTTCCTCGCGGAAGTCCGCAGGATGGAGAAGCAGTTCTGGGGGCTGGAGTTGCAGCATGTGCCTCGCGGCACCAATCAAGAGGCTGATGACATCGCCAAAAGGGCATCCAGAGCGGCTACCCCAGGAGCCTGTCGTCTTCGAGGAGCGGCTCTTCAAGCCCTCGGCGACGCCATCACTGTCAAGCACGGCGCAGCCTCGGGAGGAGCTCCCCCAGCCACCTGCCTCGGGAGCCCCGGTCTGTGGCCTGACCTCAGGAGCACGCCTGCTCCTGGCGCTGGAGCCTCAGGAAGGGTGCTGGATCACAGAGCTCAGGAGCTACCTGACACGAGGCACCTTGCCGGAAAAGGAGGAGGAAGTGGAGCGCGTGGCACGGCAGGCCACGACATACTGCCTCAAGGATGGAGAGCTCTACCAGAGACGACCGAATGATTTGTCCTTACGTTGCATTTCTAGGGGGCAAGGGAAGGAGTTACTGGCAGACATACACTATGGAGACTGTGGGCATCACTCGTCATCACGGACTCTCGTTGGCAAGGCATTCCGCAGCGGGTTCTATTGGCCCACGGCACTCAACGACGCTGTGGAACTGGTGAAAGCTTGCGAGGCCTGTCAGTTCCATGCCAAGCAGATCCATCAGCCGGCGGGAGGTCTGCAGACTATACCCCTCTCATGGCCATTCGCAGTCTGGGGACTGGATATCCTGGGTCCGTTTCCTCGGGCGCTAGGAGGCTACCGCTACCTCTACGTCGCCGCGGACAAGTTCACCAAGTGGGCTGAGGTGGAAGCTGTCCGCACCATCCCCGCAGGCTCCGCGGTCAAGTTCATCAAGGGCCTCATGAGCCAATTCGGGGTGCTGAACCGCATCATCACCGACAACGGTTCACAGTTCACCAGTAACCTCTTCAAAACATACTATGCTAACCTTGGAACACAGATATGCTACGCTTCGGTGGCGCACCCGCGGAGCAACAGTCAGACCGAGCGAGCCAACGCAGAGGTCCTGAGGGCCCTCAAAACCAGGACATTCAAGAAGAAGCTGGAGGCCTGCAGTAGGGGCTGGTACGACGAGCTCCAGTCTGTGCTGTGGTCTATCCGCATGACCGCAACCAAGCCGACTGGCGAGACCCCGTTCTTTTTGGTTTATGGAGCTGAAGCCGTTCTCCTCACGAGGTCGATGTCGTTCGCGACGGGTCTGGCGCTCAACGGCGCAACAGACGCCATGCGGGGACGGATCTCGTGGCCGGGGAGGAGCATCACCGAGAAGCCGCGATCATGAAAGCAAAGAAGGTACCAACAAGCACTGCGGCGATACCATCGCTGCAATATCCACCCCAGGACTCTTGAGGTAGGGGATCTCGTGCTCAGGCGGGTTCTCTCCAGGGAGGGACTGCACAAGCTCTCTCCCATGTGGGAGGGCCCGTTTAAGGTTGTTCATGTTTCCAGGCCCGGCTCCGCACGCTTGGAGACCCAGGAGGGGGTGCCCATCCAGAACGCGTGGAACATCCAACATCTCCTAAGATTTTACCACTGAAAAAGGCCTGGTGCCTGTGAATAAGGCAAATGCCTGTGAAGTAGCCGCGTTTTGGAAAAGGCCCGGTGCCTGTGAAGAAGGCGAATGCCTGTGAAGTAGCCGCGTTTTGGAAAAGGCCCGGTGCCTGTGAAGAAGGCAAACGCCTGTGAAGCTCGCCGCCCGTGACACTCTCACGTAATAATTAGTGGGGCTATACACGCCCCGGTGTCTCCGGAGAGCCGCCCTCGGGCCTCGGGGGCTCCCGCCCACGCCCAGTGGCAGCACTTAGCTCCACGCTGGAGAGAAGACGTCGAAGACTAGGCTAGGTGCCGGACGCGGCTTCTTTCATTTGCTTTCCACAGTTGGCTTGTTTTTTTTCTATTTGAAGTTTTTCTGAGGCTGTTACCATTTCGAGCTTGCGACCTTTCATCCATTTCACTTGTTTGTTTCATTTTCTCTCGCGCAAAATCTCACAAGGGAGGAACATGGGCACCCTCGCGAGTGTTTCTCCGCCCGGTGGTTTGACACTTCCCTGTCCGAGTCCGCTGCGGGAGCACCCCTCCCATTCCGTGCCCCACGGGCATCGCGACACGATCACGGGGCTTGGGCTGGTTGTCCTCGCTACCAAGGCTGGAGACTACCTCTACTGACTAAACCCTGCAGGGGACAAGGTGCACGACGAGGCCCTAGCCTCGGGAGGCGAGGACCGCAACGAGCTTCCCCCCAAGATAAGTGATTTCCACGCATAAACATGCAGAACAAAAACATAGCGTAGAAGCAGTAGAAACAGTGGACCAATTAAGTAGCGACAGTTCAACACGCCCCGTGGGGCACCGGATTACATTCTTTTTGTGCAGGAGAGAAAGGAAAGCAAAAGGGGGCACGACTTGCCCGGCGCCAATTCTTGGCAGAGGCTCGTACTGCCTCCGGAGCTCAGCTGGATTCCGCCTCTCGCTTCACCGGAGCGCGGTGTCGGGCCGACCCGCTGCCCTCTCCCAGGCAAGCGCGACGACGTGGGGGCTGGTTGCGACCGCCATTGGAGGAGCTGCCGTCCGAGGGGGATCACCAGAGCTTGGCGGGCCTCGGGCACCGCTGCCCGCGCGCCTTCCGCCACCTTCACCCCGACCAACGCCGGGGCTGGGCGCGCGGCCGCGGTCATCATCTTCGGGGCAGCATCCGGTGCGGCGACCGTCTTTCCCGAACACCCTCACGTAGAGGGTGGCATCGCCGTCGAACTTAAAGTGTAGGGTGCATCGTCGGCTCAGGCCGCGCGCGCGAGTAAACGTTTGCCAGCCGCGTGTCAGGGCCGCCTCCCCGGCGGTGGAGACCTCCAGAGTAGCCCGGGAGGCCCTGCTGCAGCAACCATCTGTCTGAAGTCAAAGGCCGCCCGGGGCACCAGCCGGAAGTTCACCAATAAAGAAGCGGGGGGAGCTGGAGCCAGGTGCCGGTCGGGTCTGCCGACCACACAACGAACTCCGGCAGCACCTCCGCCAAGCGAAAGCGCGGCCTTGGGGGTCGCGCAGCCCCAGCGTACCTCTCATTGGCAGCCGAACGCCCACCGCCATGCAGAGGCTGTTCCCACGGCCACGGGAGACCGCAGCGGGGGCCATAGGGTGCTTGCGAGGGCGGCCCCGACCACACTTGGCTGGAGGAGAACCGGGCCCTTCCTGGCGAGCCTTTCCTTTCTCCGCGGCCGAGAACATCTTCGGTGGGGCCATGGGGATAGCGAGTGGCCAAGAAGGAGAAGGGGAGTAGCAAGAAGGAATGGACTGGAAGGGCTCACGCTGTTCCATACATATAGCCGAGGGAGGCCAACTGCCGGCCACCACGATCACAGGTAATCATGACCCGTTTTGCGTGTAGGGACTTGTCAAATCATGTAGTTACCAAGGCGTCGTGGGGGAGCCAGGACGCCCACGTCCAATCAACTGCCACGCGGCGCCCAAGGCCGCAGGCTGATGGGGCCCGCGGCGCTTCGCACTTGCCCCTTCGCTTTCTGCTAAGCCAAGTCCAGCGCACCTTGGGCGGGGGGCTCTTGTCGGCGTTGCTCGGGAACGGGGTACCAGACCTGCGCTGCGGCTTGCGACGTGGTTTCGTGGAGTGGCCCAAGACGCCCATCTTCATCAACACATACTCAAGGCCCTCGCGAGGGGCCAAGCCTCGAGGGGCGGATGATAGGAGGCTTCCTCAGGCACAGCCTCGTCAGGCAGGCTCGCGAGGAGGCGGAGAGATCAAGTCGGGGTACCTCGCGAGGTGCCCATGACGCAAGCCATGACGACCGAGGCCGGGCGGGCGCCAGGCGGGCACCGGCCTGCGCAGAGTCCTTGTTTCCTCTTTGGTGCAAAGGGGGCAAGCGTAGGCAAGAGTATCAAGCAAAGGCAACCATTTTGGTGCAACAAGACCAAGACCAGCAGGACAGTAGGATGGAGGTCATCGTGGAGCCCAGGCCGGCATCACTGTCAGGGTCTTTGGCAGGCGAGGATCAACTTTAGTCAAGATAAGTGTACTAGATGTTCCCCTTCAAAATGGCCAACTGTTGGCGCCCTTCCCGCTCAATATTTGGGAAGAGGCCCAGGGCCTCCCTCTATAAATAGAGCTAGCCACCACAGAGTAGTGGGGGGGGGGGAGATTTTTTGTAGACTAGAGAGAGAGGGAGGCGACTGAACTCACCCAAGCAGTTCATCGCACCAGCCAAGAATAGCCCCTCACGAGGCTGTTCTTCCTTGTACTATTCATCATCAGCCCCTGAGGCAATCCACCACACCACAAACTGGAGTAGGGTATTACACCACAATGGTGGCCTGAACCAGTATAAATCTCGTGTCCCTTGTGTTGTTCTTCGTGTAGTTTAGATCCTTGTGAGGCGACGAGACATGGGTAGGCGGGAAGTGTGATCTCCGCGTGCACCCCAGAGTTCGAACCTTGAGGGTCTGCCGGAACGCGAAATCCGACAGATAGGCCCTTCGCAGAGGGAAGCAGGGATTTGTAGAGGTGCCAGAGCTCGATTTTGAAATAGAGATAAATAACATTTTGAGCGGTATACTTTCAATGTCAACATAGCAACTGAGAGATCTCGATATCTTCCATGCTACACACATTATAGGCGGTTCCCAAATAGAATGGTAAAGTTTATACTCCCCCTCCACCAACAAGCATCAATCCATGGCTTGCCCGAAACAACGGGTGCCTCCAACTAACAACAATCCTGGGGGAGTTTTGTTTGTGATTATTTTGATTTGATTTGAGCATGGATCGGGCATCCCGCACTACTAGGAAAAGCCTAGCAGCAGCTGGTTTTAGGTTTATCGGCCAGCTGCGGTACCGCGCTACCAATAAGGCGCCACTGCTAATAGTTAGTAATAGCGTGGGTTAAACCCGCTACTACTAACAAAGTTAGTAGTAGCGTGCCACCCACGCCATCGCTATTTAGTACTCGCGCCACTACTAACAAAATAGTAGCAGTGTGTCCATACTACTAGCGCTACTAGTATCCTAAATACTAGTAGCGCGCAGTCTTTTCCCACGCCACTACTAACTAATTTATAATAAAAAAATAAAATCCACCAATTCCATTTTATGCATACAGTTCCCAAAAACACAACAATAGTGAGCACTGCTGGCTCCTATTTCATGGTTAACCGGAAACCAAGGAAATAAATCAGCCAAAAACCTCATTATGCATTGCAACTAACAAATGACCACTTCAAAGAACATGCAAGTATCTATGTCATTAACAATTGCAAACATAAGTTTTTTTTACTACAGTTGTTGTATGTACTATCACACAGTTCCTCATTCTGTTCTCACTCAATAATAAGAAAATGAAAAGAAAAGATAGAGATAATCACGCAATTGCACTTCGTGTCATGGATTGATCTGCCGCTTCAACATCTCATTATCTGGCAAAGACTGTCGCTATCTTCTACCTATGAATAAAAACAGACCTTGTGAGAGAAGCAAATGTGAAACCTTATTACAACATGTATGCTAAGTCGCTAACCCATAGAGATAGCTAGAACAAATGTGGAAACTTTCCATGTTGCCGAGTAAGTATATTAACTAGACAAAGTTAGATGACAAAGAAGCTTAAAGCTGCAGAAGAAATATTAGATATACACATTTTGAAAATCAACCTCGTAAGTGGATACTCTAGTAGACCTGCAAGAGCAGATATGGTAGTAACCAAAATCCTATAAAGATTTGAGGTTAAAGATTATAAATCCAATTTGTCATTAGCATAAAAATATTAGTTCCATGAAGAAGTTTGTCAAGAGATATTTTCTAGTGTTTCTAAGACAGTGATCAAACATAATGAAAGAAAACATGTTTCGCATTTTAATTAGGGGAGCTTTAGTTCTAAAATATCGAACTGTGGATCTGAATGATCATATATACTATTAGAAAAAATGACCAAAATCCCGCAGAACAAAGCAGACCAAAAAATTAACTTCCTACTTACAGTGGCAAGCAAATCTTATATGAATGTGTTATAATAAATAATGCTAACCATGAAGTCTTCTTCCATATAACAAAGGAGTGATGAAACCAAAAAACCTGTAATTCAAGTACGACATGCAGTTAGTTAATTATTTGCATGTCAACAGTTCTAACGTCTAGCTACAGATCTTCAAAGTAAAGATTGTGAACTCTATTAGACATGATTATATCAATTAGACCAAATAGAAAATAATTCAATATGTTGTCTATCCATTAAACAAAGTTCAATCTATCTTCTGATTATTAGTGTTTCAATTAGGTGATTAGTCCTTCTACGGCCACGGTTAATAGGTGAGCCATGACTTTTTACAAGAAAAATGCAAAGGAAATAACAAGTTAGTATTTTTCCAAATCTAATTATACGCCACGCTGATCACACCTTACTAATTTCGAGCCAATGCAGAGTTGCTGCTCAAAGCCAAGAACAACAGCTGTAATAAGACTCGAATTAGGATTGCCATGGTACCAAATATGATATTTATTTCATTAAATCAAATGGAGGAGGCTGCATATGCAGAGAGCAGACCTGCTTGCCCAATCAAAATAGCGGCACATGGTGCAGTGCAGGAGCACGCGGCACCTATGACCTTCGCTCGGGTTGATGACGATGTCTCGCTTGATACTCCCTTGTCCGCTGAGACGGCACTCTGTCGCCGCTGCAGCCACCAGCGGCATTCTGCTCAATGGCGGCCAAGGCATGCCTAGTGGATGTCCAGGAAGCTCGAATCAGGCTGGACTTGAGAAGAAACAGAGCATGGCCGTGTGATGTCCTGGCTGAATCAGAGTACATTGCCTAAGGAAATAAAATGGGCAAAAGGAGGAGCGTACAATAAGCAAAAGTGCAGAACAACATTCTTAATTAAATTTAACCCTGGCAGAATACTTGGTTATCCAAAGGCAAAATGGTTGCCTTTTAAACTATGGAACACAAAGAATCATCATTAGTCATTAATGCAAATCAGCTTCTCTCCATAGAGAAGAGAAGACGCCTTGGTCTCTTGGATGCATGAAGCACGCCAGATATGCTAATCTGATCAGAGCATTTTATTTTTCAATTTAATCGTGCAATGCCAACATCCCCACCCATAGATGTTTTGTTTGTGTACGAATAGTACAATGTTTTCTTTTCAATTTAATGAGCAAAGTTTAAGGTCCATAGGCTCCTTTGTATCCCGTGGAACACAGAATTCTACATTGATTGAACAAATTGACATTTCAACATTCCTAGAGGCATTGTCGCAAACACCTTGCGAGCGAGCTCAGAGCGTGCACCTGCTGCATAGACTAGACTAATCGCAAGCAAGCAAAGAACCAATTCACGATTCACAAATGCCACATGCATTGCGGTTGGAGGCATAATGACTACTAACTGCGTTGACCAATTGCAGTTATACTGCGAGAAACTTCTGGGAAAAATTGGACGGAACATGGTACAGGGAGCGGCTCACCTGAGGTGGAGGCACGGGGAAGCGCTCACCTGAGGTGGAGGCCGCGCCGACGGCCGTGCGGGGTAGGCTGAAGCTCAGCGCGGGGGCGAGATGACCTGCCGGGGCAAGGCGAGCGTGCCGCCGGAGCGAGAGCAGCCGGGTCGGAGGAAGGAAAGCAGCAGCATCCTTGGCCTTGGCCTTGGTCGACCTCCCTTGACGGATGGATCTGATCCAGATGGAAGCGCCATGGATGGCGGCTTGCCTTGCCGGATCTGTCTCCTCCTTCTCCTCCTTGTGGTGGGAGGAGAGGAGAGGGGCGGTTGCGGTGGATCCCGGTGACGGGAGATGAGGGGAGCGGACGGTTGTGGCCAGCGGCTAGAGAAGTGGGAGGATGGCGGAGGCGAGGCGGCGTTGGGTGGGAGGATGGCGGCGGCGAGGTGGGAGGGGAGGAATGGATCGGTGGTGGGTGTGCCGGTGGGGAGGTCGCCGGGGTGGTGGGCGGCGGCGGCGGCGTGGGATTGGAGGGAGACGAGGGGTGAATCGGGAGAAGAGATGAGGGGATCTGGATCGAGGGTTGGGTGTTATTTTTTCTGAGACAAACAGTGGTGGGTGGAGTGGGACGGTTGGTGGGGTGGATCGGGGGTGGGTGGTGTGGGAATATACCAGTAGCGTGGGCTAAAAACCAGCGCTACTGCTATCTCCCTTAGTAGTAGCGAGCATTAAAAACCCGCGCTACTACTATGGCATGTCTCGGGGGGCACGGTAGAGACCGCTTAGTAGTAGCGAGGGTTTTAAACCCGCGCTACTGCTATCAACTTAGTAGTAGCGAGGTTTAAAAACCTGCGCTACTAGTAAGTAGCAGTAGCGAGGGTTTTTAACCCTCGCTGCTGCTAAGATTCTGTGTATAGGCTTTTCCCTAGTAGTGCGGTGACCAGCCATTTTCTCGTGAATGAGGAGCGGAGTCCACTCCTCTTGAGAATAACCTGCCTAACATGGAAGATACAAACAACCCTAGTTGATACATGAACTGTTCGAGCATACAAAATAGAATTTCATTTGAAGGTTTAGAGTTTGACATGTACAAATTTACTTGGAACGGCAGGTAGATACCTCATATAGGAAGGTATGGTGGACTCATATGGAATAACTTTGGGGTTTATAGAGTTTGGATGCACAAGCAATATTCCCGCTTAGTACAGGTGAAGGCTAGAAAGAGACTGGGAAGTGACCAACTAGAGAGCGACAACAGTCATGAACATGCATTAAAATTAATCAACACTGAGTGCAAGCATGAGTAGGATACAATCCACAATGAACATAAATATCATGAAGGCTATGTTGATTTTGTTTCAACTACATGCGTGAACATGTGCCAAGTTAAGTCACTCGAATCATTCAAAGGAGGATACCACCCTATCATACCACATCACAACCATTTTAATAGCATGTTGGCATGCAAGGTAAACCATTATAAGCTCCTAGCTAATTAAGCATGGCATAAGCAACTATAATCTCTAATCGTCATTGCAAACATGTTTATTCATAATAGGCTAAACCAGGAACGATGAACTAATCATATTTAAAAAAACAAGAGAGGTCGAGTTCATACCAGCTTCTCTCATCTCAGACAGTCCATCATATATCGTCATTACTGCCTTTCACTTGCACGACCGAACGGTGTGGATAATAATAATAGTGCACCTGCATTGGACTAAGCTGGAATCTGCAAGCATTCAATTCTAGGGAGAAGGCAAGGTAATATGGGATCTTGGTTAAATCAACAATAATGCATATAAGAGCCACTTAACATTTTCATCATGGTCTTCTCCTCTCGACCCTCAAAGGAAAGAAAAGAAATAAAACTATTTACACGGGAAAGCTCCCAACAAGCAAAAGAAGAACGAGAAATCTTTTTGAGTTTTCTTTTAATTATAATACAAGCATGGAAAGTAAACTAGCTAATTTTTTGGTTTTTCTTAAGGTTATTTAAACACACAAGAAGAAAGCAGGAAAAGAAAATAAACTAGCATGGATAGTACAATGAAAAAGTATGAGCACCGACAACTAGAATGAGTGTGTGAACATGAATGTAATGTCGATGAGAAATACATACTCCCCCAAGCTTAGGCTTTTGGCCTAAGTTGGTCTATGCCCATGGATAGCCTGGCGGATATCCGAAGTTGTAACTGGGATCGTACTGAGATACAGCAGCCATTGCCTCCTGAGCTGCAGCTTGGCGAGCTGCCTCCGTCCTCCTCTCGTACTCGTTCGCCTCCTCCCTGGTGATAACATATCTTCCTTTTGCGTGATAGTCAAAGAAGGCATGAGCAGGGAGAGTAATACGGACAGCGCGACGTCTGTCAAAGATTAGTCGATACTGGAGGATTTGTTCATTCCTCTCAAGAAAATGATGATTAACCATGGCATTATAATCTAAATAAGCAGGAGGTAACTCCCTATCATTTTCATGTACGGGTATACCAAGATAATTAGCCACACGGGTCGCGTAAATCCCACCAAACAAATCTCCATCTAAACCATTATTATGCAACCTACGTGCAACAATTTCCCCCAAGTTATATTGTTTATCATCTAATACAGCACTCTTGAGAACACAAAGATCCGGAACACACATGTGACAAGCTTCATCTTCACCGTTAATGCATCTACCTATGAAGAGAGAAAAATAATATATAGCAGGAAAATGAATGCTCCCTATGGTAGCTTGTGCTATTTCTCTAGATTCTCCCAAAGTGATACTAGCAAGAAAGTCTTTATATTTGGATTTACGAGGTTCATTAACACCGCCCCACTGCGGGAGTTTACAAGCAGTAGTAAAATCTTCTAGGTCCATGGTATATGATTTATCATAAAGATCAAACAGGACATTCTGAGAATTGCACGAAGATGTAAATTTAGACCTTCTCACAAAGGAATCAGTCAAATGATAGTATTGAGGGCACTTATCTTGCATGAAGTCCTCAAGATCAGCATTACACACATATGCATCAAATTCATCCTTGATGCCCGCTTTGACCATAAACTCCTCTGACGACCATTCACAAGGCTGCACGTGAGCTTCCCTCGGTGGTTCATCGTCCTCCTCATGTATTGCGAGCCTGGGTCCTTTCTTCCTTGAAGAACCACATTGGTACATTTTCCTGGACATATTTCTTCCTCTGAAAAATTTCTGAAATTTTTAGTGACTCCAAATAAAAGTGAACCAAACTCAACAAAATTGATACCAACTACTCCCACAAGTGCCTAGAGACTATATCATGCATTAGAACTTCTTGGGACCATATAAATTTGACATGCAAGCTCAAGAACAGGGTCACCTAGGCAGCAAAAAATTTCAATGAATAAAGCACTAGAACAAAAACTAATTGGACCATTAGAGGACTCACATACCAAAGAACAATCCCGCAAAGCAGTTTTGTGAATGGAGCTTTGAGAAAGGAGATAAAAAATGGTAGCAAGATGAGCTAGAACTCGTGCTTGAGTTGGATAGTGATTTTTTGGGAGGAAGAATAAGTGTGTGGGTGCAGGAATAAGTGGAGGGGGCCATCATGGGCCCACGAGGCAGGGCGGCGTGCCCTATAGGGGTGTGTGCGCCCTGGAACCTCGTGGCCAGGTGCTTGGTCCCCCTGCTGTGTTCTCAGTGCCAGATATTCTCAAATATTTCAGAAAAATCATATTAAATTTGTAGGGCATTTGGAGAACTTTTATTTTCGGGGTATTTTTATTGCATGGATAATTCAAACAACATACAGACAATACTATTTTTACTTTATTTAATCTAAATAACAGAAAGTAAAAGGCGGTACAGAAGGTTGTGCTTTCTAACTTCATCCATCTCATGATCATCAAAAGGAATCCACTAGCAAGGTTGATCAAGTCTTGTTAACAAACTCATTCCGAATACATGGAACTGGAGAAATTTTGAATAACACTAGGTTACCTCAACGGGGATATGCACATCCCCAATAATAAGAATATCATATTTCTTCTTGACAGTAGGAAGAGGAAATTCAAAACCTCCAATAATAATAGTTGGATTTTTTCCAATAGAATTGATGCTATGAACTTGAGGTTGTTTCCTCGGAAAGTGTACCGTATGCTCATTACCATTAACATGAAAAGTGACATTGCCTTTGTTGCAATCAATAACAGCACCTGCAGTATTCAAAAAGGGTCTACTAAGGATAATCGACATACTATCGTCCTCGGGAATATCAAGAATAACAAAGTCCGTTAAGATAATAACGTTTGCAACCACAACAGGCACATCCTCACAAATACCGACATGTATAGCAGTTGATTTATTGGCCATTTGCAAAGATATTTCAGTAGGTGTCAACTTATTCAATTCAAGTCTACAATATAAAGAGAGAGGCATAACACTAACACCGTCTCTAAGATCACATAAAGCAGCTTTAACATAGTTTCTTTTAATGGAGCATGGTATAGTTGGTACCCCTAGATCTCCTAGTTTCTTAGGTATACCACCTTTAAAAGTATAATTAGCAAGCATGATGGAAATTTCAGCTTCCGGTAATAATGTCTTTCATGTATTTAGCATAAGGATTCAATTTAAGCATATCAGTCAACGCATACGCAAAAAGATAGGTCTAATCATTTCAGCAAAGCACTCAAAATCCTCATCATCCTTTTTCTTGGATGGCTTAGGAGGAAAAGGCATGGGTTTCTGAACCCATGGTTCTCTTTCTTTACCGTGCTTCCTAGCAACAAAGTCTCTCTTATCATAGCATTGATTCTTTGATTGTGGGTTATCAAGATCAACAGCAGGTTCAATCTCTACACCATTACTATTGCTAGGTTGAGCATCAACATGAACATTATCATTAACATTCTCACTAGGTTCATGTCCATCACCAGATTGTGTTTCAGCATCAGAAATACAAATATCATTGGGATTCTCAGGTGTGTCTACAACAGGTTCACTAGAAGCATGTAAAGTCTTATCATTTTTCTTCTTCTTCTTTTTAGAAGGACTAGGTGCATCTACATTATTTCTCTGAGAATCTTGCTCAATTCTCTTAGGGTGGCCTTCAGGATACAAAGGTTCCTGAGTCATTTTACATGTTCTAGTAGCCACTCTAACAACAAAATCATGTTTATTATTTAATTCATCAAGCAAATCATTTTGAGCTCTAAGTACTTGTTCTGCTTGAGTGTTAACCATAGAAGCATGTTTGCTAGTGAGTTTAGGTTCACCTTTAACTCTATCCATATAATCACTCAAGTGTCCAATCATGTAAGCATTACTCTTTAATTGTCTACCAACATAAGCATTAAAGTTTTCTTGTCTAGCCATAAAGTCACCAAATTCATCCAAGCATTGGCTAGCAAACTTAGCAAACATGATTTCAACTTTATCATATCTATAGAGAGAATTTACCTTTACTACCCGTGTCGGGTTATCAAGACCATGTGTTCCTTCGATAGGTGGTATATTAAGGCCATGTATTTCTTCAATGGGAGGTAAATTCTTAACATCTTCAGCTTTAATACCTTTTTCTTTCATAGATTTCTTTGCCTCTTACATATCTTCTGGACTGAGAAATAGAACACCTCTTTACTTCAGAGTTGGATCAGGAGTTGGTTCAGGAAGAGTCCAATTATTTTCATTAGTCAACATATTATTCAATAACAATTCAGCTTGATCGACTGTTCTTTCCCTGAAAACACAACTGGCACAACTATCCAAGTGGTCTTTGGAAGCATCGGTTAGTCCAGTATAAAAGATATCGAGTATTTCATTTTTCTTAAGAGGATGATCAGGCAAATCGTTAAGTAATCGGAGAAGCCTCCCCCAAGCTTGTGGGAGACTCTCTTCTTCAATTTGCACAAAATTATATATTTCCTCAAAGCAGCTGCCGGCGTTCTGGGAACGGGGGTTATCGGTGTCAAAACCGGCGGATCTCGGGTAGGGGTTCCCGAACTGTGCGTCTAGGTGGATGGTAACAGGAGATAAGGGACACGATGTTTTTACCCAGGTTCGGGCCCTCTCGATGGAGGTAAACCCTACTCCTGCTTGATTGATATTGATGATATGGGTAGTACAAGAGTGGATCTACCACGAGATCAAGGAGGCTAAACCCTAGAAGCTAGCCTATGGTATGATTGTTGTAATGGTTGTGTCCTACGGACTAAAACCCTCCGGTTTATATAGACACCGGAGAGGGCTAGGGTTACACAGAGTCGGTTACAATGGTAGGAGATCTACATATCCATATCGCCAAGCTTGCCTTCCACGCCAAGGAAAGTCCCATCCGGACACGGGACGAAGTCTTCAATCTTGTATCTTCATAGTCTTGGAGTCCGGCCGACGATGATAGTCCGGCTATCCGGACACCCCCTAGTCCAGACTCCTCAAGAGCCCTCGAACCAGGCTTCAATGACGATGAGTCCGGCGCGCGATATTGTTCGGCATTGCAAGGTGGGTTCCTCCTCCGAATAATTCATAGAAGATTGTGAACACCAGGATAGTGTCCGGCTCTGCAAAATAAATTCCACATTCCACCGTAGAGAGAATAATATGTACACAAGTTCATTCTGGCGACGATTTTCGGCATGACGTCACGCCACTACCAAGCCTTTACTTGAATCGTTTTTATACCACCTCGGTAGCGTTTAGCGGCGGTTTCTTGGCACGCCTTGTCGAAGCAGAGATCGTGTTCCCCTTATTCCGGGATTCCCATCAATACGGACGTGGGTAACCCAACCGCGCCATTGATGGTGGCGCTTGGGAGATAAGCGAGTTTTACCAGGCCGGTGGGGACGCGTAGTCTTCGTCCGCCTATATATAAGGGGATAAGGATCCACCTTTTTACCTACACCTTCTTCCTCCTTTGCTTATCCATCTCCGCGAACTCGAGCTCCAGCGCCCAAGTCTGCACATCTCGTCTCGACCTTCTCCAGTCATGTCCGGAGCGGGAGGCAAGTGGTTGGCCTCCTCCGTTACGGAGGAGCACATCAAAAAGCTGTGCGGCGCCAGATACCTTTCCAGCGACATCGCGCACCAGCTGCCCGACGAGGGGCAACTCATCCCCACCCCCAGGCCCCATGAGAAGGTCGTATTCCTTCCCCACTTCCTCCATGGACTGGGCTTCCCACCTCATCCCTTCGTCCGGGGGCTCATGTACTACTACGGCCTGGACTTCCATGATCTGGCGCCAAACTTCATCCTCAACATCTCGGTGTTTATCGTCGTGTGCGAGGCCTTCCTCTGCATCCAGCCCCACTTCGGCTTGTGGCTCAAGACCTTCAATGTCAAGCCGAAGGTTGTGAAGGGCGTCCAAGCGGAGTGCGGAGGCGCCATGGTGGGCAAAATGCCCAACGTCACCTGGCTCGATGGGGCCTTCGTGGAGTCCATCAAGGGGTGGCAATCGGGGTGGTTCTACATCACCGAGCCGCGTGACCCTAAATGGGCAGCGGCCCCCCGAGTTCAGATCTGGTATCCCCATGCAGCTCACCTCCTGGAAAGAGAAGGGCTTGCTATGGGGCAGTTCGGAGGAGCTGACAGGACTCCAGTCCTATCTCTAGACCTTGGTGAACAAGAAGCTTAGTGAAAGTGCAACTAATCCCCGGGTGGTTTTGGTAATTAATAACAACATATATATCATTGAACTAATAACTTCTTGAGAATCATTTCAGAAAGTTCAGTGATATGGGTATGGCTATGACTGAAGAAGTGGACCCCTCAAAATGCTAAGGAAAGCATTGGCAAAAGCTCAAGACTCCATTTTTGGTTTAGTGATCCAAGATCACATTGAGTCTATAGGAAAGCCAATACTATTAAAAGGGGATGAGGTTATGATAATGATCTGGTTGCTCAAAGTGCTTAGTGATTTATTTCCCAAACTATCGCAATCTTTCATTCCAACATATACTCATAAGTAATCTCGGTCCCACCGATTCCATAAACTCACCACACCGAGATGAACCACCTCAGCCATATACCCAAACCCTAGAAATTTCGGATTTTCCGATTCCAAACTCGGTCTCACGAAACTAGTGTTGCCAAGCTTCAGAATCTTCTGTCATCATATCGGTGTCACCGAGATGATAAAGTCGGTCCCACCGAGATTGGCAAACCCTAGTCTTTGGAAGAATCGGACTCACCGAGATTGTATTTCGGTCCCACTCGAAAATCCCAACGCTCACAAGATTTGAACTTTTGGTCTCACCGAGTTGTCAACTTCGGTCCGACCGAGATTGGTCAAATGTGTGTAACGGTTGGATTTTGTGTGGAGGCTATAAATACCCTCCACCTCCTCTTCATTCGTGGAGAGAGCCATCGAAAGAACTACCACTCCTACCTTACATTTTCGAGAAGAAAACTACCTACCCTTGTGTTGAGATCAAGTTGCTCCACTCCCACCATATGAAACTTGATTTCTAGCCTTCCCAAGTTGCTTTCCACTCAATCCTTTCTTCCACCACAGCCAAATCAGTGAGGAGAGTTGAGTGTTGGGGAGATTATCATTTGAAGCACAAGAGCAAGGAGTTCATCATCACCAACAACATCTATTACCTTTTGGAGGGTGGTGCCTCCTAGATTGGTTAGGTGTCGCTTGGGAGCCTCCGACGAGATGTGGAGTTGAACCAAGAAGTTTGTAAGGGCAAGGAGATCGCCTACTTCGTGAAGATCTACCCCGAGTAAGGCTAGTCCTCCGTGGGCGTATGCCATGATGGCATAGACAAGGTTGCTTCTTCGTGGACCCTTCGTGGGTGGAGCCCTCCGTGGACTCTCGCAGCCGTTACCCTCTGTGGGTTGAAGTCTCCATCAACGTGGATTGACGATAGCACCACCTATCGGAACCACGAGAAAAAATCTCCGTGTCTCCAAATTGCGTTTGTTTTTCTCCACCTCTCCTTTACTACATATGCAATATACTTTCCGCTGCCATTACTCTAGAATTGCATGTGTAGGGTGACACTTGACTTGATCATCATTGTGAACTTGCCAAAAACATGTCCTAATCAAAAGGCTAAACTTTTATATTGTCAAGTAGTCTAATCACCCCCCTCTAGACATACTTTCGATCCTACAAGTGGTATCAGAGCCTTGGTCTCCATTGGATTGGTTTCCATTGCATTGGACTCCATAAGCTTGGTTTCACAACCTAGGAGAGTATGGCGTCTAGTGAGGGTAATTTTCGTAGAGGTCCTTACTTTGATGGTTCAAATTTTGCTAGTTGGAAGCATAAAATGAAAATGCATATTCTTGGACATAACCCTGCCGCATGGGGCATTATTTGTGTTGGCTTGCAAGGTGAGTTCTTCGAGGAAGGAAAAGTTCCGGATCGTGAAGCTACAGCGGATGAGTTGCGGATGTTGCAAAACAATGCTCAAGCTTGTGACATTCTCTTCAATGCTTTGTGTCCCGAGGAGTTCAACAAAATCAGTCGCCTTGAGAATGCAAAAGAGATTTGGGATACTTTGGTGAAATGCACGAAGGTACCGAGTCCGTGAAGGAATCAAAGCTAGATGTTCTTCAAGGTCAACTTGACAAGTTCAAGATGAAGGAAGGTGAAGGAGTCGCTGAAATGTATTCTAGGCTTGCTCTCATCACAAATGAGATTGCCGGCTTAGGAAGCGAAGAAATGACCGACCGATTCATCATCAAGAAGATTCTCAGAGCTTTGGATGGAAATTATGACACCGTGTGCACTTTGATCCAAATGATGCCAAACTACAAGAATCTCAAGCCTACCGAAGTCATTGGAAGAATTGTTGCTCATGAGATGACACTTAAAGATAAGGAAGAGCTTCACAACAAGTCAAGTGGTGCTTACAAAGCTACAGTTGAAGCTCCCACAACCTCAAGTGACAAGCTAGTTTCCAATGAAGAGATAAGCCTAATGGTGAAGAACTTCAACAAATTCTACAAGAGTAGAAGCAAGGAAAGAAGCTCAAAGTCTAGATCATATGATGAAACGAGATCTTCTAGTCGTGATCAAAACTGCTACAATTGTGGAAGACCCGGACACTACTCAAATGAGTGTTCGGCTCCCCACAAGAGAAGGGAAGAATCTCCAAGTAGAAGAAGCTCAAGAGAAGAGTCACCTCGGAAAGAGAGAAGGAGTAGAGATGATCGTTATGAACGAAGATCCTCTCGGAGAAGCAAGGATTCGGAAAGGAAAGACAAGTCATCAAGGAGCTACACAAGAAGAAAACATCAAGCTCATGTTGGTGAATGGGTCTCCGCTCCGACTCCGACAATCACTCCGAAAGAAGCTATCACTCCAACTCCGAATACTGATCAAGATGAAGGTGTTGCGGTCTTGCTCTCGTATCCTCCAACTCCAACTCCTATGACTTATTTGATTCACCAAATGAGGGAATTGGAAGATGCTTCATGGCTAAAGGCCCCAAGGTATCACACCCTGAATTTATTGACTTTGATAGTGATGAGGATGACTTGCTTGGTGAAGATGAGCTTTTACATGACAAATCTAGTGAGCCTAGTAATGATGAACATGCTAGTAGTCTTTATAGTCGAGAAGAGTCGAATGACAATGCTATGAAGGAGATTGAGCGTCTAACTAAAGAACTAAACACTCTTAAGTTAGCTCATGAAACAACTCAAGAAGATCATAGAGAGCTCCTAAGATCTCATGAGAAGCTACGCTCGAGAAGCTCAATCTAGAGCAAGAACATGAGTTCCTAAAAGCTATCAATGACGATCTTGAAAGAAGAGTTCTTCATATCTTGCCAAACGACTTCTCTTGTCTAATTTCTTGCCACCTATTAAAACTAAGCATGACAAGCATAAGAAAAATTCTTCATCTAGTAGTAACAATAACCATGCTAAATCCAATATTGTTGCTTCTAGTAATTCTCTTGATTCCACTAACAATGTTTCAAGCCAAGTTACACTTGAGCAAGAAAATAGTTTATTGAAAGGGATTATAGAGAAAGGTGTCTACAAGAGCCTTGCGGAAGCAAGAACTTTGAGGAAATTGTTCGCAAGCAAGGAAGGCACAGGAAGAATCAAGGAATTGGTTTTGAGCGAAAGTTCATCGCCGAGGGTGTTGAATGGGAAGAAGGTCAATATCCCACTCCAAAGTTTGTTTCTCAAAAGGAGAAGTATGATCCTACTTCTTCCAATGTGGAACAAGCTCAAGATGACCTTCCACCACAAGACCACAAGCTAAAAGGCAAGGACAAGCTTCAAGAGGAGATTGATGCATTTATTGAAGCACCTAAGGCCATGGTCAAGTGGGTTCCCAAGGAAACTTCAAGTTCTACTTCGTCAAGCTCAACTACTACCCCAAGGATTCCCATCAAGATGATGTGGATCCCGAAGAAGAAGAACTAGAGAGTTCTTGAGGGTGACTCCGCCAACATACTTCACTCACATTCATTTTGGCAAGAACTTGTGCAATCAACTTCCACATCTTGCACTAGTTCATGGAGTCACAAACCCTCTTGTTGGTAAGTCAAGGGACAAGGTAATCATTGCATTCGTGGACATCATCTATTGTGTACCTCAATCTATGTCCATGGATATCCTTGTTTGTTCCTTGTGGGCCTAACCCATGTAGGTATTGAAAGTGCCTGAATCCAAAGGATTGCTCCCAACTCTTGATGATCTTCATCAACATTGAGCATCCACATCTTCAACATCTACATGAAGTCTTCTACGACAACCCAAGGTTAGTTTGACCCTTTAAAAGGGGTTCTCACATCAAGGGGGAGCTTTGCTCTAAAGAATTGAGCTAAAGCATCTTCAAATGATGTGAACACATTAATGCTTTATGTAAAAGTGGTAACCCCACTTGTGCTTAAACGATGAGTATGACCTATGATCAAATGTTCTCATTTGACTCCTAAGTCAATATACTCATATATAGATGACCTAGTCATCGACAAATTGTGTGATAGTAGCTAGTGTTTTGTTTGTGCATGTTTGACACATATTTCATTTGCTATCTTATTGTGTGAGCATGTTGGATGCATGATTTTATCCATTCGAGGACATCCATTTGTTGCTTTGGTCTCTTTTGGATTTCTTCTTGACCAAATGGATGGACAAGAATGCCTAAGTTCCTCCCCTAGCTATCTATGCTTTCTTGTCTCAAACTCTATTCATGCTTATATCACAAACTTTGATCAAGTCTTTTCGGACCCACCGAGTGAGGAGCACTGAGCCACCGATCCGTCAAAAGCTTAACTTCCAAAACCTTCTAAGTATTTTCGGTCAGACCAACCCACTCAAAATCGGACAGACCGAAAGCACTTGGATTGATCTAGGTTTTCACCTCGGTGAAACCGAGTTGCAAATTTCGGCGTGACCGAAGTGTGTAACTGCTTGCAGTTAACCATCTCGGTGCCACCGAGTCCCACCGACAGCTGAAGGGTATATATACCTGAGGGCAGCGCGTTGATTCTTTCTTCAAACGCCTCGCCCCAAACCCTTCTTTGCCGTCGCCGTGGTCTCCGGATCGTCTCCGTCGCTGCGCTGTCGCGCAGGCGCCGCAGTCTCCGTCGCCGTCAACGGTCACTCTCTCGCGCGCCGTTGCGCCAGAGAGAAACTCCACCAAGTTAGGGTGAGTTTCGATCCCTCTCGTGTTTCAACCTCCGATTCAATACACGATAGGTTTGCCTAGCTTCTTGCCACGTTTGAGATCCTTCTATCCAGCAGATTAGTTCTTAGAACGAAATTCGAGTAAAAGTTTTAGGGTTAGGTTTCCGCCGAACACATCTCGGTGTGACTGATTCTACATTCTCGGACTGACCGATTTGGCCTCTGGCCATTGCACTGCACTTTTCGGTCCAACCGAGTTGTGCAAATCGGTACGACCGAAATGAGGATTTAGTGAAACCCTAGTGTTCTCGGCTAGACCGAAACCCATTTCGGTCCAACCGAAAGTGGTGTGAATGGTTCTGTCTGGACACTTCGGATTCACCGAATTTTAGACTCGGTCTGACCGAAATGCATTCTGTGAAAACCTAAAACTGAAATTTGAACTCATTCTTTTTGCAAAATCCTCTGCAGTTTGTGATAACTCTTCTATTCTGCCTATACCTTATCTATTCACAGGTTGTCAGCCATGTCAGATGCCAGTGACAGCCAGAACAGGTCTGAATCTCCAATTGCTGAAATTCCAGAGGCAAGCACTAGTCCTGAAGCCAGCAGCTTTTCTGATGATGGAGAGAGGAGCACACCAAGTGGTTTGCCTCCTGCTGCCACCAGGGCCAGGAAGAAGAGAAATTCTGATGAAGAGGATTCTGATTTCATTGCTGAGGAAGAGATCACATCTAAGCCAAGAGGGAGAAGGCAGAGCTCATGCAGGAGATGCAGGATGACCTTGTCCAGGATGACTATGAGCAGCCTGCTCCGGTTCCCACAAAACCCAAATCAGCTGCTATTCCAAAGGATGACACTGGCTCTTGATCAAGCACCTCCCACAGCTCCATCGGCCCAGCTCCAGCTCCGGTGTCCACTCCTCCGGCTCCACAGACTTCAGTCAAGCCTTTGCAGATGCAGCTATCTCAACTCCATCAACCTGCATAGAGCCGCCAGCAGAGTCCCTAGTGACGTTTAGCTCTATACCTTCGAACTTTTGGTAACTTGTTGCCAAAGGGGAGAAATTTTATAGATCATAGGACTTCGAGAGAGAGTGCTCGCTTTTGCTCTTTTTTTGCGGTTTCTTTGAGATACTTTTGAGATTTCGAGACATTCCGTGTGTTTGATACTACGCTTGTTTCTACTTTGATGAGTGCTTGATCATACTATGCCTTAATGTGTGCTTAATGCTTATCATATGCTATTCATATCTTGTATGATCATTTACTCATGTCTTGGTGATTGGGTGCATGCTATTCATTCCTATCATTTTGTGCGCTCCACCAAGATATTGTGCATTTGCATTCAAACGCAAATCTTAAATAATGCACAAATTTAGGGGGAGCTCTTGCTTATCACATACTTCTCAAAGCGACGATATTATTCATTGATTATATCATTTGTCGAAGCTTTGATCTATATGTTGTCATCAATTACCAAAAAGGGGGAGATTGAAAGTGCAACTAATCCCCGGGTGGTTTTGGTAATTAATAACAACATATATATCATTGAACTAATAACTTCTTGAGAATCATTTCAGAAAGTTCAGTGATATGGGTATGGCTATGACTGAAGAAGTGGACCCCTCAAAATGCTAAGGAAAGCATTGGCAAAAGCTCAAGACTCCATTTTTGGTTTAGTGATCCAAGATCACATTGAGTCTATAGGAAAGCCAATACTATTAAAAGGGGATGAGGTTATGATAATGATCTGGTTGCTCAAAGTGCTTAGTGATTTATTTCCCAAACTATCAGCAATCTTTCATTCCAACATATACTCATAAGTAATCTCGGTCCCACCGATTCCATAAACTCACCACACCGAGATGAACCACCTCAAAGATATACCCAAACCCTAGAAATTTCGGATTTTCCGATTCCAAACTCGGTCTCACGAAACTAGTGTTGCCAAGCTTCAGAATCTTCGTCATCATATCGGTGTCACCGAGATGATAAAGTCGGTCCCACCGAGATTGGCAAACCCTAGTCTTTGGAAGAATCGGACTCACCGAGATTGTATTTTCGGTCCCACTGAAAATCCCAACGCTCACAAGATTTGAACTTTCGGTCTCACCGAGTTGTCAACTTCGGTCCGACCGAGATTGGTCAAATGTGTGTAACAGTTGGATTTTGTGTGGAGGCTATAAATACCCTCCACCTCCTCTTCATTCGTGGAGAGAGCCATCGAAAGAACTACCACTCCTACCTTACATTTCGAGAAGAAAACTACCTACCCTTGTGTTGAGATCAAGTTGCTCCACTCCCACCATATGAAACTTGATTTCTAGCCTTCCCAAGTTGCTTTCCACTCAATCCTTTCTTCCACCACAGCCAAATCAGTGAGGAGAGTTGAGTGTTGGGGAGATTATCATTTGAAGCACAAGAGCAAGGAGTTCATCATCACCAACACCATCTATTACCTTTTGGAGGGTGGTGCCTCCTAGATTGGTTAGGTGTCGCTTGGGAGCCTCCGTCGAGATGTGGAGTTGAACCAAGAAGTTTGTAAGGGCAAGGAGATCGCCTACTTCGTGAAGATCTACCCCAAGTAAGGCTAGTCCTCCGTGGGCGTATGCCATGATGGCATAGACAAGGTTGCTTCTTCGTGGACCCTTCGTGGGTGGAGCCCTCCGTGGACTCTCGCAGCCGTTACCCTCCGCGGGTTGAAGTCTCCATCAACGTGGATTGACGATAGCACCACCTATCGGAACCACGAGAAAAAATCTCCGTGTCTCCAAATTGCGTTTGTTTTTCTCCACCTCTCCTTTACTACATGTGCAATATACTTTCCGCTGCCATTACTCTAGAATTGCATGTGTAGGGTGATACTTGACTTGATCATCATTGTGAACTTGCCAAAAACATGTCCTAATCAAAAGGCTAAACTTTTATATTGTCAAGTAGTCTAATCACCCGCCCTCTAGACATACTTGCGATCCTACACTTAGGCTTGTCAATGTGATCCAGGTCATACTCGTCCGCCGGATTCTCCCCTGCCAACAGCGGGCCTTCAATTTGTGGGAGTTCAATCCGGCTCAAAACCGGACCCTCAGCGAGCTCTTTGACACAACGTACGAAGCTGCCTGGAGGGTGCTGTTCAAGGGCGGAGAAGTTCGCGGCCTCGCATGATCAAGATCGCGGATTCAGCACCAAGCGCCCGGCGGGCGAGGTAAGCTTTGTTATCCTCTATGGGACACTTATTTTCTTTCATAGTTTAATTCTATGTGGGATCTAAAAAATCCCAATGCCTTTGACAGGACTGGCAGAGGACGCCCGAACAGTAGACTGTTCGCTCCCTTCCCAAGACCCAGCGGGACGCTGCTTAACGGGTTGCTAGTCCGGCACTTTATGTGGTGCCGGAGAAGAAGGTTAAGAAGAAGGCCACGGAACTCGAAGAAGTTCCGGTGCCGGCTTGATATCGGACTCATCGTCCGATGGCTCGAGGTGGACTCCTCCCAAGACGAGGAGGAGAAGAGGACTCTCCCGGAAGGGGGAGAGAGGAAAGGAAGGCTTCCCCAACGGGGAGGCCGAGGTCCAAGAGGGAAGTACCCTTCCCGGACCGCCTCCGCCAACGCCAACGCGTTGCATTTAAGAGTGGCCCTCAAGGCCCAGGCCTCCGGCAAGATCGTAAGTATCCGGATTCCTGAATGATTTATAGTTTCTCTTTTGCATCACATAGTGTCCTTCTAATGCCGCATACTACCTGTAGTCCAGCCGATGATGATCTTCCCGCTTCATCGAGCGGGTCCTTGGCTCCGTCGGACGTGGATTCCATTCCGACCGCCTCCACCCCTCGTGATGCTGACGACGCCGAGGTGGGATCCCAGGAGGGGACCCATCAGGAGGAGGCTCCGGAGGTGCCGCAAGGCAGCCTCCCGGACTTTGCGCCGGACTCCATGCCGGAACCCGCAGTTGTTCCGGAGTCCGGCAGGCGGCCCCTTCGTAAGAAGGGCAAGACCATGACGCCGGCAGCCTCCGTCCAACCGGAGGCTCCGGAAAACTTGTTGGAGGCCCTTAACGGCGCTTCCATCGAGGAAGAACACCGCACTATCATGAGTGCGGTGATTCAGAAGGTTCAGCTCGCCAAGAGCGGGCTGACCGAAGCCTGCAGTAGCCTTCTAATAGGCTTTGAGGTAAGAAGTTTTAAAATATGTAATGTGATACCGCATAGACAGTAGCCCCTGATGCTCGGTTCGGTGTTCGGAAATAAAAACCGGACTGAGGATCTAAAAAAGATATACGCAGGAGTGCTAAAAATTATGTCAATATGGGTTTGCAGGCTGCGCTGCTGACCTCTGCCGCACTGACTGCGGAGGTCGGTGCTTTAAATCAGGACCTCGAGCGATCCGAGCAAGAGCTCGGCCTTGCCAAGAAGCAGCTCGAGGACAAATAAGGTGAGTAACACCACTTTTTTAAAATTTGTACCTTACAGAAAAGGATTTTGGTTGCAATAGAAATAACAAGGATAACGTGGGTACTGCAGGGGCCACGAACGAGGTGGCGACCCTGAAGGAGGCCGAGTCCGCGGCCGAACACAATGCGGCCTCGGAACGAGCAGAGCGAGAGAAGCAGGAGGCGCGGGTGGCGGAGGTGCGGCAAGAGCTCCAGGCTCTCATGGAAAAGCATGAGAGTTTGGAGTGCGACTCGAAGACTCGAGAGTCCGAGCTTGCCTTGGCTCTTGAAAGTGCCAAAGCCGCTAAGGCCGAGGCCCATAAGGCCCTCCAGGAGATTGAGGCGGTGAAGAAGATAGCGGCGGGTAAGGCATTTTTCATGCAAAGCAAGCATGTGAATGTAAATTACCTGTTACTTATCCAAATTCGGAGTTCTCCAGGGGCGTTTGCAGATCTGCCTCACATGGTGTCTGATGCCGCCGCATTCTACCGGGTCGAGGAGGGGAGCTCAACGGAGAAGGTCTTCGGTCTCAATCTGCCGAGGCGGACATCCAGTGCCCCTAGCGACCGGTGAAGCAGCTGGTCGAGCTCCACAAGGTAGCCGAGCAGGCCATGAAGGGCCTCATAGTCTGGCTGTGGCCTGGAGAAGCCATGCCTGGGAGCTACTTTGGGCTCGTCAGGCGCGGCTGGTGGATGCATGCCCACAGGTGGAAGTCATCAAGCGCTCCTTTGCATTGAAGGTGCCTGTCGGGCCTTGCCGCAAAGGTGCATTGGGGCAGGCTGGATGCAGAGAGGCTTATCACGGACGCGCCGCCAGCGGGCAAGGAGTATCGTACGCCTGAGATGTACTATAAGAGTGTCCTGAAGGGTGCCCGCAAGATTGCGGATGAATGCCCCAAAGATGTAATTATTGAGTAAATTCGCAATGTGTTATCCTGTGCGCTGAAAACTTTGTTCATATGCGCTAAGCAACGCTTATTGATTTAAAATATTACCTTCTGTGCGGCCATTTATTAAATCTGAGAGATGGCAAGTCGTCGGCTTCAGCCCCCATGCCACGATTGCTGGGGTGTTCGGGATAAACTTGAGCACTCTTGTTCCCATTTTTGGGTCCATCTAGGGAGGCGCTCAACACAACGAACAAGGCAACCTGACTTATAATGCTTGAACACTCTCACGTAGCCATAGAATTCTATAATTTTAAATTTGGCGAAGCCCCTAGTGTTCGGAAGACCGAATTCGGGGCGCTGTCCACGCCTTGGCCGGACACAGCCGGTTCCTCGCTCTAAGCGGCATAAGTCTTTAGGGACTCAAAAAGACCTCTCGAACAGCGACCAGCTCTCGCCTTATCATGACAGTCAGTTTTAGCTTTCTCCATCGAGGCGCCGCCCAGCTCAACCGGGCGCAATCGCAGTGGTTCTCCCAATGCTACCTTAGCCGCGAGCGGAACGTAAGGTACCAAAACATGGGAGCCGGGCAAACCCAACTATTGACCCAAGACATGATTCGGAGCTGATGCATATAATGCTATAAGTTCGGGGTGCCGCACTTGTGAAAGTGTTCAGACTTATCACACCATAATGCGGGGAACATAAGCCCCTGGTGTATTCGGCTGTACCAGTGTACGGATGCAAGATGTCATAAATGAACATATATAAGAAAAGGAATGGAATTATAAGCGAAAAAGTGATGCATTGTTTATTCAAGGAATTCTGCCATGAGTGTAGAACGATACAAATAGTGCGGTAAGCAAGGGATTGGACTATTTTAAACATGTCCCCCTCCAGGGGTGGGCTACGGACAGGTGTATTTAACAAATTTAATGCTCATAATGGAGACCACCTGAGTGTTCGTCGTAGCCTTTGTCCCTCCCTGGCTGTTGCATCGTGAGTTCGGTAGATCTACTGCCGGACAGGACCTCTGTTGAACGGGGTCCTGTGGAAAAAATAAATAAATAAAAAAAGAAGAAAAAAGAGTGACACACTTGGGAGCCCCTGGTGTGGTTAAGCCGCACTCTAGGCCTGTCGTGGTCGTGCCCCTCCCCCTATGCCCATGGTATCTCCAGAGCGTAATGATGTACGCGAAGAGCTGGTCTTGCAATCATGCAAGGGCTGGGGTTGGGGCCTCATTGCTACGCGTGCTCGGAACGTGCCAGGTTGTCTTGATTGATGTTACTCCGGGCGCGTTTGGCCATGTCCGGTCTTTTAGCGGCCGGACTCGAAAACTGCCTTAAAAGGCTGCTCAGATTTCGCGCGAGAGCATTGTGTGTTCCTCCGTTCGGAGGGAGCGTTCAGTATTTCCGTTGACCGTGATGACTCCACGAGGGCTTGGCATCTTGAGCTTGAGGTATGCATAATGCGGCACTGCGTTGAACTTTGCAAACGTAGTTCGTCCGAGCAGAGCGTGATAGCCACTGCGGAACGGGACTATGTCGAAGATTAACTCCTCGCTTCGGAAATTATCCGGGGATCCTAAGACCACTTCCAGTGTGACTGAGCCTATACAATTGGCTTCAACGCCTGGTATAACGCCTTTGAAGGTCGTCTTTGTAGGTTTAATCCTTGAGGGGTCTATGCCCATTTTGCGCACTGTATCCTGATAAAGCAGGTTCAGGCTGCTGCCGCCGTCCATCAGGACTCTAGTGAGGTGGAATCCATCGACAATTGGGTCTAAAACCAATGCGGCAAATCCGCCATGGCGGATACTGGTAGGGTGGTCCCTTCGATCGAAAGTGATCGGGCAAGAGGACCATGGGTTGAACTTCGGGGCGACTGGCTCCATCGCATACACGTCCCTAAGTGCACACTCCCACTCCCTCTTGGGTATATGGGTTGAGTATATCATGTTTACCGTCCGCACTTGTGGGGGGAAACCCTTCTGCCCTCTACTGTTCGGCGGCCGAGTCTTTTCCTCGTCGTCGCTGTGTAGCCCCTTGTCATTGTTTTCGGCAATTAACTTGCCTGCCTCCTTAAATACCCAACAATCTCTGTTGGTGTGGTTAGCTGGCTTTTCGGGGGTGCCATGTATCTGGCAAGAGCAGTCGAGTATTCGGTCCAAATTGGACGGACCCGGAGTAGTTCTTTTGAATGGCTTCTTCCGCTGACCGGGTTTAGAGCCTCTGAATCCGGCGTCGACTGCCGTATCCTCATTGTTATCGCCGTTGACGCAGCATTTGTTTTTGTTTCGACGCGACCTGCCATTGTAGTCCTTAGTATCCGGACTGCCAGCATTTTTGCTGAGGTTGTTGCTGCGAGCTAGCCAGCTGTCCTCTCCCGCATAGAAGCGGGTCATGAGTGATGTGAGGGCTGCTATGGATTTCGGCTTTTCCTGCCCTAGGTGCCGGGCCAGCCGCTCGTTGTGGATGTTATGTTTGAAGGCTGCGAGGGCCTCTGCATCCGGACAGTTGACGATTAGATTTTTCTTTGTTAAGAACCGTGTCCAGAACTGTCTGGCCGATTCGTCTGGCTGCTGAATTATGTGGCTTAGGTCATCGGCGTCTGGTGGTCGCACAAATGTGCCTGGAAGTTATCGAGAATGCGGCTTCCGGTCCTCCCAAAGACCCAATTGACTCTGCGGGCAAGCTGTTAAGCCAATGCCGAGTTGGTCCTTTAAGCTTGAGTGGGAGATACTTGATGGCGTGGAGATCGTCGCCGCGGGCCATATGGATATGAAGGAGATAATCTTCGATCCAAACTGCGGGTCTGTTGTGCCATCGTAGGATTCAATGTTCACGGGTTTAAACCCTTCGGGGATTTGATGATCCATTACTTCGTTTGTGAAGCATAGTGGGTGTGCGACGCCTCTATATTGAGCAATATCACGACGTAGCTCAAGAGAGCGTTGTCTGTTGTGTTTGGCCCGGCCGGAGTTGCTGTATCCGGTGCGACGGTAGTCGTCATGGGTCGTGGGGGGCCCACGTGATCCGTAGATAGATCTGGATTGTCTTGCCTCGTCCTCTAATATATCCCGCAAGTCCGGCGCATTTCCCCGTGGCTTCACGCTTTTTGAGCGGTGCCGGGGTACTGTTCTGGCGGAGGGCCTAGATGCCTCCCTGTCGCGGCCACAAGGTGGTCGGTCTGTCGTATTGTCCGCTGGTGATGAAGGTTTGTATGCTTCCTCCTCTAGTCGGGGGAGCAACTTGCGTTTGGGGTAGCTTTTGGAGGGGCGTTTGAGTTCATACTCTTCGGCCGCGAGGACCTCGGTCCATCTGTCGGCCAGCAGGTCTTGATCAGCTTGAAGCTGTTGCTGCTTTTTCTTTAGGCTATTTGCCGTGGCGATAAGCCTGCGTTTAAAACGCTCTTGTTCGACGGGATCCTCTGGCACGACGAATTCATCATCGTTGAGGCTTGCCTCGTCTCCGGAGGGAGGCATGTAGTTGTCATCCTCCTCGTCTGCCGCTGTAACGCCCCAGATGTAGCTTTCCATATTCATAACTCCAACTCCTGCCTTTTCCGGAGATGCGAGATATTATTTTCTCCGTGGTTGGGTTTTTGTCTTTCGTTTTGCATTTTGTTCATGTCATGCATTTCATCATCGCATCATTCGCATTGCATCGGCATCGTTTTCATAAAACTTGCATTCGCTTGTAGTTGTCGCTTCTTCCTTGTCCCTGTTGACCCCTCTCAGATCAACCGCATCGCTCTCTTCTCTCTCTTTTTTGAGCCCATCAAAACCCTTTGTCTCCATGGCGTTTCGTCAAACCCCTCTTGCGTGCGTCCGAAAACTCCCCTGAACCGACCCGCTCGGTCATGACCAACAGGTCCGGATCATCCCCCAACATCTGCAAAACGTCATCGTTTTCTTATTTGGACTCCGTAGCTATTATTTTCGCGACCGCTCGATTTTAATTGGAGGGGCGGATTAGCCCCTAAACTTCCCTCTTTTTCATATATATAGTCCACTCCTAGACTATTTTGGACAAACCCTAAAAATCTAGGGACCTTGTCCCATCCATCCCATCCCCACGCCGCCGCCACACTCTCCAAAATCTCCCTCGGGATCCCCCCAGATCCCATTGACCAACCACCGCTACTTCCTCCCTCTGCCTCTCGCGTTCGATCTAGAGGAGTGGAGTTCCTCCGCCGATCTCCCCGTGACCCAATCCGCCGATCCCTCCAACCACCTGCCCGAGGCCTCCTCGATCCAACCCTCCTCGCTCTCCTCGTCGCCTCGAGCCAGAGACCTCGTTCAGGCGCCTAATCGCCTCATCCCGAGCAAGCTCGCCGGCGTCCTCCTCATCCTAGCGCCGACCGCGACCAAGTTCGGCTGGATCCGGACGAAATCAAGCTTCCCGTGCGGATGCTCCACCGCCGCCTTGCTCTGTCCTCTCCGTCCTCTGTCCCCGAGCATCCAAGTCCTCCCGTGGCGCCCGTCCTCTGTCCCCGAGCAAGCCGCAGCTCACCATATCCAGCAGACGAGCCGCCACCTTCCTCCACGCCTCCCCACCGCGCCAGACCGCGCTTCGCTTCGCTTGCAAGGTGCCTCCCGCTGTCCTGCACCGAAAGAGAGGAGCTCACCCAGATCTGCCACGCGCCGCCCCGAGTCTCAGCGGCCGCCGCGCCTTCTTCCTCTCGCTTTACGAAGGGAGGAGGACGACCCTGCCTCGAGCGCACGCCTGTCCCGAGCGGAGGACCGCGCCCGCAACCCGCTGCCTCACCCGCTCATCCCAGACGTGCGTTGACCTCCCGCGTCGACCGTGCTGGGCCGAGCTCCCGCTATCCCGCGCCAAGGCCCAGCGCGCCGTCCCCGCCAGCCTCCCCAACCCGCAGACCGACTAGGCTTGGCCCATGGTGAGGCCACCCCCAGCGCCCCCTCTTTTTCTCTTTTTCTTTCTCCAATTGTGGCCCAGCCAGTTTCGGCCCATGTATTTTTTTCCTGGCGCTGCGAATTTCCTAATTATCCAGAGATTGACAGATTTTCAGAAAACCCCTTAATGTTCATGCATCAATAATTAATTAACCATGCATCGGATTAAAACATATTATATATGTAAAATGCTTAGAATTTTGTGTAGATTAATAATATGCCACTTTCATCCATGTTTAAAATGTTTAAATTGCTGTTTGTTTAAATTTGCTCAAATGCCATGTTAAAATGATTTATTTCATAACTAGATAACCGTAACTCGGATTTAAATAAACTTTATATGTAAATGGGGTGGAAAAATGCCTAGATCAACATGGTCCACTTTATTTTCCTGTTTAAAAACTTTAAAATATGTTTTAGGGCAGAACAGTAGCAAATTCATAAATTGCATATGAGGTTTTTCCGGAATTGTTGTTTGTTGTTCCGGCCTCATTTAAACTTGCCTAAATAGTTAGTTTACTTATGCCTCACCCCTTGCCATGTTTAACAACATTTAACATTGCTTGGTAGCTTAAACGAGAGCGAACTAAATAACTCGGATGTGGTGTTTCGTCAATATGCAACTCGTTGCATATTGAGCTCCACTTAACTTGTAGTATTGTGTGTTGCACTTTGCCATGCCATGCCTCATTAAACCGGACATGCATCATACTTGATTGTGCATCATGCCATATTTATGCTTGTGTGTTTACCATGTTGTTTGTTTCTTTCCGGTGTTGCTTCTTAGTCCCGGTAATGTTGCGATTGTGAGGATTCGTTCGACTGCGTCCGTTTGTCTTCTTCATGGACTTGTTCTTCTTCCTAGCGGGATCTCAGGCAAGATGACCGCTACCCTGGATCTCACTACTATCATTGCTATGCTAGTTGCTTCGTTCTATCGCTATGCTGCGCTTCCTATCACTTGTTTCCTTAAGCCTCTCAAATTGCCATGAACCTCTAACCTTTGACACCATTCCTAGCAAACCGTTGTTTGGCTATGTTACCGCTTTGCTCAGCCCCTCTTATAGCGTTGCTAGTTGCAGGTAAAGTTGAAGATTTCTCCATGGTGGACAGCGTTTATGTTTGGATATCACAATATCTCTTATATTATTAATGCATCTATATATTTGGTAAAGGGTGGAAGGCTCGGCCTTATGCCTGGTGTTTTGTTCCACTCTTGCCGCCCTAGTTTCCGTCATACCGGTGTTATGTTCCCGGATTTTGCGTTCCTTACGCGGTCGAGTGATTTATGGGACCCCCCTGACAGTTCGCTTTGAATAAAACTTGTCCAGCAAGACCCAACCTTGGTTTTACCATTTGCCTCACCACCACCTATACCCTTCCTTGGGTCGGCCAACCCATGGGTCATCTTTATTTTAGCCCCCCCGGGCCAGTGCTTGTCTAAGTGCTGGTTCGAACCGAGTAGACTGCGGGGCCCCCTCAGGGCAACTCGAGGTCTGGTTTTACTCGTAGGATGTCTCATCCGGTGTTGCCCTGAGAACGAGATATGTGCAGCTCCTATCGGGATTGTCGGTGCATCGGGCGGCTTTGCTGGTCTTGTTTTACCATTGTCGAAATGTCTTGTAAACCGGGATTCCGAGATCGATCGGGTCTTCTGGGAGAAGGTCTATTCTTCCTTGATCGCGAGAGCTTGTCATGGGCTGTTGGGACACCCCTGCAGGTATAAACTTTCGAGAGCCGTGTTCAGCGGTTATGTGGCAAATGGGAATTTGTTAATGTCCGTTGTAGATAACTTGACACCTGATCCGAATTAAAACGCATCAACCGTGTGTGTAGCCGTGATGGTCTGTTCTCGGCGGATTCCGGGAAGTGAACACGGTTTCTGGGTTATGTTTGACATAAGTAGGAGTTCAGGATCACCTCTTGATCATTGCTAGCTTCACGACCGTTCCTTTGTTTCTCTTCTCACTCTCATTTGCGTATGTTAGCCACCATATCATGCTTAGTCGCTGCTGCAGCCTCACCACTTTACCCCTTCCTTTCCCATTAAGCTTTGCTAGTCTTGATACCCATGGTAATGGGATTGCTGAGTCCTCGTGGCTCACCAGATACTTCCAAAACCAGTTTGCAGGTGCCTATGTTATCGAGCAGGTGCCGCAACCAAGCTCAAGGAGGAGCTCAATGAAGATCTTGCCTTTTGTGTTATTTCGTTCTAGTTGGTCAGTAGTGGAGCCCAGTTGGGGTTGATCGGGGACCTTTGTCGCATTTGGGGTTCTTCTTTTATTTTGGTTCCGTAGTCGGACCTTGATTGTATCTGGATGATGTTATGCTTTATTCATGTAATTGTGTGAAGTGGCGATTGTAAGCCAACTATGTATCTCTTTCCCTTATGTATTACATGGGTTGTGTGAAGATTACCTCACTTGCGACATTGCTTTCAATGCGGTTATGCCTCTAAGTCGTGCTTCGACACGTGGGAGATATAGCCGCATCGAGGCGCTAAGTTGGTAATCGAGCCTTCCCGACCTTAGGAGCCCCATTGCTTGATCGCTTTTAGCGGCCGAGTTGTGTCTAGAAAATGTTTTGAGTCATTTAGGATTATATATATCGGAGAGTTAGGAATTGTTTTACTCCTCCCCTTAAATCGCTCTGGTGAGGTCTCGACGAGAGTTTTGACTCTTCTCTTCTCAAATTTCACTAAAAAATTTAGGATCACGCGGGTATCTTGGAATCGTTTCGATGGTTTTATGATGAGAACATTGTCTTGGTGCCTCCTGTCAGGGGTTTAGTGGAAGTGTCCCGGGGAGTTGAGCTCTGAGGTGTTGTCGTCATAATTTTATCGTTGCAGTTCTTGAATACGTGAGTCTAGTACGCCGACATCGAAAATCTCTTTTATGCAGTTGTTGGTGAGATAACCCCGATAACCCAGTACCGAGGTGAGTACGGGAGTATTGCCATGACTCGTATAACGGATGCTTTTCGAAGGTTGAGGTACACGATTTCCGAAGGTTTCTTGGTTATGTGTTGACGGATGGATACAGCTGGATGTAGGGATTGTTAGTTTGGGTGAGATATATTGCTTCCCCTGTATCCCCAACACCATATTGCATAACCAGAAAGTTTCGGGAGTTTATAGGTGGGAATTCAAGTAGCTCCTAGAATATCTTTTCGACAGATGCATGATATGGGATTGGGTAAATCTCTATCATATGTTTGTTCCGGCTTATTCTGCAAGCTAGTCCTTTGTTTTTTTGTTTTGAGTTGTGGTATTCGAGTTGCTTCAATGTCAAGTGTTGATTCCATACCTTTCCGACATGGTGTTCTCATACTCCGATGTGAATACCAATCCTTCTCGACAATCGAGATTGTCATGTCAATCCTTTTCAACCGGCGTGTTTCTCTTCAAGTGGATCCGATCACTTCAACATCAGCAGGACCAATTATCGTTTCTTCTCAACGGTGTTTGTTTCATCCATCTCCAAGTTGCATTTGTTTTTTCCCGCCCACCCACCCTTTTTCCTCAAGGACTAAGATTTCTTTACCAAGTATCCTTTTATTTTTGTGAAGTTTCTCCATTCTTTTCCGTCAATGTTCTTACCCGGTGGTTCTCAAGAAGATGTTCTACTAGTTCGTCATTCCTCATTCCTTTCTCTTCTCCGGTGGATTCAAGTCAAGTTTTTTTGATCATACCTTTTTCCTCATTTCTCTGTCTTCTCTTACCGGTGCACCTAATTATCATTCTTCTTCTCGCTATTTGTTATTCCGGAGTGCTCAAGATATCTCGAAGATTCGTGTTTCCACTCTGCATTCGTTCAAGCTCTTTCGAGATTGGTATCTCATTCAAGTCATTTAATTCAACCGGTGCAACATCTCTTTTAAATATTTTCAACGGTGTTTTCTTTTGAATGGGCCCTAACCCACAGGTCTTTTCCCAGGATCTTACCTGACTCTTCGAATTATCAGGAGCAATTCTCAAATTCATTTCCAAGTTTGACGTAAGAATGAATTTTCATCAGTCACATACCTTCTCCAAGGTCGTTTTCAAATTCTTTTCAGCTTTGGCTCAACCTTTTCTCTTTTAATCCTTCCGGAGTTTCTCAACAATTCATGGTGGTGTTTCTCGTCGTCATTCTCGGATTTTGAAGACCGAAGAAGAGTTTCTCTTTAATCTTGCTCTATTCTCTTCAAGATTCATGGTGCTAGCTTGTTGCCATCCGCTCATAATTGTTTTCGATGATGAGAATCTTTTTCACCCATCAGGAGATATTCAAGAGTCTTCTCAGTTTGTCATCTGGAGTCCATCAATTCAGGTCATAATTCTTCATTCTCAGCGTGTAGCTATCGTTATCCAAATCTTACCGGTGCATCGTTCAAATACCCTCTAATCAGTTCATGATCTCTTTGTTCTCATGTATCTAAATCTCCTCAAGTATCTTCTTTCGTTTTCAAACTCTTTCCGGTGAATTGTGCCCTTGCTACTCTCTTTTTCAATTCTTACAGTGCTTCGTTCAAGATTTCACTTCCTTTGTTATCATATTAATTCACTCGTTGTTTCCAAATCCCATCGGTGGTTCCTTCAGATTCTTTTTCCTTTGTTATCATATCAATTCATTCGTTCTTTCCAATCCTACCGGTGGTTCATGAAGACTTCCTCAAGTTTATGCTATATCTCTCTTAATCCTTTCTACGGGAATAAGTAGTATGCCAAATCCGTTGCTTGTCATCAATTAAATTTGATGAAGGATAAGCATACAATAAATCTTATTCTTATTTCCTCGAGGTAACTCAATTCTTTTTACGGAGATTATTCCCGATGAATAAATTCTTGATTACAAGTGATTCATCTTTCTTTCCGGAGTTGGTCATCATATCGCATTCTCGGTTCGAGATGCTTCATCTTTTCTTCTCCGGAGTTTCAAGTTTCCGCTTTATCTCGTCGTGAAGCTCCATCTAAATCATCGCAAGGCTTCACCTTGTGTTTTCAACTTCTCTTTCTTTCTATCATCCTTTTATTACCGGAGTTCTCCATGGAGGCTCTACATGGTGGTTCGTCAAGGATTCTTTTAATTCTTCAATTATTCTTCAAGATTTCTCTTGAAGTTAAGATCAGCCAAGCTAAACTCTAAAAATAAACATGGTGCTCAACACATGTTTTGTTTTGAGGCGTTCAAGTATTCTTCTTCTTGCATTTCGAAGTGCAATTCCTTCTATCTTATCTTTTGAGATGGTGTTATATCATTCTTGGCAATTTCCATTCATGTTTCATGATTCATATGTTGTCAAGAATGAGGTATTTTAAATCCATCAATCCCTTCGTTGGAGTTATCTTGGTAAAGATTTCACCTAAAGCCTTCCCTAAGGAATGTTGCTATTTGTGGTGCATATCAATGATCCGAGTTTTCTCCTATCCTCTCGGTGAAGAAGTTTTTTTCACCTCTTCGGTGCTCTCAATCAAAGCAATTGTTTTCGTTAGTGGCCGGTTGTCACCTAATAGTTTTGAGATGTTTTCCATAAGCCCACTACAAGATTATTCATTTTGTTGTTGGTTTTTCCCAACAACCCCGTTGTAATCTTCTTGGAAGGGTGCTTTCCAAGCTCATTTGTGGCAGAAGTTGGCATTTTCTTCTCCATTCTGTTATTCCAATGATCTATCTTCTATTCTTTCATTACGGAGGCATTGTGATGTTGTGCTCTTCACCCATCACCTCGTTTTTTTAGGACCGTGTTCTTTTCATGCTTATCCATTTAACCGGAGTGTTGTGTTCTCATTCAAGTTCTTTCATCTTATCAAGTTTTGCCTCTCTTCTCAGCTGGAGTGCTGTCTGGAATCTTTTCTTACCCCTTGTGCCATTCTTTCAATAGTTCCGGAGGTAGGGTGTTGTTGATTTCATCAAGTATCCTCTCATCTTCTCAAGATCATGTTCTATTCCTTCCATGTTCAACCGGAGTGCTGCCCGAATTCTTCCTCTCCCATCTTGTTTTAACCGCAGTGGTTTTGAATTCTATCTTGTCCATTAAACTCTTGATTCATGTCTTTGCAACCTTCAAGTTCTCGTAATACTCCTTGTTCCTCTTTTCTAATAGAGTGGTTGCAATCTCGTTCATCTCTGTTGTACTCTTTCTTTTAAATTGCTCAACCTCTCAAGGTTCGTGGTTTCACTCGTTCGTCAAAGAAGCAACTTAGTTTTACCTCCTCTCTTCCTCTTCCATTTCTCTCCGGTGCCATCCTAGATCTCGGGACGAGATCCTCTCGTAGTGGTGGAGTGTTGTAACGCCCCAGATGTAGCTTTCCATATTCGTAACTCCAACTCCTGCCTTTTCCGGAGATGCGAGATATTATTTTCTCCGTGGTTGGGTTTTTGTCTTTCGTTTTGCATTTTGTTCATGTCATGCATTTCATCATCGCATCATTCGCATTGCATCGGCATCGTTTTCATAAAACTTGCATTCGCTCGTAGTTGTCGCTTCTTCCTTGTCCCTGTTGACCCCTCTCAGATCAACCGAACCGATCTCTTCTCTCTCTTTTCTGAGCCCATCAAAATCCTTTGTCTCCATGGCGTTTCGTCAAACCCCTCTTGCGTGCATCTGAAAACTCCCCTGAACCGACCCGCTCGGTCATGACCAACAGGTCCGGATCATCCCCCAACATCTGCAAAACGTCATCGTTTTCTTATTTGGACTCCGTAGCTATTATTTTCGCGACCGCTCGATTTTAATTGGAGGGGCGGATTAGCCCCTAAACTTCCCTCTTTTTCATATATATAGTCCACTCCTAGACTATTTTGGACAAACCCTAAAAATCTAGGGACCTTGTCCCATCCATCCCATCCCCACGCCGCCGCCACTCTCTCCAAAATCTCCCTCGGGATCCCCCCAGATCCCATTGACCAACCACCGCTGCTTCCTCCCTCTGCCTCTCGCGTTCGATCTAGAGGAGTGGAGTTCCTCTGCTCGATCTCCCCTGTGACCCAATCCGTCGATCCCCCCTCCAACCACCTGCCCGAGGCCTCCCCTCGATCCAACCCTCCTCGCTCTCCTCGTCGCCCTCGATCCAAGAGCCCCTCGTTCGTGCGCCAACTGCCTCATCCCCGAGCAAGCTCGCCGGCGTCCTCCTCATCCTAGCGCCGACCGCGACCAAGTCCGGCTGGATCCGGACGAAATCGAGCTTCCCCATGCCCGGATGCTCCACCGCCGCCTTTGCTCGTCCTCTCCGCCCTCTGCCCTCGAGCATCCAACTCCTCCCGTGGCGCCCGTCCTTCGTCCCCCGAGCAAGCCGCAGCTCACCATATCCAGCAGACGAGCCGCCACCTTCCTCCACGCCTCCCCACCGCGCTGCATCAAGCGCTGCTTCGCTTGATGCCTCCTCGCTGTCTGCACCGAGCGAGAGGAGTTTCGCCAGATCCGCCACCGCGCCGTCCCGGAGTCTCGCAGCCGGCCGCCAGCGCCTTCTTCCTCTGCTTCTGCTTCGAGCAGGAGGAGGACGACCCTGCCTCGAGCGCATGCCTGTCCCGAGTGGAGGACCGCGCCCGCAACCCGCTGCCTCGCCCGCTCGTCCCAGACGTGCGTTGACCTCCCGCGTCGACCGTGCTGGGCCGAGCACCCGCTATCCTGCGCCAAGGCCCAGCGCGCCGTCCCCGCCAGCCTCCCCAACCCGCAGACCGACTGGGCTTGGCCCATGGTGAGGCCACCCCCAGCGCCCCCTCTTTTTTTTTCTTTTTCTTTCTCCTATTGTGGCCCAGCTAGTTCCGGCCCATGTATTTTTTTCCTTGCGCTGCGAATTTCCTAATTATCCAGAGATTGATAGATTTTTAGAAAACCCCTTAATGTTCATGCATCAATAATTAATTAACCATGCATCGGATTAAAACATATTATATATGTAAAATGCTTAGAATTTTGTGTAGATTAATAATATGCCACTTTCATCCATGTTTAAAATGTTTAAAATGATGTTTGTTTAAATTTGCTCAAATGCCATGTTAAAATGATTTATTTCATAACTAGATAATCGTAACTCGGATTTAAATAAACTTTATATGTAAATGGGGTGGAAAAATGCCTAGATCAACATGGTCCACTTTATTTTCCTGTTTAACAACTTTATATATGTTTTAGGGCAGAACAGTAGCAAATTCATAAATTGCATATGAGGTTTTTCCGGAATTGTTGTTTGTTGTTCCGGCCTCATTTAAACTTGCCTAAATAGTTAGTTTACTTATGCCTCACCCCTTGCCATGTTTAACAACATTTAACATTACTTGGTAGCTTAAACAAGAGCGAACTAAATAACTCGGATGTGGTGTTTCGTCAATATGCAACTCGTTGCATTTTGAGCTCCACTTAACTTGTAGTATTGTGTGTTGCACTTTGCCATGCCATGCCTCATTAAACCGGACATGCATCATACTTGATTGTGCATCATGCCATATTTATGCTTGTGTGTTTACCGTGTTGTTTGTTTCTTTCCGGTGTTGCTTCTTAGTCCCGGTAATGTTGCGATTGTGAGGATTCGTTCGACTATGTCCGTTTGTCTTCTTCATGGACTTGTTCTTCTTCCTAGCGGGATCTTAGGCAAGATGACCGCTACCCTGGATCTCACTACTATCATTGCTATGCTAGTTGCTTCGTTCTATCGCTATGCTGCGCTTCCTATCACTTGTTTCCTTAAGCCTCCCAAATTGCCATGAACCTCTAACCTTTGACACCATTCCTAGCAAACCGTTGTTTGGCTATGTTACCGCTTTGCTCAGCCCCTCTTATAGCTTTGCTAGTTGCAGGTAAAGTTGAAGATTTCTCCATGGTGGACAGGGTTTATGTTTGGATATCACAATATCTCTTATATTATTAATGCATCTATATATTTGGTAAAGGGTGGAAGGCTCGGCCTTATGCCTGGTGTTTTGTTCCACTCTTGCAGCCCTAGTTTCCGTCATACCGTGTTATGTTCCCGGATTTTATGTTCCTTACGTGATCGGGTGATTTATGGGACCCCCGACAGTTCGCTTTGAATAAAACTTGTCCAAAGAAGGCCCAACCTTGGTTTTACCATTTGCCTCACCACCACCTATACCCTTCCCTTGGGTCGGCCAACCCAAGGGTCATCTTTATTTTAGCCCCCGGCCGTTGCTTGTCTAAGTGTTGGTTCGAACCGAGTAGATCGGGGCCCCTCGGGCAACTCGAGGTCTGGTTTTACTCAGAGGATGTCTCATCCGTGTTGCCTCGAGAACGAGATATGTGCAGCTCCTATCGGGATTGTCGGCGATCGGGCGGCTTTGCTGGTCTTGTTTTACCATTGTCGAAATGTCTTGTAAACCAGGATTCCGAGACTGATCGGATCTTCCCGGAGAAGGTCTATTCTTCGTTGATCGTGAGAGCTTGTGATGGGCTGTTGGGACACCCCGCAGGTATAAACTTTCGAGAGCCGTGCCGCGGTTATGTGGCAGATGGGAATTTGTTAATGTCCGGTTGTAGATAACTTGACACCTGATCCGAATTAAAACGCATCAACCGTGTGTGTAGCCGTGATGGTCTCTTCTCGGCGGAGTCCGGGAAGTGAACATGGTTTCCGGGTTATGTTTGACGTAAGTAGGAGTTCAGGATCACCTCTTGATCATTGCTAGCTTCACGACCATTCCTTTGTTTCTCTTCTCGCTCTCATTTGCGTATGTTAGCCACCATATCATGCTTAGTTGCTGCTGCAGCCTCACCACTTTACCCCTTCCTTTCCCATTAAGCTTTGCTAGTCTTGATACCCATGGTAATGGGATTGCTGAGTCCTCGTGGCTCACCAGATACTTCCAAAACCAGTTTGTGTGCCTATGTTATCGAAAGGGTGACGAACCAAGCTCAAGGAGGAGCTCGATGAAGATCTTGCCTTTTGCGTTGTTTCGCTCTAGTTGATCAAGAGTGGAGCCCATTGGGGTCGATCGGGACCTTTTGTCGATTTGGGGTTCTTCTTTTATTTTGGTTCCGTAGTCGGACCTTGATTGTATCTGGATGATGTAATGCTTTATTCATGTAATTGTGTGAAGTGGCGATTGTAAGCCAACTATGTATCTCTTTCCCTTATGTATTACATGGGTTGTGTGAACATTACCTCACTTGCGACATTGCTTTCAATGCGGTTATGCCTCTAAGTCGTGCTTCGACACGTGGGAGATATAGCCGCATCGAGGGCATTACAGCCGCTCTCTCTCAAGGGCTGGCTTCCCCGCCCTCCTGTGCTGAATCTTGCTGGAGGGGGTTGTCTTCGGCACTCTCTGGGGTGTTATTATCTCCGGTGCCGAATCTCCATTCTTGCAAATGGCGGGATTTAGAGCGGCGCCGACGTCGGTGCTTGGGCTGTTTCTTAGAGGAATCTGCCTCACGCTTCTTCGCCGTCCCCATCTTTTGGGGTGTCCACCATGTATATGTCAGATGACGAGGTGGCCTTCAAAGGTTCTCAAGACGCTGGTTCTTGGTCGTCTCCGGCATCGTCGTCCATACCGTCGATGTCTTCGGAGTCGTAGTCTAGCATGTCGGTTAGATCGTCGAAAGTGGCTACAAAGTGGGTGGTGGGTGGGCTTTGAATTTCTTCGTCGTCCGCATCCCAACCATCCTGACCACAGTCCCGCCAGGGTTCTCCTGATAACGAGAGATGCTTTAGCGAATTTAGGATGTTGCCAAAGGGTGAGTGCTGAAAGATGTCCGTGGCGGTGAACTCCATGATCGGCGCCCAATCGAATTCGATTGGTAGGGGTGCAGGAGGTTCGGAGTCCGACAAGGAGTCCGGCGCCTCGGAGTCACGGGCTTTATAAGGGACAAGGTCAGTATTCGGCTCCATCGCCGTAGAAGTTGCAGCTATCGAGGCGGTGTCCAGCCACCTGTCCTCGATCTGTGCGGTCTACTCCGAACTATGGGTCAGAGCGGACTCGTGTGCGGCCTCCAGGGCACTGTCCGGCGGCAGAGCTAAATCATGCCCCTTGTGACAGTGCGGCACGCTCGGCTGTGGCTCAAATCCATCGAAGATCAAATCTCCGCAGATGTCAGCCGTGAAGTTTAGGCTTCCAAACCTGACCTGATGGCCAGGGGCGTAGCTTTCGATCTGCTCCAGATGGCCAAGTGAATTGCCCGCAGCGCGGCCGCCGAACACGAAGATCTGTCCGGGAGAAAATTTCACCCGACTGCGTTGTTGTTGATTGAAGAAGCCATCAAGTTTATCGTGACGCATACGTAGTCGATGTCAAACCGGCGGATCTCGGTAGGGGTCCCGAACTGTGCGTCTAGGCGGATGGTAACAGGAGATAAGGGACACGATGTTTTTACCCAGGTTCGGGCCCTCTCGATGGAGGTAAACCCTACTCCTACTTTATTGATATTGATGATATGGGTAGTACAAGAGTGGATCTACCACGAGATCAATGAGGCTAAACCCTAGAAGCTAGCCTATGGTATGATTGTTGTAATGGTTGTGTCCTACGGACTAAAACCCTCCGGTTTATATAGACACCGGAGAGGGCTAGGGTTACACAGAGTCGGTTACAATGGTAGGAGATCTACATATCCGTATTGCCAAGCTTGCCTTCCATGCCAAGGAAAGTCCCATCCGGACACGGGACGAAGTCTTCAATCTTGTATCTTCATAGTCTTGGAGTCCGGCTGACGATGATAGTCCGGCTATCCGGACACCCCCTAGTCCAGGACTCACTCAGGGGTCCCCAAACTTGCCTGCCTATGGCCTGTGGCGTGGCTCAAGTGGGGGATCAACGCAGCCCGGCTTCATCAGCTCAAGCTGAAGACCCTCATGAGAGCCAAGCCTCGAGACCAGAGGCGGGCGCGAGGGCCCCGCGCAGTGTCCTCGATCTTCATGGCTTGCGCCATGGGGCCCCGGGAGGTGCTCGCCTTGATCTCTCCACCACCTCCCGAGGGCCCGAGGAGGCTGCCCCGACGGGCTTCCTGTCATCCGCCCCGTGAGGCTTGGCCCCTCGCGAGGGTCTTGAGCTTGAGCTGATGAAACCGGGCTGCGTTGGGCCCCCACTTGAGCCACGCCACAGGCCGCAGGCAGGCAAGTCTGGGGACCCCCGTTCCTAGAATGCCGACAGCTGCTTTGAGGGAAATATATAATTTTGTGCAAATTGAAGAAGAGAGTCTCCCACAAGCTTGGGGGAGGCTTCTCCGATTACTTAATGATTTGCCTGATCATCCTCTTAAGAAAAATGAAATACTCGCTATGTTTTATACTGGACTAACCGATGCTTCCAAAGACCACTTGGATAGTTGTGCCAGTTGTGTTTTCAGGGAAAGAATAGTCGATCAAGTTGAATTGTTATTCAATAATATGTTAACTAATGAAAATAATTGGACTCTTCCTAAACCAACTCCCGAGCCAACTCTGAAGTAAAGAGGTGTTCTATTTCTCAGTCCAGAAGATATGCAAGAGGCAAAGAAATCTATGAAAGAAAAAGGTATTTTAAATGTCGGATTTCGGAAAATGTCGGATTTCGGGTTCCGACAGACCCTTGAGGTTCGAACACTGGGGTGCGCACGAAGATCTCTCCCCTACTAGCTCATGTCTCCAAGTCTCGCAAAGATCTAAGCAAGAAAGATGAACACACAAGGGACACGAGATTTATACTGGTTCAGGCCACCATTGTGGTGTAATACCCTACTCCAGTGTGTGGTGTGGTGGATTGCCTCAGGGGCTGATGATGAACAGTACAAAGGGAGAACAGCCTCGCGAGGGTCTGTTCTTGAGCTGGTGCGATGAAATGCTTGGGTGAGTTCAGTCGCTTCTCTCTCTCTCTGGTTGATCTCTACATGATCTCCCTCTTCTACTTTGTGGGTGAGCGAGGCCTTGGGCCTCTCCCCGAGTAATGAGCGGGAAGGGCGCCAACAATTGGCCATTTTGAAGGGGAACATCTGGTACACTTATCCTAACTAAAGTTGGTCTTCGGCTGCCAAAGGCTCTGACGGTGACGCTGCCCTGGGCTCCACAATGACCTCCATCCTGCCGTTCTGCTGGTCTTGGTCTTGTTGCACGGAAACGGTAACCTTTGCCTGATGCCTTGGCCTGTGCTTGCCCCCTTTGCACCGAAAGGGAAACAAGGACACTGCGCAGGCTGGCGCCCGCCTGGTTCTCGATCATCATGGCTTGCGTCACGGGCCCCTCGGGAGGTGCCCTGCCTTGATCTCTCCGCCTCCTCGCGAGCCTTCCTGTGGAGGCTGCTCTTGAGGAAGCTCCCTGTCGTCCGGCCCGCGAGGCTTGGCCCCTCGCGTGGGTCTTGAGCTTGAGCTGATGAAGCTGGGCTGCATTGGGCCCCCACTTGAGCCACGCTGTAGGCCGCAGGCAGGCAAGTATGGGGACCCCCGTTCCCAGAACGCCGACAGTAGCCCCCGGGCCCAAGGCGCGTGTCGGTGTCAAAACCGGCGGATCTCGGGTAGGGCGTCCCGAACTATGCGTCTAGACGGATGGTAACAGGAGACAAGGGACACGATGTTTTTACCCAGGTTCGGGCCCTCTCGATGGAGGTAAAACCCTACTCCTGCTTGATTGATATTGATGATATGGGTAGTACAAGAGTGGATCTACCAGGAGATCAAGGAGGCTAAACCCTAGAAGCTAGCCTATGGTATGATTGTTGTAATGGTTGTCTGTCCTACGGACTAAAACCCTCCGGTTTATATAGACATCGGAGAGGGCTAGGGTTACACAGAGTTGGTTACAATGGTAGGAGATCTACATATCCGTATTGCCGAGCTTGCCTTCCACGCCATGGAAAGTCCCATCCGGACACGGGACGAAGTCTTCAATCTTGTATCTTCATAGTCTTGGAGTCCGCCGACGATGATAGTCCGCTGTCCGGACACCCCTAGTCCAGACTCCTCAAGAGCCCCTAACCAGGCTTCGGTGGATTTATAAGTCCAATACAAGATATAGTCTTGGCGTTGCAAGGCGGGTTCTCCTCCAGATTCCATGTGCTTGCCGAATAGTGTCCGGCTCCCTCACAAATGTTGCGCTCCTTGGCTTCCACGCCCAATAATGGCCTTCTTCCACACGTCGCACGAATGCGAAAGGCCAGGGTATCTTTTATGTTTTACCCCCTAGTTGCGGAAATAACCTGCCTATAAGAGAGGCAAGGATCCAGATCCAAACCACACCATCCTCCTTCCGCGAGTACTCATCGGAGCGCCTTTGACCAAAAAATCCATTCCATCATGGACCGTCAACGCGGCTCCTCTTCTCGCGCTCCTAGCCCTCTGCCAGGAGATTGGAGGAAATGTTCTGTCCCGCACAATGAGCTGGTGACGCTCCAAGCGGAGGGATATCTTCCTCCGGCCTTTACGGTCCCGGTTCGAGCCGGGATGGCCACCTACAAAGGTGGGAAGCAAGCGGAGGCCACCCCAGTTCCCAATAAAGAGGAGCGGGTATGCTTCGTCCCCTATCTGATAAGGGGACTCGGATTTCCTGTACATCCGTTCCTCCGCGGGCTTCTGGAGTTCTACGGACTCCAGCTCCATCACCTCACGCCCGCCTCGATTCTGCATATCGCGGGCTTCGTAGCTCTTTGCGAGCTATTTCTAGGCATCGAGCCCCATTTCGCACTGTGGAAGAGGTTATTCTGCCTCGTACCCCATTCTCACAAGGGGTCCATATATCAAGTGGGCGGTGCCGAAATATGGCGATCACCGACCAGATATCCATCCGGGACCCTAAGAAGGCGTCCAAGACCGGCCTTCGTAATGGTTTTATGTAGAAGACGCCCGCTGCCGGACCCTATTCGGATCGGCCCCCTGGAGTTCTGCAATGCTCCTCTGAAGAAACGCTCGAGTTGGCGTCCATGAGCCCCACTGGAGGAGGACAAGAGCGTCCATTATTTGATGGGCCGGATAAGGTTACTGGCCCATTCCGGACTGACCATGATTGGAGTCATGGCCACGTGCATCATGCGGGGGGTGCAGCCGCTGCAATACAGGGGCCACCCCATGTGGGATTTCAACGGAGAGAATGATGCCACTCGTCATGGCCGCCAAGGGCCGGGATTGGCCGAAGATCTGGTGAAGATTCTGTCCGGCCTGTACAAGGGGGAGAAGGAGGACTTTCTCCAGACGAGCCCATTGAATGGGTTCTCCATGAACAACCCTCGAAGCTGGGTAAGCGGATGTTCATTTATCCGACCCACGCTTTCAAAGTTAAGTACCTTACTTTATGGTTTTGACGCAGGATCTGCACCGGACTATGGAGAGCATACATAGCCCGGCTCCATAGCCCGAGGATCCAGAAAGATCCCTTGATCCGTCCTCCGAAGAGGATCCGGACATAAAGGTGGAGCTAATTGACGGGGTGTTTCACCAGCTCAGCATGGATAATGCCCTAGTCGCCATTACGGTTGACTACCCCGGCCTATCTCCGGCTCCCCAGGTGATTGTGACCGAAGTCCTGACACCATTATTTTCGTCCTTGCGCATTTCTGTCCACCGTATACAATGGTGTATCGCAGGAGGCACCTTCAAGGCAGGAAGCCGAACCCGTGGCGGCTGGCCAACAAGGGTCAGTCCGGCCCAGCAGGCGGAAGAGGAGTGCGGCGCGGATCGAAACGTCGCCGCAACGGTATAGCTCGCGGTTGTATTTTAGGACGAAGTTCCTAGGAAGTGTTTGAATGCTCATGACCTTTGTAGGAGAAAGAGTGCCCGCCGGACTGTGGGCGTAGAGGTTGCCAACCAAGCCTCTGCCAGCCAGGCTCCAACACCTGGTCTGGAGGGGGAGGCGAGCACAAGGCGCGAGCTGGATACTCCTCCAACGGAGGATGCCGACAGACTGTCCGCCACCAGGTTTGAGGTGGAGAGCACCATGAACCATAGGCGCCGCCGGACAGCTTTTCGTGACGCGTGCTTCTCCCCTGAGGGGTTGAACGCCTTAAACAAGGGGGACGCGCACCTCCGTGCTGCTCAAGATGGTTTGACCAGAGCCGCGGAGCAGTACGTAAAGGACATACGGGTAAGAGATTTTAACAGTTGTATATGCCAGTAGCCCCCTAGACTTAAAGTAGTTAGAGTAACTAATTTAAGGATCATTTGACATGCAGGATCTTACAGAGAAGAATACCCAATTGTCCCAGGAGCTACAAGAGTGCAAGGTCCAACTTGAGGCCGCACTCGCTGCCGTAGGAGGAAACACAGAGACCCCTCCTGGTAACACATTATTTCAAAAAGATAAGCGGTGTGCGGCGTGCGTGTAAGTCTGACAATGATGTTGCAGAAGTTGCCGGACTGGATCCGGACAAGCAACAATCATCGCGCCACTGAAGGTCGGCGAGAGGTGCCTTGTGAAGGTGCTGCAGAAAGGAACAAGCTCCAGGATGCCCACGCCCAGCTTGGAGAGGAGCTGAAAGGTGTTCGGGCCGAGCTGTGCGGCTCCGTGAAGGAGAATCAGCGGCCGTCGCGGTATCTATAGTAGTGCTTGAGCAAACTCCTTTGAAAAGAAGAGTTTGGCGAGGAAGTCAATTGACGTAAATATGTCTCGTAGGTGTGCTCACAGTCGCCTCGGAGGAGATGCCCGATCAACGGGTGATCAACTTCGAAGCTGGTGCAACTGCCGAACGAGTTCAAGAGCGGCGAGAGGCGCCGTCCAAAGCTTTATGGCCGCCACTCTCCCTACCCGAGGGCCTTGGAGAGCTTATGGAGAAGCCAGAGGCGCGGCGCTTCATTTATGGAAGATATCGGCCTGCCGTTAAGGTGCTGTGGAGGCTGGGCCATGGTGAAGACGCGGTACAAGAAGGTGGATCCCAACCACATGGCGAGGTCGGACTGTGGGGCCCGATGGGAAGGAGATCCTGTGTGAGCTTAGTGTACGCCAAGTAGAGTTGGCCGCTAAATATTCTAACGGATGTAAATAAGACAGCCTGTTAGACGGGATTGAGGAGGAATCTGATCGGTCGATTTGACAATGTGTGTTAAAATGACATGTAAAATGCCTTCTAGCCGGATTGTAGATCGTTTGTCTTTGCCGACCTTTTCGCTTCAACCTCGGGACCCTTGAGTCCGGAGTGTGTCCGAATACCTTCTCGGTTAAGAAACTACCGGGGCATGCATGGAGACCAGGCGTAGGGGTCATTAGTGCTTTATCAGACAAGTGCCCAACTAGTTATGTTATATTACATGGTGAAAGTGCAACTAATCCCCGGGTGGTTTTGGTAATTAATAACAACATATATATCATTGAACTAATCATTTCTTGAGAATATTTCAGAAAGTTCAGTGATATGGGTATGGCAATATTGATGATGTGGACCCTCAAAATGCTAAGGAAAACATTGGCAAAAGCTCAAGACTCCATTTTTGGTTTAGTGATCCAAGATCACATTGAGTCCATAGGAAAGCCAATACTATTAAAAGGGATGAGGTTATGATGATGATCTGGTTGCTCAAAGTGCTTAGTGATTTCTCTCTCAAACTATCGCAATCTTTCACTCCAACATAAACCCATAAGTAATCTCGGTCCCACCGATTCCAAACTCACCACACCGAGATGAACCACCTCACCATATACCCAAACCCTAAGAATTTCGGATTTTCCGATTCCAAACTCGGTCATACCGAAATTGGTGTTGCCAAGCTTCAGAATCTTCAGACTCAAATCGGTGTCACCGAGATGAGAAAGTCGGTCCCACCGAGATTGGCAAACCCTAGACTTTGGAAGAATCGGACTAACCGAGATTGTATTTTCGTCCCACTGAAAATCCCAACGCTCACAAGATTTGAACTTTCGGTCTCACCGAGTTGTCAACTTCGGTCCGACCGAGATTGGTCAAATGTGTAACGGTTGGAATTTGTGTGGAGGCTATAAATACCCTCCACCTCCTCTTCATTCGTGGAGAGAGCCATCGAAAGAACTACCACTCCTACCTTACATTTCGAGAAGAAAACTACCTACCCTTGTGTTGAGATCAACTTGCTCCACTCCCACCATATGAAACTTGATTTCTAGCCTTCCCAAGTTGCTTTCCACTCAATCCTTTCTTCCACCACAGCCAAATCAGTGAAGAGAGTTGAGTGTTGGGGAGATTATCATTTGAAGCACAAGAGCAAGGAGTTCATCATCACCAACACCATCTATTACCTTTTGGAGGGTGGTGCCTCCTAGATTGGTTAGGTGTCGCTTGGGAGCCTCCACAAGATGTGGAGTTGAACCAAGAAGTTTGTAAGGGCAAGGAGATCGCCTACTTCGTGAAGATCTACCCCGAGTAAGGCTAGTCCTCCGTGGACGAGGCCATGATGGCATAGACAAGGTTGCTTCTTCGTGGACCCTTCGTGGGTGGAGCCTCCGTGGACTCTCGCCGTTACCCTCCGTGGGTTGAAGTCTCCATCAACGTGGATTGACGATAGCACCACCTATCGGAACCACGAGAAAAATCTCCGTGTCTCCAAATTGTGTTTGCTCTTCTCCACCTCTTATTTACTATATGTGCAATTTACTTTACGCTGCCATAACTCTAGAATTGCATGTGTAGGGTGATACTTGACTTGGTCATCATTGTGAACTTGCTAAAAACCTACTCTAATCAAAAGGCTAAACTTTTAAGTTGTCAAGTAGTCTAATCACCCCCCCTCTAGACATACTTCCGATCCTACAAGTGGTATCAAAGCTTTGGTCTCCATTGGATTGGTTTCATTGCATTGACTCCATAAGCTTGGTTTCACAACCTAGGAGAGTATGGCGCCTAGTGAGGGTAATTTCAGAGAGGTCCTTACTTTGATGGTTCAAATTTTGCTAGTTGGAAGCACAAAATGAAAATGCATATTCTTGGACATAACCCCGCCGCATGGGGCATTATTTGTGTTGGCTTGCAAGGTGAGTTCTTCGAGGAAGGAAAAGTTCGGATCGCGAAGCTCTGCGGATGAGTTGCGGATGTTCGTAACAATGCTCAAGCTTGTGACATTCTCTTCAATGCTTTGTGTCCCGAGGAGTTCAACAAGATCAGCCGCCTTGAGAATGCAAAAGAGATTTGGGATACTTTGGTCGAAATGCACGAAGGTACCGAGTCCGTGAAGGAATCAAAGCTAGATGTTCTTCAAGGTCAGCTTGACAAGTTCAAGATGAAGGAAGGTGAAGGAGTCGCTGAAATGTATTCTAGGCTTGCTCTCATTACCAATGAGATGGCAGGCTTAGGAAGCGAAGAAATGACCGATCGATTCATCATCAAGAAGATTCTCGAGCTTTGGATGGAAAGTATGACACCGTGTGCACTTTGATCCAAATGATGCCAAACTACAAAGATCTCAAGCCTACCGAAGTCATTGGAAGAATTGTTGCTCATGAGATGACACTTAAAGACAAGGAAGAGCTTCACAACAAGTCAAGTGGTGCTTACAAAGCTGCAGTTGAAGCTCCCACAACCTCAAGTGACAAGCTAGTTTCCAATGAAGAGATAAGCCTAATGGTGAAGAACTTCAACAAATTCTACAAGAGTAGAAGCAAGGAGAGAAGCTCAAAGTCTAGATCATATGATGAAAAGAGATCTTCTAGTCGTGATCGAAACTGCTACAATTGTGGAAGACCGGACACTACTCAAATGAGTGTTCGACTCCCCACAAGAGAAGAGAAGAATCTCCAAGAAGAAGAAGCTCAAGAGAAGAGTCGCCTCGAAAAGAGAGAAGGAGTAGAGATGATCGTTATGAACGAAGATCCTCTCGGAGAAGCAAGGATTCGGAAAGGAAAGACAAGTCATCAAGGAGCTACACAAGAAGAAAACATCAAGCTCATGTTGGTGAATGGGTTTCGGCCCGACTCGACAATCACTCCGAAAGAAGCTATCACTCCAACTCCGAATACTGATCAAGATGAAGGTGTTGCGGTCTTGCTCTCGTGTCCTCCAACTCCAACTCCTATGACATATTTGATTCACCAAATGAGGGAATTGGAAGATGCTTCATGGCAAAAGGCCCCAAGGTATCACACCCTGAGTTTATTGACTTTGATAGTGATGAGGATGATTTGCTTGGTGAAGATGAGCTTTTACATGACAAATCTAGTGAGCTTAGTAATGATGAACATGCTAATAGTCTTTATAGTCGAGAAGAGTCGAATGACAATGCTATGAAGGAGATTGAGCGCCTAACTAAAGAACTAAACACTCTTAAGTTAGCTCATGAAACAACTCAAGAAGATCATAGAGAGCTCCTAAGATCTCATGAGAAGCTACGCTCGAGAAGCTCAATCTAGAGCAAGAGCATGAGTTTCTAAAAGCTATCAATGACGATCTTCAAAGAAGAGTTCTTCATATCTTGCCAAACGACTTCTCTTGTCTAATTTCTTGCCACCTATTAAAACTAAGCATGACAAGCATAAGAAAATTCTTCATCTAGTAGTAACAATAATCATGCTAAATCAAATGTTGTTACTTCTAGTAATTCTCTTGATTCCACTAACAATGTTTCAAGCCAAGTTTCACTTGAGCAAGAAAATAGTCTATTGAAAGGGATTATAGAGAAAGGTGTCTACAAGAGTCTTGCCGAAGCAAGAGCTTTGAGGAAATTGTTCGCAAGCAAGGAAGACACGGAAGAATCAAGGAATTGGTTTTGAGCGAAAGTTCAACGCCGAGGGTGTTGAATGGGAAGAAGGTCAATATCCCACTCCAAAGTTTGTTTCTCAAGAGAAGAAGTATGATCCTACTTCTTCAAATGAGGAACAAGCTCAAGATGACCTTCCACCACAAGACCACAAGCTAAAAGGCAAGGACAAGCTTCAAGAAGAGATTGATGCATTCATTGAAGCACCCAAGGCCATGGTCAAGTGGGTTCCCAAGGCCACTTCAAGTTCTACTTCGACAAGCTCAACTACTACCCCAAGGATTCCCATCAAGATGATGTGGATCCCGAAGAAGAAGAACTAGAAAGTTCTTGAGGGTGACTCCGCCAACATACTTCACTCACATTCATTTTGGCAAGAACTTGTGCAATCAACTTTCACATCTTGCACTAGTTCATGGAGTCACAAACCCTCATGTTGGTAAGTCAAGGGACAAGGTAATCATTGCTTTCATGGACACCATCTATTGTGTACTTCAATCTATGTCCATGGATATACTTGTTTGTTCCTTGTGGGACTAACCCATGTAGGTATTGAAAGTGCCCGAATCCAAAGGATTGCTCCCAACTCTTGATGATCTTCATCAACATTGAGCATCCACATCTTCAACATCTACATGAAGTCTTCAACGACAACCCAAGGTTAGTTTGACCTTTGAAAGGGTTCTCACATCAAGGGGAGCTTTGCTCTAAAGAAATGAGCTAAAGCATCTTTAAATGATGTGAACACATTAATGCTTTATGGAAAAGTGGTAACCCCACTTGTGCTTAAACGATGAGTATGACCTATGATCAAATGTTCTCATTTGACTCCTAAGTCAATATACTCATATATAGATGACCTAGTCATCGCAAAATTGTGTGCTAGAAGCTAGTGTTTTGTTTGTGCATGTTTGACACATATTTCATTTGCTATCTTATTGTGTGAGCATGTTGGATGCATGATTTTATCCATTCAAGGACATCCATTTGTTGCTTTGGTCTTTTGGTTTTCTCTTTTTGACCAAATGGATGGACAAGAATGCCTAAGTTCCTCCCCTAGCTATCTATGCTTTCTTGTCTCAAACTCTATTCATGCTTATATCACAAACTTTGAACAAGACTTTTTGGACAGACCGAGTGAGGAGCACTCGGAGCCACCGATCCGTCAAAAGCCTAACTTCCAAAACCTTCTAAGTACTTTCGGTCAAACCGATATACTCAAATCGGATGACCAAATCACTTGGATTGATCTAGGTTTTCACTCGGTGAAACCGAAGTTACAATTTCGGCGTGACGAAGTGTGTAATCGCACGCAGCTAACCATCTCGGTCCCACCGAAGTTTTCCAACTCGGTCCCACCGACACCGAAGGGTATATATACCCGAGGACAGCGCTGATTACTTCTTCAAACGCCTCGCCCTCAAACCCTTATTTGCCGTCGCCGTGGTCTTTGGATCGCCTCCGCCGCCGCTCAGGCGCCCGCCGCTGGTCTCCATCGCCGTCAACGGTCTTTCTCATCGCACCGCTGCCGCCAGAGTGAAGCTCCACCAGATTGGGTGAGTTTCATCCTCTCGTGCTTCAACCGCTGATTCAATGCACGATAGGTTTTGCCTAGTTTCTTGCCAAGATTAAAATCTTCCTATCCAGCAGATTAGATCATAGAACAAAATTCGAGTGAAAATTTTAGGTTAGGTTTCACGAACACATCTCGTGTGACCGATTCTACATTCTCGGACCGACCGATTTGGCCTCTGGTCATTCAGACTGCACTTTTCGTTAAACCGAATTGAGCAAATCGGTAAGACCGAAGTGAGGATTTAGTGAAACCCTAGTGTTCTCGGCAGATCGAAACCCATTTCGTCCAACCGAAAGTGGTGTATATGGTCTGTTTAGACACCTCGGATTCACCGAATTTATAGACTCGGTCGACCAAATGTATTCTCGTGAAAACCTAAAACTAATGTTTGAACTCATTCTTTTGCAAAAACCTCTGCAGTTTGTGATAACTCTTCTATTCTGCCTATACCTATTCTTTTCACAGTTGTCACCATGTCGATGGAAGTGACAATGTAACAGGTCCGAATTGCCGATTGAGATTCCAGAGGCAGCTACAAGTCCCAAGAAAGCAGTTTTTCAGATGATGGAGAGAGGAGCACTCCAAGTGGTTTGCTCGCAGCTGCTACTGGCTGTGAAGAAGAAAAATTCGATGAGGAGGATTCTGACTTTGTTGCAGATGAGGAGATAACTTCAAAGCCAAAAGGCAAGTGGTTGCCAAGGGCTATCAAGGGCAACAACAAAGAAAGGCACCAAGAAGGTGAAGAAATCCATCGCTGCAAAGAAGCTCAAGATGGAAGAAGAAACCTCCAAAGAAGATCAAGAAAACTTCCAAGAGGAAGAGGCTAGTTCATGAAGAAGTCGATGATGATGACTCGATGAGGAAGCACCCCAGCCTCCTCGTAGCGAAGTTGATGGGAGATGCCATCGTAAGGGAGCACCCACAAAAGCTAAGCCATCAGCCAAGCAAAGGCAGCCCAAGCCAAACCTGCTGCCAAGCCAAAGAAGATCAGAAGAAACATACCGCTTCAGAGAAGAAGAAGGACAATGTGCCACCGCAGAATCGATGATGAGGCTCATATTTTGTCAAGCTCGCATGTAAATTGCCGCTCATAATGATGCTCATCCTCGAGCTGAAAATATGAAGGAAAGGAAGGACAAAGGTCTCAAAGCTATGGAGGCAAGTTGATCCATATGCCACCAGGAGAAGGACAGTTGTTGACTCTAGATTCCACACTAGAGAGCAACAAGACTTTTATGAGAGTGCTCATGGATAAGAAGCCAATTGTTGCCGACACAGATATGTAGATCGGGAATACATTGACAAGTGAAGAGCACAGAGACTATTTCCACATGTGCATGAAAGCTTCACCGCATGTGGAGTTGCTGAGTTCGTTGGTCGAAATTGACCGCTTGGAATGATGAGATGATCATGCGTTCTATGCCACCGCACACTTTTATCCAGATGGCAGAATTGTATGGATGATGTAGGACGTAGATTCTCCTCAACTGCTGAGGAATGGAGAGCGCTTCTGAATGCACCAAAGATCAAGGGATGATGATGTTGATGTCTATGGCATTCAAGAAAAATCATGAGTCGATGAAGAACATGTACAATGAGGTACCGACAAGGATGTTGAGTTCTGGAAGCTTGGATCAGTTTATCATCTTCAGGCAGGTCTCCCAACCACCAACACCATTCTGAGGCATACTTTGATGCCTAAGTCAGGAGACCACCACATGATAAGAGGGTATTCTATCAACATGCTGCACATTCTAGATCAGAAGGCACCTTTTAAGGTGATGGACCTGATAGTTGAGACTATCAAGAGGACAGCAGCACTGTAAGAGGTCGTGTGGGTTTGCTCCGCATATTCAGATGCTCATTAATGCCAAGTTTGGCACGGACCCCTACCTGTTGGATAGACCCCTTGCCATTGCAGCCAGAACATGAAGATAATGAAGTTGTGATGACTGAGGATGCTCCCACATCTGTTGAAGGACATGCTAAGTCCGAAGTTGCCAAACAAGCTAAAGCTGAAAAGGAAGCAAAAAGAAAGCCCAAGAGCGTTGGAGAACAACTTCTTGAAGCAACTCGAGAATTGAACTACGCCTGCCAAGATAGTACAGCCTCGGGAGAGCCTTGAGAGGATCGTTGAAGATAAGTTCCATGCTCGATGTTGTCGATCAAGTGCAGTGTCATCACAACAAGCTTGAGGCAGACATTGAGGAAGCGAAGAGGGAGAAGGCAGAGCTCATGAAGGAGATGGAAGATGATTTGGTTCAGGATGACTATGAGCAGCCTGCTGCAGTGCCCACAAAGCCCAGATCACTGCTATTCCCTGTGATGCACCCTGTGGCTACTACTTCAAGACCTCCCACAGCTCCATCGGCCCAAAGACCAGCCCAGTGTCCACTCCTCCAGCTCCACAGACTTCAGCAGAAGCTTTGCAGATGCCGCTATCTCCACTCCATCGACGCAGACAGAGCCGCCAGCAGAGTCCCTAGTGACGATTAGCTCTATACCTTTCGAACTTTTGGTAACTTGTTGCCAAAGGGGAGAAATTGTATAGATCATAGGACTTCGAGAGAGAGTGCTCGTTTTTGCTCTTTCGTTTGCGGTTTTCCTTGAGATACTTTTGAGTTCTTTGAGACATTTCGTGTGTTTGATACTACGCTTGTTTCTATCTTGATGAGTGCTTGATCATACTATGCTTAATGTGTGCTTAATGTTTATCATATTCCATTCATATCTTGTATGATCATTTACTCATGTCTTGGTGATTGGGTGCATGTTATTCATTCTTATCACTTTGTGCGCTCCACCAAGATGTATGTGACATGGAAGAGTGACCCATGATCCTAATCGATTGTGCATTTGCATTCAAACGCAAATCTTAAATAATGCACAAATTTAGGGGGAGCTCTTGCTTATCACATACTTCTCAAAGCGACGATGTTATTCATTGATTATATCATTTGTCGAAGTTTTGATCTATATGTTGTCATCAATTACCAAAAGGGGAGATTGAAAGTGCAACTAATCCCCGGTGGTTTTGGTAATTAATAACAACATATATATCATTGAACTAATCATTTCTTGAGAATATTTCGAAAGTTCAGTGATATGGGTATGGCAATGACCGATGATGTGGACCCTCAAAATGCTAAGGAAAACATTGGCAAAAGCTCAAGACTCCATTTTTGGTTTAGTGATCCAAGATCACATTGAGTCCATAGGAAAGCCAATACTATTAAAAGGGGATGAGGTTATGATGATGATCCGTTGCTCAAAGTGCTTAGTGATTTATCTCTCAAACTATCGCAATCTTTCACTCCAACATAAACCCATAAGTAATCTCGGTCCCACCGATTCCAAACTCACCACACCGAGATGAACCACCTCACCATATACCCAAACCCTAAGAATTTCGGATTTTCCGATTCCAAACTCGGTCATACCGAATTGGTGTTGCCAAGCTTCAGAATCTTCAGACTCAAATCGGTGTCACCGAGATGAGAAAGTCGGTCCCACCGAGATTGGCAAACCCTAGACTTTGGAAGAATCGGACTAACCGAGATTGTATTTTCGGTCCCACTGAAAATCCCAACGCTCACAAGATTTGAACTTTCGGTCTCACCGAGTTGTCAACTTCGGTCCGACCGAGATTGGTCAAATGTGTGTAACGGTTGGAATTTGTGTGGAGGCTATAAATACCCTCCACCTCCTCTTCATTCGTGGAGAGAGCCATCGAAAGAACTACCACTCCTACCTTACATTTCGAGAAGAAAACTACCTACCCTTGTGTTGAGATCAAGTTGCTCCACTCCCACCATATGAAACTTGATTTCTAGCCTTCCCAAGTTGCTTTCCACTCAATCCTTTCTTCCACCACAGCCAAATCAGTGAAGAGAGTTGAGTGTTGGGGAGATTATCATTTGAAGCACAAGAGCAAGGAGTTCATCATCACCAACACCATCTATTACCTTTTGGAGGGTGGTGCCTCCTAGATTGGTTAGGTGTCGCTTGGGAGCCTCCACAAGATGTGGAGTTGAACCAAGAAGTTTGTAAGGGCAAGGAGATCGCCTACTCGTGAAGATCTACCCGAGTAAGGCTAGTCCTCCGTGGACGAGGCCATGATGGCATAGACAAGGTTGCTTCTTCGTGGACCCTTCGTGGGTGGAGCCTCCGTGGACTCTCGCAGCTGCTACCCTCCGTGGGTTGAAGTCTCCATCAACGTGGATTGACGATAGCACCACCTATCGGAACCACGAGAAAAATCTCCGTGTTCCAAATTGCGCTTGCTCTTCTCCACCTCTTATTTACTATATGTGCAATTTACTTTCCGCTGCCATAACTCTAGAATTGCATGTGTAGGGTGATACTTGACTTGGTCATCATTGTGAACTTGCTAAAAACCTACTCTAATCAAAAGGCTAAACTTTTAAGTTGTCAAGTAGTCTAATCACCCCCCCTCTAGACATACTTCCGATCCTACACATGGTTAGTAAGAAACATCTTCCAGGGAGAATAGTTCCGTTAAGGGTTCCTTTCCCTGGGAGGCATGCCCTAAAGTGCATGTCCGGACTGCGTAAAGAGCAGGAAAACATGTGGGGGCAGATAAATAAATAGGTAAAAAATCATCTTTCAAGTCACCGACCGAATATTCCCTTAAGAACGCTTAGCTTTGGCTTCACCCACCGAGGTACACATCCGTCGACCGGCAAGAATAATCGCAGAGGTGCTCCCTTTACCTCCTAGCCGAACAATCGGGAACGTAGGGGTAAGCACAGGAGCCAGGCAACCCAGCTTGGCCAAAACTTAAGTCATATCAATGCATATAATGGTGAATAAAAGGTACATGTGGAAGTTTGACACATGTGCTGGGTATGAAGCCCTTATAAGTAAGCTTCGTAAAGAAGCCCCTGTGTATAATGAGTGCGGATAGCACATCAAGTGTAAAGTAACAATGCGCAAGTAGGCCTTTAAGGGCTTTTATGAAAAGGGGTGAGAGAAAAAAGAGAAACAAAAGACAGCTGAAGTGTAAAAATTTGGACGGGGGAAGGAGACGAACTCTTAGTCCGGTGCTAGGCGTAGAATCTTCGGAGGCGGGCTGCGTTCGATGGGTTCGGCTCGAGTCGATTGTCCGCCACATTTCGCAGACGGTATGCTTCGCCGGTCAGGACTTGATCGATAATGAAGGGGCCTTCCCATTTGGGCTTGAGCTTGTCCTTTTTCTTGTCCGGCAGGCGTAGAACTAGTTCGCCAACATTGTAAGTCTTAGCCCGTACTTCTCTGCTTTGATATCTTCGAGCCTGCTGCTGATAGAATGCGGAACGAGCCTTGGCGACGTCGCGTTTTTCCTCCAATGCGTCCAAGCTGTCCCGCCGATCTAGCTCGGCTTTCTTTCTTCGTATATGCGCACTCGAGGTGAGTCATGAATGATGTCGCAGGCAAAACTGCCTCTGCGCCAGATACCATGAAAAATGGTGTGAATCCGTAGTATGGTTGGGCGCTGTCCGCAGCCCCAGAGTACGGAGTCGAGCTCCTCTACCCAAAGGCATGTCGATTTCATAAGGGACCGCACTAGTCCGGGTTTGATGCCGCCATTATTAGACCATTTGCTCGCTCCACTTGACCGTTGGTTTGAGGATGATAGACCAAGCGTAATCTAGCTTAATGCCCATATTTTGCACCATAATTTAACCTCGTCGGCCGTGAAGTTCGTGCCGTTATCGGTAATGATGCTATGGGGACACCATAACGGTGTACTACCCGGATATAAAGTCTATCACTGGTCCGGACTCTGCCGTTTTAAATGGCTTGGCCTCTATCCATTTGGTGAATTTGTCCACCATGACCAATAGGTACCTTTGCTTGTGGGTTCCCCCTTTAAGGGGTCCGACCATGTCAAGCCCCCAGATCGCGAACGGCTAGGTAATGGGTATAGTTTTGAGGGCGGTGGGTGGCATATGGCTCTGATTTGCAAAGAGCTGACAACCGACGCATCTTTGGACTAAGTCCTGAGCATCTGCTCGGGCCGTCGGCCAATAAAATCCTGTATGGAATGCTTTGCCTACAAGGGCCCGAGCTGTGGCGTGGTGTCCGCCTAGTCCGGCATGAATTTTAGCCAGAAGGTTTTGCCCTTCCTCTTCGGAGATACACCGTTGAAGGACTCCGGTTGTGCTTTTCTTATAGAGTTCTCCCTCGTGGACCTTGTAGGCTTTAGATCGCCGGACTATGCAGCGGGCCTCATTTTGGTCTTCGGGAAGTTCCTGCCTGAGTAAGTAGGCTAGGAATGGCTCTGTCCACGGGGCGATTACTGCCATTACTTCGTGGGCTAAAGGTGATATTTCATCGCCTGAGTCGCCGATTATGTCAGATCGTTCTGTGTTGGGTGGTGCAGCTGCTTCCGGGCTGTTATTTCCAGACTCCTCTTCCCATAGTACGGATGGCTTAAAGATCCGTTCCAGGAAGATGTTTGGAGGGATAGCATCGCGTTTTGCGCCGATGCGTGCCAAGACGTCGGCGTTATTATCCCGGGCTACGTGGTGGAATTCAAGTCCTTCGAACCGAGCTGACATTTTTAGGACAGCGTTACGATAGGCTGCCATTTTCGGATCCTTGCCGTCAAAGTCTCCATTTACTTGGGATATTGCAAGGTTTGAATCTCACAAGACCTCTAGGCGTTGAATGCCCATGGAGATTGCCATCCGGAGGCCATGTAGGAGGGCCTCAGATTCGGCTGCATTGTTGGAGTCCATGTACATTATCTCGGCACGATTGGACTGTGTCCCGGTTGGGGACGCCAAGACGACGCCAAACCCCAAGACGACCAACATTTTGGAGCCGTCAAGTGCATAATCCAATTGGAGTATGCGCAGACGCTTTAGGAGTTTGGCTTGTCCATTCAGCGACAAAGTCAGCCAAGACTCGCGACTTTATTGCTCGCCTAGGTTTGTAAGTTATGTCAAATGGTAAGAGCTCAATGGCCCACTTTTGCAATCCTGCCCGTCGCTCATGGTTGTTTATAATGTCGTTGAGGGGTACTTCGAGGCCATCGTTATCGAACACTCTTGAAAGTAGTGTCGAGCTTCGATGCCACGAACACCGTGATAGGCTATCTTTTGATAGTGCGGTAACGGATTTGCAGGAGTTAAGACAGTGGATACACAGTACACTGGTTTTTGAAGAGGGAATTTGTGCCCTTCTGTTTCTCGTTCGACGACGAGTACCGCGCTTACCACTTGATGTGTTGTCGCGATTTATAACAACATTGGTTCGCCCAGGTTAGGCGCAGCCAGGACCGGATTTGTTGCCAATATGGCCTTGATTTCTTCGAGTTCGGCGCATCCGTCCACTCAAAGTGTTCGGTGCGCCTGAGGAGGCGATAGAGGGGCAATGCCTTTTCTCCCAAACGGGAGATAAAGCGGCTTAGGGCCGCCACACATCTGATTAGTTTTTGTATTTGTTTGAGGTCTTTTGGAATATCTAACTGTGACGGAGCTCGGATCTTGGCTGGGTTTGCTTCAATTCCTCTACTGGATACAATGAAGCCCAGGAGCTTTCCGGCTGGTACATCGAAAACGCATTTTTCCAGATTCAGCTTGATGTCATATGCTCGGAGGTTGTCGAATGTGAGCCTCAAATCGTCTACTAGAGTTTCGACGTGTTTGGTTTTGACGACTACGCCGCTCACGATGCTTCTACTGTTTTGTCGATCTGGGTAGCGTGCATGTCTCGAATCATGCGCTGATATGTTGCGCCGCGCTTTTTGAGTCCGAAGGGCATCGTTGAAGCGTAATGGTCCATATGGAGTAATGAATGCCGCTGCGGCTTGGTTCGCTTCCGCCATGTTGATTTGATGGTAGCCGGAATATGCGCCAAGGAAGCACAATGAATCGTGCTCTCGCAAAGAGCATCGATTATTTGGTTGATGTGGGGAGGGGAAGGATCCTTGGGCAGGCCTTGTTGAGGTCTTTAAAAATCGACACATAGGCGCCAGGATTTGTCCTTCTTGGTACCATTACCAGGTTTGCTAGCCAGTCCGATGTTTGATGTCTCGATGAATCCAGCTTCCAATGCTTGGCTAGCTCTTCTCCCATTGCTCGTCTTTTGGGTTCGAAAATCGCCAAGAGCCTATTTGATCGCTTGAATCTTTTAGGATGTTTAGGCTGTGTTCTCGCCAATCATGGGATTCTGGCATGTCCTGAAGGGTGCCAAAGTAAGATGTCCTAATTTTCCGAAGGAATTTCGCAGCGGCGGCATCTACATCGTGGTTCAACCGTGCCTCGATGGAGGCTGTCTTTGTTGGGTCCGTTGGGTGGACCTGGAATTTGACTATTTCGTCCGCTGGTTTGAAAGAGGTGTACTTGGATCTCTTATCGAGTATCACATCGTCCATATTCACTGTAGAGCGCAGCGCAGTGAGTTCTTTGGCCGCTAGAGCTTCGGATAGTGCCTCCAGGGCTAATGCGGCTGTCTTGTTTTCGATGCGGAGTGCTATGTCCAGATCACTAGCGAGAGTGATTGTTCCGCCGGGCCCAGGCATCTTAAGCTTCATGTACCCGTAATGGGGTATGGCTTGAAAAATTGTGAATGCCTCCCGCCCTAATATAGCGTGATATCCATCGCTGAACGGGCCACTTGGAACGTGACCTCTTCGATCTATAATTGTCCGCGAAATAACACCACATCAAGTGTGATTTTTCCTCTGCAGCGTGCTTCCTGGCTAGGGATTATTCCTCTAAAGGTTGTGCTGCTTCGCTCAATGCGGCTCCGGTCTATTTCCATTTTTTGAAGAGTTTCCTTGTAGATGAGGTTTAGTCCGCTGCCGCCATCCATGAGTACCTTGGTAAGATGACAGCCGTCCACTATTGGACTGAGGACCAATGCGGCTGGTGCTCGGGTTGTTCGGAATTTAGGTTCGTCACTGGCATTGAAGGTGATGGCCGTGTCGCTCCATGGATTTGTTGTTGCTACTTGGTAGACTTCGGCGAGGCTGCGGATTGTTCGCTTTGCATATTATTTGATGCGAAGTCTCAAGACTGCTGACACCGTGATCATTATCGTTGGAGTGGTTTTCCGGGCTAGAAGCTCGCCACTTTTGGCCACCTGCCGCAATATCCAACATGCTCAAGGCTATGTGTTGGGGTGGCGCTTCAGATCGTGGAATTTTACAGGTCCGCTGAGCCATCCCTCCAAGACGGTTCCTTGCCCATTACGGGTTTTTGCTTTTGGTTTTTGTACCGTGCCCGAGTGTGCTGCACCCTTTGTTACGGACTAGGGTTGTATTCGGGCCGATTGTCCCAAAACTTAGATTCGGTTTTCCTGAAACTCTCCATCGCACAAGATTTTCAGACTATGGACGCCAGGTCGGAGAAGCGTAATTTCACGGCGATCGACGGCGCTCAAGATTTCCTTGTCCGCAATTATTGCAGAAAATTCAAATTATGCTTTCCTCTCGGCAGTCCTTTATCCCGTCCATAACCAGAGAAATCGCCCAAAGAATGATGTATTGTTTCAGCGGGCTCTTGCCGGATTTGAGATAGATCACATATGTCTGGGTGGGTGGGTGGAATTAAGTCCGGAATCCTACCCATCTCGAGGCTCAAGGGCCGAGAAGTTTCCGAATTTGGAAGCTTGGATCGTTGGACGTTGTCCAACGAGTCCGGTCCGACGCCTGACTTTAGGTTCAGTGCTTGATCGAAGTCCGTCCCCCCGTGGGAATCCGGCATGGAGGGTTCGGAAGCCCGGACATGACTAGTTTTCAATCTAGGAGAAGAGTCGCCGCGTTGTTCCTCTACCACCGCAACGCAGGGTAACCTAGGAGAGTTAATCTCTCGATCGGTTTTAAGCCCAATCTGATTGTAGTCTCAGAAGCGACTTCTCAGGGCGGCGAGCGATCCAAGAGCTCTACGCACGAGAGCTCTATTGATCCAACTCGCTCGGCGAATTCCGAGTTGACGCGAAGATTGCTTTTAACAACCTGGGAGGTCGTCGTCGAAGCGGTGGCCGAACAGGCAGTCATGAGAAAACCACCCAGCCGGATAGTTTGTCCAGCGGCCAAGGCTCCTTTGGGGAAGATACCGTCTTTAAAGAAGGGAAGAGGCATCCTTCCTATCGATGACAGCACAGAGGAACTCTCAATGAAAGCACCAATGTCGGTGTCAAAACCGGCGGATCTCGGGTAGGGGGTCCCGAACTGTGCGTCTAGGCGGATGGTAACAGGAGACAAGGGACACGATGTTTTTACCCTGTGTTTGGGCCCTCTCGATGGAGGTAAAACCCTACTCCTACTTGATTGATATTGATGATATGGGTAGTACAAGAGTGGATCTACCACGAGATCAAGGAGGCTAAACCCTAGAAGCTAGCCTATGGTATGATTGTTGTAATGGTTGTCTCGTCTCTACGAATCTAAAACCCTCCGGTTTATATAGACACCGGAGAGGGCTAGGGTTACACAGTAGTCGGTTACAATGGTAGGAGATCTACATATCCGATCGCCAAGCTTGCCTTCCACGCCAAGGAAAGTCCCATCCGCACACGGACGTAAGTCTTCAATCTTGTATCTTCATAGTCTTGGAGTCCGCTGTCCGACACCCCTAGTCCAGACTCCTCAACGCGCCTGCACTTGGCTTAGCGATAAGCGAAGGGCAAGGCGCGGCGGTAAAAGGGCCCCAATAGCCTGTAGCCTTGGGCTCCACGTGGCGGTTGATTGGATGTGGGCGTCTCTGCTTCCCCATGATGCCTCGGCAACCGCACGACTTGACAAGTCCCTGCATGCAAAAACGGGTCATGATTACCTGCGATCGTGGAGGCCGACGGTTGGCCTCCTCCGGCTATAAGTACGGAACGGTGCGAGCCATTCCAGTTCATCCTCCTCTGCTACTCCTGCTCTTCTTCATCTTTGCCATTGCTCCACCTCACGCTGATGGCACCCATCCGCCGGTTCTCTGCAGAAGAGAAGGGAAAGCCCCCCCCCCCCCGAGAGGGTCCTGACCCGCTTCCGCCGAAGAAGCGGTTAGTCCTCTGCCGCCGAGACGAGGGTGCACGGCAGGAGATATCGAGGCCCTAGTACGAGCGACCACCGCTGGGGTTCTCGTTGCCCTTGTACGCCCGGATCGAGGGCCCCGGAGAAGAAGGCGTCGAGCGACACCGGCGATGCCGCCGTCGACGCCGGCGGGTCGCGGCGGTGCGCGTTATTCTTCCTGGAGTCCACGCTAAGGGCTCCTCCAGCGAGCTTGTGCTCCACGCCGCCATGCCTCCTCGATCTTGGATTCGCCTTCCTCCCTCCTTCTCCTTCGAGATCCCACCGAGCGGGCCTATCGAGCTCGCTCACAAAGATGTCGATCAGAGTACCCTCGCGACCGGAGCGGAGGTCGAGGTCGTCGCTCCGAGCAAGGTCTACATGACCCGTGGCTGGGGCGAGATCGCCCGGGCCTACAGGACGGGTGGCGCCCTCATAATCCACCTTGAGTATGACGGCGCCTCCCTGATGTTCTTCAAGGTCTTTGACGCGGAAGGACACCGGCTGGAATGCTGCCCCGGGAAAGGCGGCCGGAGCATCGTCGTGGCGAGGACCAGGCTCGCCAATCGCTCCCCCAGCGGCCCCTCAGGCGACAGCGGAGGTGCCGGAGGATCCAACGACTCCGCCGAGCTTCTCGCGACTCCGGAGACGAGCGACGACAGCTACGAGCCCTCGAGCTCGCGTCGCGCTCGGAGCAGGGCGCGCTTGTTAGGCCGCCGACGCAACTGATCTATATGGGGTTGGCGCCGGTGCCTGACGGCCCACTGTTGATGATGGTGTCTCTTGCGGAGGCGCATGTAGTTAGCGCTCTTTAGGATTAGCTCCTTTTGTCCCCTGCGAGGAATCAAAGTACCACCCCGCGAGGGTATGTAAGGCACGGGCCATACCTTTTGTAAATATTATATCCCTAGTACGAATCGATGCGAGGTGCTTGTCCTGTCCAGGTTCGGCTCCCCCTTTCTTTCCTCACGAGGGCTTGGTGCTCTACGCTGACAGTCTCGTCCCTGTGCAAGGCTTCATGCCGCTGGTATGCCAGTCGCGATGTCGCGGGTCAAGGCCAGGAGGTGAGCGGCCCGAGGTCCAGTAAGAGCCCCTGAGTCGCGATGCTCAGGAGGTCCCCTTTAGCGCTCAAGTAGCCTCCGCTGGGCGAGAAAGGCAAACAGCGTTGCCGTGACAGAGCCGCAGTAGGTGAGGGTTAGGCGCTGACTCGGATCAGTTTTCACGTGACTTATCTCATAGGCTTGGGGTAGCTTCCGTTGAGGCGTCGGGCTTGCGCGACGGCAACTGAGGTGCTGCTGGGCTAGGCCCTCGCGAGCTTCTTCCCTCTCCCCGCGCTTCCCTTAATGCCCTACGTCCTCAAGTCCCGGCCCTCGAGCGAGCTTAGCCGCCGCTGGTATGACAGGTCGCGATGCCGTGGGTCAAGGCCAGGGGGTGAGGGCTGGAGAGCCAGTAAGGGCCCATGAGTGGCGATGCTCACGCGCCCCCCTTTTAACGTGCAAGTGGGTCATGCCGAAGAGAAGGAGAAGAAGGCTCGCGATGCCACCATCGTTACTCCCGGAGCGGGTCCTGCATACCAACCATGAGGGGAAACAAGGCCTGTTGTCTCAGTTATCAGCTAACCATCGGTCGCTCCGAGGGAGTGATTGGGGCACTGAGGGCCTGGTGAGGTGGCGCCGTGCGGGGCTGCCGCGGCCAGAGCTCAGCCACTCAGATTTTTCGGCGTTACAGGGACAGACCCATGCGCAAGTGCCATGCTAGAGAGAGCGGCGCCAAAGGTAGACGGTAATCGAGCAGGCGATTATGTATAGCATGTTAAGCACGAAGGAGCTAATTCATTTAGATAGATGCATGGAAGTAAACACCACTGGGTCTAGCCCGAGCGGCCTGGGGATAATGCAGCCCGAGGGGCACCCTCAACAAAGCAGATGAAAAACATAAGCAAAATGGATACATGCCGCAGGGACGGACCCACGCGACCTAGGAATGATGCGGCCCTATGGGCGCTCCCAACTGAAGAGAAAACTTGAAAAGATGTCAGCTGATACCATTGCAGAGCGAGAGTCGGAGTAGCTGTCGACACGCGGTGAAGCAGCCAACCCTCACGAGCCCTCGGAGCCCTGAGCCTCGGGAGGCTCTGAGGGTCCGGGCGGCTCCTCAAGGTCCATCTCCATATCCTCCAGGAACGCGTGGTGCCTGGCCACCTGAGCTTCCAGGATGCTCCTCATCAGGCACTGGTGGGCAGCAGCTGCGTCCGGCAAGCCAAAGGGCATGCGAACGTAGCTATGAGGTGGACCCTCACAGTACCCCACGCGTGAAGGCCAGAGGCGCTCCTGAGACGCGGCTCGGTTGAGCCTCGGTATGTCGATGCAGACACGCAGCCCACCATCCTCGCCGAGATGTGCGGCTTCAGCGGGTGGGCGGCGACTGCCACGCATGACTCTTGACTCCTGTAGCTCCTGAATGTTCCTCGCGATGAACTCCTGGGGGTTTTGCCTTCCTGGCCTTATACCTTCCTGAGGGAAACGTGCCTTGAAGCATGCCTCCAAGTGGTGCCCGAGCGCCTCCCTCGTGACCTTGGCGAGGTCGGTGGCCCTCCAAGAGAGAGCCCCCGAGCCCTGCCCGAGGAGGGCGTTGGGCGCGCCTTCCTATGCAATAGAGGGTGGCGCCCCTTGGACGGGCACGGATCCTGACGCAACGCCTCCGGAGGGGCCTGCCTCGTGAGTTTTTGGGCCAGGTGAAGCCTTCTTCTTCTTAGGAACTGCCTCGGGGAGCCTCCCGCTCCTGTGATCTGGGTCTTCAATTGCCGCGTCCTGGAAGGCACGCTCAAGAGAACACACTGCATCCCTTTCCTCGCAAGGCATTGTGATGATTCCACCGCTTCTTGGCATCTTGAGGACATTGTAGCCATGGTGAGTCACTGCCATGAACTTGGCCAGAGCCGGGTACCCGAGGATGGCATTGTATGGCAAGTGGATGTGAGCGACGTCGAAGTCAATGAGCTAGGTGCGGTAATTGTTGCGCTGCCCAAAGGTGACGGGAAGACGAACTTGCCCTATTGGAACAGTGGAACCATCAGAGAACCCTGAGAAAGGCTTGGTTGGCTGAAGCTGGTCGTATGGCACTTGGAGATTGTTGAACGTCTCGACGGACAGGACGTTGAGTTCAGCCCCACCGTCGATGACGGTCCTGGTGACTTGCACATTGCTGATGACTGGGGAACAAAGCATCGGGAGGACCACGGCCATTGCCACACACTTGAGCTGATCCGCTAAACTGAATGTTATAGCGCATGTAGACCACCTGAGTGGGCGCGTGGCCTCAAGCTTGGGGAGGACTGCATTCACCTCATGATCAAACTGCTTGAAGATGCGCTGAGAGGCTGGGGCCTGAGCGCCGCCCAGGATGCAGGCGATTGCGCGCGGCTCCTGGAAGCCCCCAGCCCCCTCGTCCTGGTGATGGTCTTCATTCCTCCTTGGCGGTGGTGGCAGAGGAGGGAGGCATGCATTGCCTTGAGGGCGGTCCTCACGAGGCTGATCCCTCCAACCTCCCTCGCGAGGCTGGTCCTGCCAGCGGTCCTCGCGAGGCCGGTCACGCCACCCTTGGCGAGGGCCACGGTCTTCGCATCGTCCTCCACCTCTTCCTCCTCCTTGGACATAGCCCCGGTCGTTGCGGTCGGGGCGTCGGCCGATACGTCCATCTCGCATGGCCCTGAGCTCCTGATGTTCATTGGTGTTGTGTGTGTGGAGGTCGTGGTACACGCAGTACCAGCTGCCCTTAGATGACTCAGGCTGATCCCTGCCTCGCTTGGTGTCTGGCTCTGATGCGAGCACTTCAGCCCCTTGCGCTTCACGCCCTGACCTTGGGCTTCTTTCTTCTAGGTCGGCAGGGAGCTCGAGGAGGAGAGGCGCCTTCCTCAGCCCTGGCGCACTTGGTCGCCAGGTTGAACAGCTCCAGCAATTTGCATAGGTCTTCATGGATTGCTAGCTCCTCCTTCATCTTGATGTCACGCACGCCGTCGGAGAAGGTTGAAATGATGGCCTCCTTAGTCACCTTGGGAATCTTGAGGCAGGCGTTGTTGAAGCGCTGGATGTACTTCTGCAGGGTCTCTCCCGGCTGTTGCTTGATGCGGCGCAGGTCGCTCATAGCCGGGGGCCAGTCGCGGGTGCCTTGGAAGTTGGCGATGAAGCGGGTGCGAATCTCGTCCTAGGAGGAGATCGTGCCTGGAGCCAGGTTCGGGAGCCAGGTGCAGGCATCGTCCTTGAGTGCCATGGGAAACCAATTCGCCATGACCTTCTCATCCCCGTTGGCGGCCTCGATGCCCAACTCGTAGAGCTAGAGCAACTCCGCGGGGTCCGTAGTGCCGTTGTAGCGCGGAGGCAGGTCTAGCTTGAACTTGTCGGGCCATGCAACGCTACGCAGCTCGGAGGTGAAAGCACGGCAGCCTGCAGTGGCCACCGAAGCTCTCTGCTGAGGTGGGGCTTGCTCCTGGGGATTCCCGCGTGCCGCTGCCTGGAGCAACGCTGGGTCTTGACATGGCGGTGCAGGGATGCGGTCATGGCGCACCGGTGCTGGGAGCACGCGAGCACCTTCTTGGGGGCGAGGGATCTCTTGGCAGCTCCTTTCTTGTCGTGCGGGCACCGGACGCGGCGGGTCTCGGCCTGGGGCCGCGCTTCTTGGAGCTAGGGCGCCTTCTTGGGGAGGAGGTGGTGGAGGCACCTCCTGCTCCTCGCCTCCTGCGTAGGATGGAGGGCGAGGCAGCGAGAGGGATGGCATGGGAGAGCCCCCCTACGGCGCTGACGAGCTCGGTGATGCGGGCGAGCTAGTCCTCGTAGAGGTCGTCGACTGGGCGGTAGTGCAGGAGCTCACGTGCCAGGAGCAGCGCGGCGTGCGCGTCCGTGGGGGCGCGACGGGCGTGGGATGGCGAACCGGCTAGAGTCAGCGACGGGGTGGCCGTGCAGCCATCGTGCCGCACCGAAGGATGTAGGGACGAGGCATGCTGCTCGTTCCCCGCCGGGCTGATGGCGGCGTTGGCGGCACGCGACGGAGAACGACGGGGCTCACGACGGGCGCCGTTCGGGCGACGCTGGCGGCGAGAGCAGCTCGACGCGGGCGCTGGCTCGGCGAAGGCCAGCCTATGGTCACGGCGAAGATCGATATGAGCAGCAGAAGAAAGATTCCGCGACTTACCGGGCGCGCCAAATGTCGGATTTCGGGTTCCGCAGACTTTGAGGTTCAACACCTGGGCGCGACGAAGATCTCTCCCTACCAGCCACGCCTCTAAGTCTCGCAAAGATCTAAGCTAGAAAGATGAACACACAAGGACACGTAGATTTATATCGTTCAAAGCCACCATTGTGGTGTAATACCCTACCCAAAGGTGTGATGTGGTGGATTGCCTCAGGGCTGATGATGAATAATACAAAGGGAGAACAGCCTCGCGAGGGGCTGTTCTTGAGCTGGTGCGATGAACTGCTTGGGTGAGTTCAGTCGCTTCTCTCTCTCTCTCTGGTTGATCTCTAGATGATCTCCCTCCTCTACTTTGTGGGTGGCTAGCCCTATTTATAGATCCTGGCCCTGGGCCTCTCCCCACATAATGAGCGGGAAGGGCGCCAACAATTGGCCATTTTGAAGGGGAACATCTGGTACACTTATCCTGACTACAGTTGGTCTTCGGCCGCCAAAGGCTCGACGGTGATGCCACTGGCTCCACGATGACCTCCATCCCGCCTGCTCGCTGGTCTTGGTCTTGTCGCACCAAACGGTAACCTTTGCTCGATGCCTTGGCCTATGCTTGCCCCTTTGCACCGAAGGGAAACAAGGACATCAAGAGTCGGCGCCCGCCTGGTCCTCGATCGTCATGGCTTGCGTCACGGGCCCCTCGGGAGGTGCCCTGCCTTGATCTCTCCGCCTCCTCGCGAGCCAGCCTGTGGAGGCTGTTCATGAGAAAGTTCCCTGTCGTCTGCCCCACGAGGCTTGGCCCCTCGCGAGGGTATTGAGCTTGAGCTGATGAAGCTGGGATGCATTGGGCCCCCACTTGAGCCACGCCGCAGGCTGCAGGCAGGCAAGTCTGGGGACCCCCGTTCCCAGAACACCGACAGCAGCTCGTCTCTTATGAGCCGGGAAATATTTAGCAGAGAAGTAATAAATCATATCCTGGGGACTACGCGCACAACCAGGATCAAGGGAATTAAACAAAGTTTTAGCATCACCCTTTAATGAGAATGGAAATATCTTATGGATATAATAGTAGCAGGATTTCTCATCATTAGTGAACAGGGTGGCTATATCATTTAACTTGGTAAGATGTGCCACAACAGTTTCAGATTCATAGCCATAAAAAGCATCAGATTCAACCAAAGTAATTATCTAAGGATCGACAGAGAAATCACAATCCTTATTAGTAACTAAGATAGGTGAAGTAGAAAAAGCAGGGTCATATTTCATTCTAGCATTCAGAGATTTCTGTTTCAGTTTAGCTAATAACTTCTTAAGATCAGATCTATCATTGCAAGCAAGAAAATCTCTAGCAATTTCTTCATCCATAACATAATCCTCAGGAACAACAGGCAATTCATATTTAGGGGGAGAACCTTCATCATCACTATCATCAATAATATCATCTTCAATAATTTCATTCTCTCTAACCCTAGCAAGTTGTTCATCAAGATATTCACCTAATGGCACAGTAGTATCAAGCATAGAAGTAGTTTCACCATAAGTATGATGCATAGCAGAAGTGGCATCATCAATAACATGCGACATATCAGAATTCATAGTAGTAGCAGGTTTAGGTGTCGCAAGTTTACTCATAACAAAAGGAGAATCTAGTGCAGAGCTAGATGACAGTTCCTTACCTCCCCTCGTAGTTGAGGGACACATCTTAGTCCTTTCGTCTTTCAAGTTCCTCATAGTGACCAGCAGATATAAATCCCAAGTGACTCAAAGAATAGAGCTATGCTCCCCGGCAACGGTGCCACAAAATAGTCTTGAGAACCCACAAGTATAGGGGATCACAACAGTTTTCGAGGGTAGAGTATTCAACCCAAATTTATTGATTCAACACAAGGGGAGCCAGAGAATATTCTCAAGTATTAGCAGTTCAGTTGTCAATTCAACCACACCTGGATAACTTAGTATTTGCAGCAAAGTATTTAGTAGCAAAGTAGTATGGAAGTAACGGCAACAGTGGCAAAACTAACAATAGCAGTTTTGTAGTAATTGTAACAGCAGCAACGGTAAAGTAAATAAGCAAAGCACAATATGTGAAAAGCTCGTAGGCATTGGATCAGTGATGAATAATTATGTCGGATGCGATTCCTCATGTAATAGTTATAACATAGGGTGACACAGAACCAATTCATCAATGTAATGTAGGCATGTATTTCGAATATAGTCATACGTGCTTGTGGAAAAGAACTTGCATGCCATCTTTTTTCCTACCCTCCATGGCAGCGGGGTCCTAATGGAAACTAAGGGATATTAAGGCCTCCTTTTAATAGAGTACCGGACCAAAGCATTAACACTTAGTGAATACATGAACTCCTCAAACTATGGTCATCACCGAGAAGTATCCCGATTATTGTCACTTCGGGGTTGTCAGATCATAACACATAATAGGTGACTATAGACTTGCAAGATAGGATCAAGAACTCACATATATTCATGAAAACATAATAGGTTCAGATCTTAAATCATGGCACTCGGGCCCTAGTGACAAGCATTAAGCATAGCAAAGTCATAGCAACATCATTCTCAGAACATATTGGATACTAAGGATCAAACCCTAACAAAACTAAGTTGATTACATGGTAAATCTCATCCAACCCATCACCGTATAGCATCCTATGATAAAATTACTCACGCACGACGGTGAGCATCATGAAATTGGTGATGGAGGATGGTTGATGATGACGATGGCGATTTAATCCTCTCCCGAGCTCCCGAACGACTCTGATCAGCCTTCCCGAGAGAGTTTAGGGCTTGGCGGCGGCTCTGTATCGTAAAACATGATGAATATTTCTCTCTGATTATTTTCTTCACGAACGTGAATATATGGAGTTGGAGTTGAGGTTGGTGGAGGTCTAGGGGGCCCACGAGGCAGGGGGTGCGCCCCCACCCTTGTGGACAGGGTGTGGGCCCCCCTGGTGCTGATTCTTTCGCCAGTATTTTTTTATTAATTCCAAAAATTTGCTCCATGGATTTACAGGTCATTTCGAGAACTTTTATTTCTGCACAAAAATAACACCATGGCAGTTCTGCTGAGAACAATGTCAGTCCGGGTTAGTTCCATTCAAATAATGCAAGTTAGAGTCCAAAATAAGGGCAAAAGTGTTTGTAAAAGTAGATACGACGGAGACGTATCTCCGCTCCTTTGGCCGTCGACGCACCCGCGCCCACTCTCTCCACCCTGCAGCGTGAGTAACCTCTCCCTCTCGCCCCCAGTCCTCCCATCCCCCAAAACCCTAGCTCAGCTTCCAGCGCCGTGGGCGCTCAGCGGGCGATAGCTCACATGTGTTTGCCTTGTCATGCCGGCAGATCTGAAGGAGATCACGTCCATTGTCGAGGCGGGGTCGCTGACCAAGGAGGTCCGCTGGATCTCCCGAGCCGTCCGCCTCACCGTCGCCCTTCGCTGCTAGCTCGCGCCCCCGACGTCATGGCCTTCCTCGCCTTCGCGCTGCCCCCTTCCTCTGAGGCCTTCACCCGCCTCTCCCCGCTCCTCCCCAAGGTATTTTTTCTACCTGCAACTTCAGAGCTCTCGTGAGTTGAACAAACACGCAATTATGACTGAATCTGATGATAACATAAAGGACATGAGCATCTAATGCTATGTTTGTTAATCTACATGTGTTACATGTGTCTTGGCTGCCGATTTACATGGTATATCGTTATGGATTTACATGCCTTTTAGAAGTAAACGGGAACTCATAATCTAGGCCATTGTAGTGTTAGCTGGCTACTATGTGGTGATGCAATGTGAGCCTTTAGATTATCCAATTCAGTTCCACTATTGAAGTTCATGACAAAGCAGGTTCCTTCTATTTTGACGATTAATTGGTAATTGACAGTCTTGGGTATCTTGTGTTATGTATGACTTCAGATAATTCTGGATTACCTGGCTTATTAGAATTCATAATCTAGATCATTGCTGCAACCACAAAGCAACTGTTATTGTATGGTGATGCAGTACAAGCCTTGAGTAATTCCATATTTTGTAATTGAGTTTCACTATTGAAGTTTATGTCGAACCAGATTCCTTCTGTTCTGATGCTTAATTGGTAATTGGGAATCTCATGCTTGGGTGTGTAGGGGATTAGAACTTGCTTCTGTTAATTCTGTACATGTCAATATTTTGAAACTGGAGTATTCTCTTGCTCAGAGGTGATCGATATGCATATGGCGTTAGAGCATCTCCACTGCTTGTTCTCTGTATGGTGAAAAAGTCATCTGGGGCTTAACCGCCAAGTTTGGCGCTTGGGGGTGACTCCGTTCCCAGTCGTTGCCCATCAGATCGCCGCCAGTATCGCGCAGCTCGGTGATACTTCGTACAAATTAGCGCAAACTTGGCAATCCGGCATGAACTCGGTGAAATTTCATTGAAATTTATACAAAAAATATAAAACATGCAAACTACGCCAAACTATGCCTAGCCACTGCGCCGCGTCCACCGCCCGCCATCTACATGCCGAGAAGCTTGTAGAAACGGGTGTAGTCGCCGCCGTCATCGCGCGCCCCGCCGGAGCCGTCGTCGTCCCTGCTGCACCCCTGCCCATGGTTGCCGATGCGCGGTGGGGCGCTGGACGGTCCGGCCTCGTCCTCCTCGTCGCCATTAAGGACGATGACACCGCCCTCCTCGCGCTTGCGCCGTCCCGAGCTTCACAGATGCTGGGCAAGGGCGCACTCGCCGCGGATGTAGTCCTCGTTCACCCAATTTATGGCGGCCTCATCGTCGGGGGCCACCATGTCGACGTGCTCTGGCTTCACGAGGAGCAGGCCCGACTCGGGCTTTGGCCGGACCAGGCGAAGCACTGGTACAGCGACGTGCTGTACAAACGGTTTTTAACCCCTTTCCACGATGGAGTTTGGAACCGTCGCCAAGTGAGTGTGGGCGATAGGGGGGTCCTTCCCACACGACCCAGAAACCGTCCGGGATAGGCCCTCCTGACACACAAGCTAGCTCATGTGTGATCGGGCGAGGCATCGAAACCCAATTGTTTTTGTTCGTATGTACATCCCACACGGTGAATCCCAGGAAAACATTTCCGCTCGTATGTATATCACACACAGTTTTTGTGTGGAAACGTTTGTGCAAGGTGGCCTAACGCAAATAGTTCTCTGCTGGAAGCTGTGTGTGATTGTTAGTTGATCAAACACACCTACTTTCTAGAAATAGTGCATGTTGTTTGAGTTCATCACCCACGGTGCTATCTGAGTAACCGTCTCTAATAGAAAACCCCAATAAGCAGAGTAATTAGCCTATTATTGATAATCCATGTACTAATCAAATTGATATTTCTTACAAAAACACACCAGATATTTCATATCCATATAACAACAACCAGGATTTCATAATCGAATTACATCAGATAGCTTCGGCACTCAGTTCCGCTATTACACAACAACATCAAGTTTCACATGCAACATCGAAAACCTTTCACCATCGAATCAGCTATTTTGTTATTCGCCGGCTTTCTTTGCCGCCAGCCAGCGGATGGCAAGAAGTTTTGCCATCAGTTATCGAAGCAGACGAAGAAGAATCGGCTGATGGCAAAGAAAGCCTTTGCTATCAGTTAGCTTTTTGCCGTCTGCTAGTCGACGACAAGACCTTTTGCCGTCCGCTAGCAGACGGCAAAGAGAGAGAGGGGGCCCACCGAGGAGCTGGTTAAAAAATACTTAACGCCCCCTAATTCAATCCTAACTAACGGCCGAGCCCCCTCCCCGCCAAGCATACTCATCTCTCCTCGACCTCTTCGCCTCGCCCGCCGCCTGGGCCGCCGCCGCCGCCGCCGCACTCCGCCACCGCCACCGCCGCCGCCGCTGCCCACCTCCCCACCTCCACCGCTTTCATCGCCCTGGCCAAGTGCTACCACCGCCTTCCCGCCTCGCTTCCCGCCTCCCGGCTGCCGCCGCCGCCGGGCCATCCTGATCGCCTCGTGAGCCCTCATTGCCGGTTTCAAAACCGCGGATCTCGGTAGGGGGTCCCAACTGCGCGCCTAGGCGGATGGTAACAAGAGACGAGGGACACAATGTTTTTACCTGTGTTCGGGCCCTCTCGATGGAGGTAAAACCTCACGCCCCGCTTGATTAATATTGATGATATGGGTAGTACAAGAGTAGATCTACCACGAGATCAAGGAGGCTAAACCCTAGAAGCTAGCCTATGGTATGATTATTGTAATGTATGTTGTCCTCACGGACTAAAGCCCTCCGATTTATATAGACACCAAGAGGCTAGGGTTACACAGAGTCGGTTACAATGGTAGGAGATCTACATATCCAGATCGCCAAGCTTGCCTTCCACGCCAAGGAAAGTACCTTCCGACACGAGCCGAGTCTTCAATCTTGTATCTTCGTAGTCTTGGAGTCCGCGATAATGATAGTCCGCTATCCGACACCCCTAGTCCAGACTCCTCAAGAGTCCTCGAACCAGTCTTCAATGACGATAAGTCCGCGCGGTATAATGTTCGCATTGCAAGGCGGGTTCTCCTTGAATAATCCAGAGATGATCATGAACACCAAGATAGTGTCCGCTCGCAAAAATAATTTCCACATTCCACCGAGAGAGAATAAAACATATACACCGACTAATCGCCGACGATTATGCGGCGTGACATCACACCGCTACCAAGCCCTTGTTTGAATCGTTTTTACTTATTCCACCTCAAAGACGCTTAGCTAAGCGTTTCTTGGCACGCCCCGTCAAGGTAGATCGTGTTCCCTTTATTCTAGGATTCTCATCAATACGGACGGTAACCCAACCGCGCCATTGATGGTGGCACTTGGGAGATAAGTTTAGTTTTACCAGTCTGGCGGGGACGATAGTTTTGTCCGCTTACATATAAGGGATAAGGATTCACCTTCTCACCCACGCCTTCTTCCTCCTTTGCTTATCCATCTCCGCAAGACTCAAGCTCCAACGCCTAAGCTTATGATCTCGCCGACCTCCTCCGAATATGTCCGAGCGGAGGTAAATGGTTAGCCTCCACCGCCAAGGAGGAGGACATCACCAAGCTGCGCGACGCCGATACCTTTCCAGCGATATCACAGATCGGCTGCCCGACGCGGGCAGCTCATCCCTACCCCGGCCTCATGAGAGGGTCGCCTTCCTCCCCACTTCCTCCGCAGATCGGGCTTTCCGCCCATCCATTTGTCCGGGGCTCATGTTTTACTACGGCCCGATTTCCACGATCCGCACCGAACTTCATCCTCAACATCTCGGCGCTTATCGTCAGGTGTGAGGCCTTCCTTCGCATCCAGCCCCACTTCGCCTCGGTGGCTCAAGACCTTCAACGCTGTCAAGGTAGTGAAGGGCACGCAAGCGAATGCGGAGGCGCCATGTTGGGTAATCGCCCAACGCCCTTGGCTAGAAGGGACCTTCGTGGATTCCGCCAAGGTGGCAATTGGGGTGGTTCTACATCACCGAGCCGCGAGCCCAAATGGGTGGCGGCCCCGAAGTTTAGATCTCGAATCCCCACGCAGCTCACCTCCCGAAAGAGAAGGGCTTGCAGTGGGGCGACCCGTGGAGGTGACGGACTCCGAGCATGCATCAAGAAGATGGTGAGCACAGGCTCGCTCATCGACGTGGTCCAAGTCATGCTCCTCCGGCGGATTCTCCCATGCCAAGAACGGGCATTCAATTTGTGGAGTTCAATCCGAACAGCACCAGCGCTAAGCGGCTCTTCGACACAACATACGGCGCTTGAGGGTGCTGTTCAAGGGTGCCAAGCCCCGCGATCCGAGACGAAAGATCATGATTCAGCCGCAAAGGTCCAACCGACGCGTAAGTGATTCAACCCCATTACATGACACTTGTGATAATTAGATTGACTCTAGTGAGGTTTTAATCTGCCTCTTCCTTTGACAGAATGGATGGAGAAGGCCTGCTGCTCATCAGCCCGGCTCCCATGCTAGAAGACTCCAAAGGACGCCCGCTTAGCAGGGTTGCTGGTTCCGCACCGCACGTGGTGCCGAGAAGAAGGCCAAGAGGTGGCCGCGACTCGAAGAGTTCTCAGAATCAAAGGCCCGACGACGACGAGGACTCCTCCCCAAGACGAGGAGGAGGAGTATTCTCTCCGGAGGAGGAGAGAAGAAGAGGAAGGCTTCCCAATCGGGAGGCCGAAGGGTCCAAGAGGGGAGAACTATCCCTCGACAGTTTCGCCAACATCAGCGCATGGGATGAGTGGCTCCAAGGCCAAAGCGTCCGCCGGATCGTAAGTATTCGGATCGTGTATATGCCGTACCTTTCATGTCACGTAGTATCCTTCTAACACCGCATTCTATCCGTAGTCCGGCCATGGATGATCTCCCCGACTCGATGAGCGGGTCGTTGGCCTCGTCGGACGTAAATTCCGTCCCGACTACCTCTACCCCACGCGCCGACGAGGACGCCGAGGTGGGATCCCAAGAGGGGACCCATCAGGAGGAGGCTCCAGAGGCGTCGTCAGGCGACCTCCCGGATTTTGCGCCGGACTCTACATCGGAACCCGCAGGGTTCCAGAGTCCGCAAGCGCCCTTCAAAGAAGGGCAGACGCGGACGCCGCGGCCTCCGCCCAATCGGAGGTGCCGGATAACCTGTTGGAGGCGCTTAAAGGCGCTCCATCGAGGAAGAACACCGCACTATCATGAGTACGGTGATTGAGAAGGTTCAGCCGCCAAGAGCGGGTCGACCAAGCTCGCAGCAGCCTTCTAACATGCTTTGAGGTAAGAAGTTAAAATTATGTAATGTAATACCGCATAGACAAGAGTTCTCGATGCTTAGTTCGTGTTCGGAAGGAAAAGCCGACTAAGGATCTAACAAGATATACGCAGGGTTGCTAAAAATATGTCAATATGGGTTTGCAGTTGCGCTGACCGACCGCCGCATTAACGGCGGAGGTCGAGGTGTTGAAGAAGGACCTTGAGCGGTCGGAGCAAGAGCTCGCCATGCCAAGAGGCAGCTCAAGGAAAAAGAAGGTGAATAACACCACCGTAAATAAGTACCTTACGTAAAAGGGTTTTGGTTGCAAATAAAATTAACAAGGATAATATGTGTATTGCAGGGGCCACTAACGAGGTGGCAGAACTGAAGGATGCCGTGTCCGTGGCCGAACGCAATGCGGCCACGGAACGGGCTGAGCGAGAAAAGCAAGAGGCACTGGTGGCGGAAGTTCAGCAAGAGCTCCAGGCTCTCATGGAAAAGCATGAGAGTTTGGAGCGTGACTCCAAGACTCGAGAGTCCGAGCTTGCCTCGCCTCTCGAAGTGCCAAGTCCGCCAAGGCCGAGGCCCAAGGCCCTTCAGAGGTTGAGGACATGAAGAAGATAGCTATGGTAAGGCATTTTTCATGCAAAGCAGGCATGTTAATGTGAATTACCGGATACTTACCCAAATCCGAACCTTCAGTATGCTGCTTTGCAGATCCGGCCACTGTCACACCTCTGCATTTTGTAACATTTCATTTTCATTAATAAAGCATGAAAATTTGGACCAACAAAAACTTTTTGCTTTATTTGGCTTTTATTTGGTGTTGGTTTTTCCCTATGTGGTTTTCAAGTGCTCTTGATAGTCAACCACTCCACCTTCTATACTTCATCTCCTTGCCCCAAACTTCTGTCCAATGATCATGCCATGTGTGTAGAGCAATATAGCATTTTCTTACAAAAATAATTTGGCCAAAAAGTATTTTCTAAAATTAGCTTTCCAAAAACCCTTGAATTAAGATTTGCACAGCAAGTACTTGATTAAGGGCAGTAAAAATCCTTCCAAAAATATATTTGACTCCTATTAGATATAGGATACCCAGAAACCACAAAAATATAATTTTAAAAGTTGTTTTACTATTTTATTTAAAAAGCTTTTTCTAAAGGCCAGAAATGGTCTTTAATAGGGAAAAATTATTTTATTGTTTTAAAAATATTTGACAAAATTTAGGGAAACTCATAGGACATATATTGTCCATATATAAGAGTTTCAACACATGGTCATGTTGAAAATATTGGTCAAATCCCTCTAAAACCCTTCCTGGATATTTCAAGCTTTTGAAATATTTACAAAGGAAATATTCTTCAAGTATTCCAGTAAAATTCTATCATGTCACATATGACAAATTAGATGATCTTGCCAAGTCTCATGACTTGGAGAACAAGATAACATCATCAAAACCCCTCAAAACCATTTCTGTCCATTCTGAAGTTTGATCAACTTTACATTGCCAAATGTGTCCAAATGTGCTCAAACTTGGTGAACATGCTTCATGGGTCCAATGATGCATCTAGGCCAAATGGCACAGGTTGGAGAAGAGGAAATCTTGATCAAAGTGCCTCAAAACCCTCTCTGACCAGAATCAAATTTGAACAACTTTGTTCTACCAACTTCTTCTCCAAGACCCCAACTTTTGTGAGCATGATCACATGAACAAATGAGGCTACCACACCAAGTGGTACATCAAGGAGAAGTGTTATGCTCAACTAGATCTACTCAAGTCTATTTCTGCTCATTTCTAGAGTTCACAAAAGTTGCATTGTCAACTTTGCCCAAATAATCTCCTAATTGGTGGAAGGCTATATTTATATGAGTCATTTCACCTTGTGGAGTATCATGGCAATTGGAGTCCATTTGCTTGCTCAAAACTCTATCAAACACCTTCTGACATTTTGCAAAAACCACTGTTTTGACCCCTTTCACTATTCTTGGAGAGCTCCAATTTTTTACCACAGCTCTTTCTAGTCCTCTTTCACCTCCAGTAACAATGGCATGTCCCCAGCTCAATAATTGAGGGGTGAAACCCCTCTTCTCTCTCCGACAGCCCTTTCTCCCTCTTCCTCACCTCTCTCCTCACCCAAAGGCCATCCAGGCATCCAATGCCTCCCTCCTTCCTTACTACCTCCCGCACTATCGACATCAAGGGTCACACCATTGTGGCATATAATATGCCATGGCATGCCATATGCACGCTGAGCGCCGCCAGGCGCCTCAAGACTGTAGCCGCCCTTCCACCGCTTCCCGCCACCTCGGGCCTTCCTCGCCACCGAGGCACCTCGACGCCCACGACACGCCACGACGCTGTCCCTCCTCTCCTCCTCTCCCGCCATGATAGTAACAAGGGCCGCCTGAAGCGCACAGTGAGCGTGCCACACGCCTGGTGCCTCTCGCCCCCTCTCTCTCTCTCTTCTTCCCCGGGCATAGACGACCCCATGAACGCCCTAGACACGGCGCCAGCCCTCCCGAGGTCTGAAGGGCGAAAGCACAAGCCCGCCAAGACGAGCCCACGGTGGACCGCTGTCAGATACTTAAAGGCCTCCCGAGCCCTTCCACCTCACCTCGCTCTCGCACCACCAACACCTCCCTCGCACCCCTGGGCCGCCTCTCAAAGCAGCCCGAGCTCGAGCTCCGCCTGGCCGGCTCACCGGAGATCGCGACGATAAGCCTCCCCGCCTCCTTTGCCTCGATCCGAACCCCTCAGATCCCCTCGACTTTTTCCCCTCGCTTCTCTCTCAGAAGCTGCGGAAACGACCGAACCACCGCCTCCAAGCTCCTCCGCCAACCTCGCCGGCGAACTGTGCACCCCCGCCAAGTCCACCACCCACCGACGGCGGTGGCCTCGGGTTATCCTCAGACTCGCCGGAGCTCGCTGTCACTCAGATCGCCGCCGGTGAGCACCGCGACTTCGCCCACGGGTTAGTGATGACAGTGGGCCTCACTGCCATCCTCACCTCTCTGTCGCCTCTCTCTCCCATCGGCAGCTGGGCCCCCCGCCTCACGTTTGAAAACTCAGGCTGCTACTGCACAGGCTGCTGGCTGGCTGGGCTGCCATTGGCTGGGTCACGCCTCATGGCTGTTCCGCCCGGCAGCACAAAGGCTCTTCTTTTTTCTTTCTCATCTCATATTCCAAAATTCCACAGACACAATATTTGTCCAAATGGATTAATTCCAATTTCTAAAATCCCCAAATATTGCAACCTATTTAATGGTGCAACTTTCATTCAAATCCAACCAACCATTCTTCACTCGAAAATATTTAAATGTGATTTTAGCATTTAAATGTGCCTCTGAAAATCCATATCTCCTGCTCCACCACTCCAAATCCAAAACTAGCAAGTTTCCCATCTTATATTTCCATCTAATATTTTACAAAAAGAGTTGACATTTTTCCGAGCACTTTGATTTTTCTGTTTTATTATTGCCTTATTTTCCCGCTATTATTTTGCGATTTATAGATTGCGCTGTCGACGAAGGAGTTGGACCGTAAGACTTTGAAGACCCTCAAGACTTTGTTGAGCCTGTGCAAGCAGTCCTTTGACCATGTCTATGAAACCCTTTTTATGCATGTCATATAGCACTTATTATTATTGCATCGAATCATGAAGGTTGGGTAACCACTTTGGTGGGTTGCCTTCGTACTTTTCTCGCTGACACTTGCATTGTGCATGACCCTACCTCCTTATGAGGGTTATGACGATGGGAGTAGATAGGATGTTAAGTAGTTGCTACGCAAAAGGGACGGAATATGCATATGATGGAGACAAAATATTTTCAAACAACTTTCAAAACCCCATCGGTGCCATTTATGCCCGAGGGAGATGATGAGAAAGGTAACCACTTGATGACTAAGTGGTGTACCAAGGCAAGTGTGTGTTGTTTTCAAAACGGATTAGATTTAAGATTTGATGACTGTCCCAACCTTACATGCGCAACCACTCTACCCTTATATGGGAAAGGGCATTATTGATTACCTAGGTCGATACTAGCTTGGAGCCCGTGACATTAGTGACCGGGAGAGTTGGTGCTCTCTCGGGACGGGTCGTGCTGTAGGGCGGCTATGTTGTTTTACAAAGACCGACACACCGCTGGTACCCGTGCTTGTGGTATGTGATGAATATGGGAGCGAGGCTCCACGACTTTATGATGTGAAATGTTGGGCACGGGGTTACTACTAATCGAGTGGACTCCATGTTAGTGTCGCCTAGGGAAAGGTAGTGACGGTGCTTACCCCGGTACTTGAGGTACCGCTGGTCGTGGATGACACGGAGTTCCCCGGATCTAGTGGGTACAGTGCAACCTCCGCAGAGTGTAAAACTATTCAATAGCCGTGTCCACGGTCAAGGACGGTTGGGCGGTGCTGCTTAAACTATGTCCGTGGTTTTCAACCGTGTGAGTGAAATGATGGAATGACTTGGGTCAAGCCAAGGGCTTGACACGATTGAGATGGGTTGGTGCCCACTGCTTATGATAAATGGGTTGGTGCCCATTCTATTTATGTTGATATCTCGTGACCAGATCTCATGGTTACTTGAATTCTTTTGATGCATGCTTTATAGGATGTTGAACATGTCATTGCACTCAAAACTAGCTTTATGCAAAACTTTACCTATGTCATGCATTATCGCATCTTGAACCAAATCATGGGTTGCTTATAGTACATTCAAAGTACTCATTGGCTTGCCACGGGTTATTTAATTGACTGTGCATGGAAGAACCGGAGTTCAAGAAGAGTCCTTTGGAGACGATCATGCTAACTAGGACGCTTCCCAAATGTAATGCCCGAGGGTTAAGGCAGATGGCATGGGTTCTACTTATCAACGACGATTTCCGCCGCTTTGTCTCATTTGATGTTTAGCCCTTAAGGCTTTATCGATGTAAGACTTGACCATAATGGTCATAATTTGTGTAAGACGATATGTATGGATGTAAGACTCTTGTTATTCAGCTTCTGGTGTTCAGTGAGCATTGATCTCGGGATCATCAGACACGCAGATTCGGTGATCCCGACTTATGAGTCGGGGTCCCCACAGAGTCGGTATCGAGCCATCCCGACCGTAGGAAGCCTTAGTTAGCATGGACGTTAGTTAACTTGAGACCATCTAAACCTCTCTTTTTTCAAGCTTACCCCACCCAAGATGCATTTTTCCTTATCGACCTCTCCTGCTCAACCTTTGTAGATGGCTGCTGCATTCAAGACTTTCGACCACCGGATTTCCGTGCTTCTCGAGGATAGCCTCAAGAGGTGCCAGCCCACCGAGCCCCCACTTTCACATACCATGAGCATTGGATCAATGACGCCAAGACGGAGTATCACGTGGAAGTGATCGTGAAGGCCAATGACTCTCCAACAAGCTGGTTCTTCGAGGGACCCCAGATGGCAACATTAGTTCTTGCCGCCGAGACGGCAACCCTCAAGGCACTCACTGGCCCCGAGACCTTCTTCCAGAGATGGCGACGAGTTGGCAACCCGCTTTTGCCTTATCGGAAGGAAGGAGAGGATGAGAGCAATGCACCAGCTCCACCATTGAAGAAGGACTTCCACCCGATTCCGCACCTATTTCAGCCTTTGTGCCGATAGTTTGGCACAACACTTGGCCGGAATCAATGGAACTCCAAAAGAACTTCATGAGACCAAGGCACTTCTTCGCCAAGCACAAGAGAAGACGGACAGGATCAAGAAGGAAGGTGCTCCCCTGACAGCCCGAATCGCACACAGAGGCGGAAGACCCCAAAGGATGGAGAACCACCACAAGAACCCCAAGATGAGCGCAAGGGATTACCGCAGCTCTTCACCCCACCAGCAAAGCAACGCGCGCTGAGCTCCTCCACTCCCCCCCTTCAAGCAATGAAGAAAGCCGCCATCGATGAAGAGGAGGAAGACCCAAGAGAGCCAGACTACGCGATCGAAAGCATTCCACCACTTAGGCATCATTCATAACTTGGATATGCCGTTAGTAACCCTCCGTAGGATAGGTCGGTACCCCTATGCTAAGTCGAGCCCATGTAATGGTTCTTATGAAACCATGTAGTGTTGTGTTTGCTTTTGTTGTGTTTGATGGATGTCGTGCTTTCCTTCGGGAACTTGTAAACCACTACATCACCCATTTGGACTTTAATGAATGTGTTTGGCCCTTTTGGCCCTTGCATGAAAAACAATTAGTGTCATACCAACCCCTTACTAGGCATCCCATCTATGTTGCTTTCCCCATCTTTCCCCAATCATGAAACTCTGACCACTCCAACAGATGCCTGTTGTAACACGATCGGTACTCTACCCAAAGAGCAAGAAGCCGGAGGTTCACAAGCGGAGTCACCAGACCAAGCTCAAGGACGACTCCTCCCCACCACCTCCTCCAAGCATGGACATGGCTCAGCTTCTCCAAGCCTTCCGAGAGGAACGCCAAGCCAACACTCCAGCCCTCCAGATGATTGCTCTGTTGTCAATCGCCACCGATGGGCACGGCCATGGACGCTCCACACTAGTGGAGTTCAAGAAGCATGCACCACCCACTTTCATCGAGATCGCTGAACCTCGGATGCGCATAACCGGGTCCGCACTATTGAGGATCTGGCCGGCACTAGTCGGATGCACCGAGGACCGTGATAAAGTGGCGATGCTGCCCATCGCCCTCGGGACCGCCACAGCTTGGTGGGATGGATTCAAGGCTATGCATGTTGAGCAAGACATCACTTGGAACACCTTCAAGACCGATTCGCAAGGCCCACATTCCTTCCGAATCATGGCCATCAAGAAGCGTGAGTTCCGAGCCCCAAGCAAGGTAGTAGCACCGCCAAGGAGTACATGCAGAAGTTCGAGTTCTCTCAAGGTACGCTCGAGGATGTCAAGACGATGTCGCCAAAAGGAGCGCTTCATGGAAGGCCTTAACCAGACTCAGAAGATTTCGCTTGTTGTGTGTGACTCGCCCAACCTTTCCTCGATCTGGTGAACAAGGCACTCATGCTTGAGGACAAGCGATGTGCCTTGATGACACTCGAAGCGCAAGATGATCGCAAGGGTAGCTCCAAGAACTGAAGCCTCGCCTGCGGGCAGCCAGCCCCGTCAAGCCAACCTATCAAGCAGCCAAGAGCCCCCGCACCCGCACCAACTATCCACCTCAGAAGATGCCAACCCCTGTGCCAGCTTACAACAACCCCAATAACAATGTCGGTAAGGGCGCCATCCCCAACCAAGTCACTTGCTTCGATGTGGACAGCCAGACACTACTCCAAGAATTGCCCCAACAAGAAGCCCGACGCCTCACGCCTAATGCGCAGAACCAGACAAGGCCGTGGAATGCCACTAAGGAACCAAGCTCCCCGCAACTTGCCTAACAATGGCAGGGGTCGCGTGAATCATGTCATCATGAAGAAGCCCAGAAGACCCGGACGTCAGGCCGGGTAATGCCTTGTCAATTCAGCACCAAGAATCGCTTTTGTTTGATTTCGAGCCACATTCATTTGTCACCCATAAGTTTGCATTAAAAGTGGCATGACCCCTACACCTCAGATAACCCTATGGTGGTACAAACCCCTGAGCAGTAGATGAGAGCCAAGACAGATGTAGAGGAGTCGAGATTGTCATTAATGGGGTAGACTTCTAGCAGCATCTTATCATCCTAGGATCACAAGACTTGATGTGATCTTAGGAATGAATTGGCTCATCAAGCACCAAGGCTTGATAGATCGCGCCAACCGGACGGTCACTATGACCAATGACCGAGGAGTCGGTTAAGTTTGCCTCCAACCCTCCTCCGCTCAAGCCAACCAAGTCAACTGCCTAACTCGAAGTTGATTGGAGCAAGTGCCGTAGTATGCGTATATCCCGATGTCTTTCCCGATGAGCTACCAGAATGCCTCCCGACCGAGACATTGAGTTCATCATCGAGCTCATACTCGAGGTGACCCATCTATAAGAAGCCTTATAGGATGGGATCGGAGGAGTTAGCAGAGTTGAAGAAGCAACGGAAGAGCAATTGAGGAAGGGATTTATCCGCCTAGTGCCTCCCTTGGGGATCACCTGCTCTGCTTGTGGCAAAGAAGGACGGTACCATCCGCCTATGCATTGACTACCGCTTCCTCAATGAAGTTACAATCAAGAACAAGTACCCACTTCCCAAGATTGAAGATCTGCTTGATCAACTCAATGGGCCCAAGGTGTTCTCCAAGATCGACCTCAGATCTGGGTACTACCAACTCAAGATCGACCCCAAGATATTCAAGACGGCATTCAGAATCAGATATGGCTCAGATGAATGCACGGTCATGTCCTTTGATCGACCAATGCCCCACCACTTCATGTATCTCATGAATAAGGTCTTCATGGAATATTTGGACAAGTTTGTCGTTGTCTTCATTGATGACATCCTTGTCTTCAAGTCGGAAGAAGAGCACGAGCAACACTTGAGGATGGTCCTAGACAAGCTTCGAGAGCACCAACCGTATGCCAAGTTCAGCAAGTGTGAATTTCGCTGCGTGAAGTTGGATTCCCGGTCATGTTCTAACTGAAGAGGGATTGTCAACGACTCGCTAAGATTGAAGCCGTGGATCGAATGGCAATCCCCAAGCAATGTGAAGGAAGTCGAAGCTTCCTCGACTCGCAGGATATTACCGCAAGTTCGCTGAAGGATTCTCGAGCATTGCCTCACCCATGACTCAGCTCTTGAAGAAGGACAAGAAGTTCAAATGGACACCGGCGCTAAGAGAGCTTCCAGAGTCAAGAAGAGGCTAACCATCGCCTCAGCTTCGCCACACCAGATATACACAAGGAGTTTGTGATATATTGTGATGCGCCAAGAATCGGACTGGAGGTGTTCTCGATGCAAGAAGGCAGAGTCGAGCCTACCTTTCAAGGCAACCACGACTCACGAAGAGAACTATGCTACTCACGACCTCGAGCTAGCAGCAAAGGGTTCATGCTCAAGACTTGGCGACATTACCTCTTGGTAAGCGATGTGAAATATACACGGACCACAAAAGTCTCAAGTATATTTTCACCAAAGGAATTGAACATGAGGCGAGAAGATGGCTGGAGTTGATAAAGGATTACGACCTCGTTGTTCAATACCACCGAAAGGCTAATGTGGTAGCAGATGCGCTGAGCAGAAGGCTTGCTCCTTGAATGCTATGCTAAAGCACAAGCTACCCGCCTTTGTATGAAGAACTTGAAAGCTTCGATTGAACTGGTTGCACCAGATTCTTGGCCAACCTCGGGTTGCTTCACCTTGATGGATGATATCAAGAAAGCCCGTATGGGCATGAGAGTATTGAAGGCATCAAAAGGAAGATCAAGATAGGCAAAGCCTCGTGATTCTCAGAGGATGAGGAAGGAATTGTGTGGTTTGGGAATCGATCTGCGCTCCAACAAGGTTGAGCTCAAGAACCTGATCTTGCAAGAAGCTCATGACAGCCCATATTCCATCCACCCTGGAGGCACCAAGATGTATCAAGACCTGAAGGAAAGATTTTGGTGGCACGGGATGAAAAGGGAGATTGCCACCTATGTTGCAAAGTGTGACGTATGCCAGAGAGTCAAAGCTGAACATCAGCGACCTGCTGGATTACTCCAACCACTCAAGGTTCCCGAGTGGAAATGGGATAAAGTCGGGATGGATTTCATCACTGGACTACCTAAGTCAAATAAGGGACATGACTCCATCTGGGTCATAGTCGATCATTTGACCAAAGTGGCCCATTTCATTCCTGTTAAGACTACCCATGATGGTAACCAGCTGGCAACTCTCTACATCAACCGAATCGTGAGCCTTCATGGTGTTCCCAAGGAGATTGTGTCAGATCGAGGAACCCAGTCCACCTCAAGGTTTTGGAAGAAATTCCAGGAGGCCATGGGGACCAAGTTGTCCTTCAAAGATTGCTTTCACCCACAGATCGGAGGTCGACCGAGCGAGTGAACAAATATCAAGACATGCTCCGAGCCCGTGTCTTAGCTTATGGAGCTAAGTGGAAGATCGCCTCCCTTTCGCCGAAGTTCTCTTACAACAACAGTTACTGTGCAAGCCTTCAGATGGCACCATTTGAAGTGTTATACGGGCGGAAGTGTCAGACACCTCTCAATTGGTCGAGACCGTGAAGGACTTGTCTTTGGGCCGATATCCTCCGTGAAGTCAAGAGCAAGTCCAGCTTGTCGAGAGCGCCCAAGTCCGCCAAGTCTAGACAGAAGAGCTACGCCGACTCACGCCGAGAGACATAAACTTCCGATTTGGAGACCATATCTATCTCCGGTCACCCCTCTCAAAGGAGCCCAGCCGCTTCCATGTCAAAGGAAAGCTCGCCCGAGATACATTGGCCCCTTCAAGATCATGGAACGACGAGGAGAAGTGGCTTACCACCGAACTTCCACCTGAACTTTCGATGTGCACGACGTGTTCCACGGTCACAACTCCGAAGTGTCTCCAAGTTCCGCATAAGCCCGATCTCTACAAGGACGCCAATCACCAAGCCATTGACCTTCAGCCTGATTTGACTTATCGTGAGAAGCCCATCCGCATTCTAGATGAGGCCGAGCGACGACTCAAGCCGAACCATCAAGTACTTCAAGGTCCAATGGAGCAACCACATCAAGGTATAACTTGGGAGCGTGAAGACTACCTTAGATCCGAATTCCGTATCTCCTTAAAGTTTAGTTTAGGAATCTCGGGACTAGATTCTTGTAAGGGGGGTAGGTCTGTCACACCCTGCATTTTGTAACATTTCATTTTCATTAATAAAGCATGAAAATTTGGACCAACAAAAACTTTTTGCTTTATTTGGCTTTTATTTGGTGTTGGTTTTTCCCTATGTGGTTTTCAAGTGCTCTTGATAGTCAACCACTCCACCTTCTATACTTCATCTCCTTGCCCCAAACTTCTGTCCAATGATCATGCCATGTGTGTAGAGCAATATAGCATTTTCTTACAAAAATAATTTGGCCAAAAGTATTTTCTAAAATTAGCTTCCAAAACCCTTGAATTAAGATTTGCACAGCAAGTACTTGATTAAGGGCAGTAAAAATCCTTCCAAAAATATATTTGACTCCTATTAGATATAGGATACCCAGAAACCACAAAAATATAATTTTAAAAGTTGTTTTACTATTTTATTTAAAAAGCTTTTTCTAAAGGCCAGAAATGGTCTTTAATAGGGAAAAATTATTTTATTGTTTTAAAAATATTTGACAAAATTTAGGGAAACTCATAGGACATATATTGGCCATATATAAGAGTTTCAACACATGGTCATGTTCAAAATATTGGTCAAATCCCTCTAAAACCCTTCCTGGATATTTCAAGCTTTTGAAATATTTACAAAGGAAATATTCTTCAAATATTCCAGTAAAATTCTATCATGTCACATATGACAAATTAGATGATCTTGCCAAGTCTCATGACTTGGAGAACAAGATAACATCATCAAAACCCCTCAAAACCATTTCTGTCCATTCTGAAGTTTGATCAACTTTACATTGCCAAATGTGTCCAAATGTGCTCAAACTTGGTGAACATGCTTCATGGGTCCAATGATGCATCTAGGCCAAATGGCACAGGTTGGAGAAGAGGAAATCTTGGTCAAAGTGCCTCAAAACCTCTCTCGACTGTAATCAAATTTGAACAACTTTGTTCTACCAACTTCTTCTCCAAGACCCCAACTTTTGTGAGCATGATCACATGACCAAATGAGGCTACCACACCAAGTGGTACATCAAGGAGAAGTGTTATGCTCAACTAGATCTACTCAAGTCTATTTCTGCTCATTTCTAGGGTTCACAAAAGTTGCATTGTCAACTTTGCCCAAATAATCTCCTAATTGGTGGAAGGCTATATTTATATGAGTCATTTCACCTTGTGGAGTATCATGGCAATTGGAGTCCATTTGCTTGCTCAAAACTCTATCAAAACACCTTCTCGACATTTTGCAAAACCACTGCTTTTGACCCCTTTCACTATTCTTGGAGAGCTCCAATTTTACCACAGCTCTTTCTAGTCCTCTTTCACCTCCAAAGAATAATGGCATGTCCCTCACTCAATAATTGAGGGGTGAAACCCCCTCTTCTCTCTCTCGACAGCCCTTTCTCCTCTTCCTCACCTCTCTCCTCACCCCCTGGCCATCCAGGCATCCAATGCCTCCCTCCTTCCTTACTACCTCCCGCACCATCGACATCAAGGTCACACCATTGTGGCATATAATATGCCATGGCATGCCATATGCACGCTGCTGCCAAGGCGCCTCAAGACCAGAGCCGCCGCCTTCCAGCCCGCTTCCGGCCACCTGGCCTTCCTCGCGCCACCGAGGCACCTCGACGCCCACGACACGCCACGACGCTGTCCCCCTCCTCTCCTCCTCCGCGCCTGCTTAGCGTAACAAGGGCCTGAAGCGCACAGCTGAGCGCAGCTCACACGCGTGCTGTGCCCCCGCCTCTCTCTCTCTCTTCTTCCCTGGGCATAGACGACCCCATGAACGCCTCTAGACACGGCGCCAGCCCTCCCGAGGCCCAGCGGGCGAAGCACAAGCTCGCCAAGACGAGCCCACGGTGGACCGCTGTTCGCCTACTTAAAGGCCTCCCGAGCCCTTCCACCTCACCCTCGCTCTCGCACCACCAACACCTCCCTCGCACCCCTGGTTCGCTTTCAGCAGCCCGAGCTCGAGATCGAGCTCGAGCTCGCCTGGCGGCTCGCGGAGATCGCGACGATAAGCCTCCCCCCGCCTCCTTTGCCTCGATCCGAACCCCTGATCCTCGACTCTTTTCCCTCGTTTTCTCTCAGAGCTGCGGAAACGACCGAACCACCGCCCCCGAAGCTCCTCCGCCAACCTCGTCGCCGGCGAACCTGTGCACCCCCGCCAAGTCCACCACCCACCGACGGCGGTGGCCCCGGTTATCCCAAGACTCGCCGGAGCTCGCTGTCGCTCAGATCGCCGCCGGTGAGCACCGCGACTTCTGCCCACGGGTTAGGCCGGTGTGGGCCCCCCTGTCATCCTCACCTCCTCTCGCCCTCTCTCTCCCACGCAGCTGGGCCCCGCCCACGCCACGTTTGAAAACCTCAAGGCTACAAGGCCGCTGGCACTGGCTGGGCTGGGCCGCCTCATGGCTGTTCAGCCGGCCGCACAAGGCTCTTTTCTTTTTTCTTTTCTATCTCATATTCCCAAAATTCCACAGGACACAATATTTGTCCAAATGGATTAATTCCAATTTCTAAAATCCCCAAATATTGCAACCTATTTAATGGTGCAACTTTCATTCAAATCCAACCAACCATTCTTCACTGAAAATATTTAAATGTGATTCTTAGCATTTAAATGTGCCTCTGAAAATCCATATCTCCTGTTCCACCACTCCAAATCCAAAACTAGCAAGTTTCCCCATCTTATATTTCCATCTAATATTTTACAAAAAGAGTTGACATTTTTCTGAGCACTTTGATTTTTCTGTTTTATTATTGCCTTATTTTCCCGCTATTATTTTGCGATTTATAGATTGCGTTGTCGACAAAGGAGTTGGACCGTAAGACTTTGAAGACCTCAAGACTTTGTTGAGCTGTGCAAGCAGCCCTTTGACCATGTCTATGAAACCCTTTTTATGCATGTCATATAGTACTTATTATTATTGCATCGGAATCATGAAGGTTGGGTAACCACTTTGGTGGGTTGCCTTCGGTACTTTTCTCGTTGACACTTGCATTGTGCATGACCCTACCTCCTTATGAGGGTTATGACGATGGGAGTAGATAGGATGCTAAGTAGTTGCTACGCAAAAAGGGACGGGAATATGCATATGATGGAGACAAAATATTTTCAAACAACTTTCGAAAACCCCATCGGGTGCCATTTATGCCCGAGGGAGATGATGAGAAAGGTAACCACTTGATGACGAAGTGGTGTACCAAGGCAAGTGTGTGTTGTTTTCGAAAACGGATTAGATTTAAGATTTGATGACTGTCCCAACCTTACATGCGCAACCACTCTACCCTTATATGGGAAAGGGCATTATTGATTACCTAGGTCGATACTAGCTTGGAGCCCGTGACATTAGTGACGGGGAGAGTTGGTGCTCTCTCTCGGACGGGTCATGCTGTAGGGCGGCTATAAATCTGTTTTACAAAGACCGACACACCGCTGGTACCCCGTGCTTGTGGTATGTGATGAATATGGGAGCGAGGCTCCACGACTTTATGATGTGAAATGTTGGGCACGGGGTTACTACTAATCGAGTGGACTCCATGTTAGTGTCGCCTAGGAAAGGTAGTGACTGGGTGCTTACCCCGGTACTTGAGGTACCGCTGGTCGTGGATGACACGGAGTTCCCGGATCTAGTGGGTACAGTGCAACCTCGCAGAGTGTAAAACTATTCAATAGCCGTGTCCACGGTCAAGGACGGTTAGGCGGTGCTGCTTAAACTATGTCCGTGGTTTTCAACCGTGTGAGTGAAATGATGGAATGACTTGGGTCAAGCCAAGGGCTTGACACGATTGAGATGGGTTGGTGCCCACTGCTTATGATAAATGGGTTGGTGCCCATTCTATTTATGTTGATATCTGTGACCAGATCTCATGGTTACTTGAATTCTTTTGATGCATGCTTTATAGGATGTTGAACATGTCATTGCACTCAAAACTAGCTTTATGCAAAACTTTACCTATGTCATGCATTACTGCACCTTGAACCAAATCATGGGTTGCTTAAGTAGTACATTCAAAGTACTCATTGGCTTGCCATCGGTTATTTAATCGACCAGGCATGGAAGAACCGGAGTTCAAGAAGAGTCCTTTGGAGACGATCATGCTAACTAGGACGCTTCCCAATGTAATGCCGTAGGGTTAAGGCAGATGGCATGGGTTCTACTTATCAACCATTTATTTCCGCTGCTTTGTCTCATTTGATGTCTAGCCCTTAAGGCTTTATCGATGTAAGACTTGACCATAATGGTCATAATTTGTGTAAGACGATATGTATGGATGTAAGACTCTTGTTATTCAGCTTCAGGTGTTCAAGGAGCATTGATCTCGGGATCATCAGACACGCAGCATTCGGTGATCACGACTTGCGAAGTCGGGGTCCCCACAGCCGCCAGAAAGCAGGTGCGCCCGATTCCGCCAAGATTCTATCGTGGTGAGGAGGGAGCTCGACGGAGAAGGTCTTCTGGTCTCAAGACGCCGAGGCCGCCAGCCAGTTTGCCAAGCGACCACCAAGCAGCTGGTCGAACTCCACAAGGTAGCCGAGGAGGCCATGAAGGGCCTCATAGTCCGGGTGTGGCCTCGAGAGGCCATGCCCGAAGCTACTTTGGCCTAGTAGGGCGGTGGTGAATGCATGCCCCAGCTGGATGTAGTCAAGCGCCCGCCGCATTGAAGGCGCTGTCGGGCCCTTGCCCGCATAAAGGTGCAATGGGCAAACTCGATGCGAGAAGCTTTCACGAATCGCCGCCACCGGGCAAGGAGCATCGACGCCGGAGCGGTATTATAAAGTTGTCTCAAGGGAGCTCGCGATATTGCGTATGAGTGCTCCTAAATGTAATCTTTGAGTGAACTCGCAGTATTTATCCGGGCGCTGAAAACTTCGCTTATATGCGCCATGAGCAACGCTTGTTTAATTTAAAATATTACCTTCAGGCGCCATTTGTAAAATCCGAGAGATGGCAAGTCGTTGGCTTCAGCCCCAAGCCACAAGTTTGGGGTGTTCGGTGATAAACTTGAGCACTCTTGTTCCCATTATTGGGTCCATCTAGGAGGCGCCAACACGATTTAACAAGGCAACCGGACTTATAATGCTTGAAAACTCTCACTTAGCCATAGAATTCTATAATTTTAATTTGGTGAAGCCCCGGTATTCGAAGACCGAATGGGCGCTATCCATGCCTTCGCTCGGACATCATCCAAACTTCGTCAAGCGGCATGAGTCTTTAGGACCCGAAGAACCTCTCGAACAGCGACCGCCTCTCGCCTTATCATGCTAGTCAGTTTTAGCTTTTCCATCGAGGCGTTAACCCGGCTCAACCGGGCGCAATCGCAGTGGTTCTCCCAAGGCTACCTTAGCCGACGGAACGGAACGTAAGGCACCAAAACATGGGAGCCGGGCAAACCCAACTATTGACCCAAGACATGATTCGGAGCCGATTCATATAATGCTATAAGTTCGGGGTGCCGCACTTGTGAAAGTGTTCGGACTTAATCACACCATAATTTGGGGAACATAAGCCCCTGGCGTATTCGGCCATACCAAAATGTACGGGTGCAAGATGTCATATAATGAACATATAAAAGATAACGCAATTGCAATAAAGAGGTGCTGCATTATTTATGAAAGAAAGTCTGCTAGTAGAGCGGACTGATACAAATAGCGCGGTAGGCAAGGGATTTGGACTAAATAAACGTGTCCCCCTCCAGGGATGAGCTGCAGACTTGGTGTATATAATCGAATTTAATGCTCGTAATTGAGACCACCTGAATGTTCGTCGCGGCCTTCTTTAGTACTTGACTGTTGCATCGTGAGTTCGGCAAGCTCGCCATCGAACAGGGCTTCTGATTGACAGAGTCCTGTATACATAAAAGAAGAAAAGATAAAAATAAAAACAAAGGGGGGCGCTCGTGTGAGCCCCTGGTGTGGTTGAGCCGCACTCTTGGTCCCTTGTGATCGTGCCCCTTCCCCTGCGCCCATGGTATCTCCAGAGCGTAATGATGTAGGCGGAGTGTTATTCTTGCGATCATGCGCGGGCGAGGGTTGGGGCCGCATTGCTACGCGTGCTCTGATCGCGCCAGGTGGTCTTGGTTGGTATTGTTCGGGCGCTTTTGCTGTATCCGCTTTTAACCGCCAGACTTGAGAATTGCCGAGAAGGCTGCTCAGATTCGCCGCGAGAGCATTGATGTTCCTCCGCTCGAGGAGCGTTCCAGATTTCCATTGACCATGATGACTCCACGAGGGCCTGGCATCTTGAGCTTTAGGTATGTATAATGCGACACGCGCTGAATTTTGCAAACGCGGTTCATCCGAAAGCAGAGCGTGATAGCCGCCGCGAACAGGACTATGTCAAGATTAACTCTTCGCCCGGAAATTATCCGGGATCCAAGACCACTTCCAGCAGGTGAGCCTGCATAATTGGCTTTACTCCTGGATGACACCTTTAAAGGTTGTCTTTGTAGGTTTAATCCTTGATGGGTCTATGCCCATTTTGCGACTTTGTATCCCGATAAAGCAGGTTCAGCTTGCCGCCGGCCCATCAGACTCTTGTGAGGTGAAATCCATCGACGATTGGGTCTAAGACCACGCGCGAATCCGCCATGGCGTATGCTGGTCGGATGGTCTCTTCGATCGAAAGTGATCGGGCAAGAGGACCATGGATTGAACTTTGGGGCGACTCGCTCCATCGCATAGACGCCCCCGAGTGCTCGCTTCTCTCCTCTTGGGTATGTGGGTCGCATATATCATATTCACCGTCCGCACTTGTGGGGGGAAACCCTTCTGTCCTCTGTTGTTCGGCGGTCGGGTCTCTTCCTCGTCGTCGCTATTTAGCCCCTTGTCATTGTTTTCGGCAATTAACTTGCCGGCCTGCTTGAACACCCAACAATCCCTATTGGTGTGATTAGCTGGCTTTTCGGAGGTGCCATGTATCTGGCATAAGCGGTCGAGTATTCGGTCCAAATTGGACGGACCCGGACTGGTTCTTTTAAATGGCTTCTTCCGCTAACCGGGTTTGGAGCCTCGGAATCCGGCATTGACTGCCGTATCCTCCTTATCGTCGCCGTTAATGTGGCGCTTGTTTTTGATTCGACGTGACCTACCGTTGTTGTCCTTAGTATCCGGACTGCCAGAATTTTTACGGAGATTGTTGCTACGAGCTAGCCAGCTGTCCTCTCCCGCACAAAAGCGGGTCATTAACGATGTGAGGGCTGCCATGGATTTTGGCTTTTCCTGCCCCAGGTGCCGGGCTAGCCATTCGTCACGGATGTTGTGTTTGAAGGCTGCGAGGGCCTCTGCGTCCGGACAGTCGACGATTTGGTTTTTCTTCGTTAGGAACCGTGTCCAGAATTGTCTGGCCGATTCGTCTGGCTGCTGAATGATGTGGCTTAAGTCATCGGCATCTGGTGGTCGCACATATGTGCCTTGGAAGTTATCAAGGAATGCGGCCTCCAGGTCTTCCCAACATCCAGTTGACTCTGCGGGCAAGCTGTTAAGCCAATGCCGAGCTGGTCCTTTAAGCTTGAGTGGGAGATACTTGATGGCATGGAGGTCATCACCGCGGGCCATGTGAATATGGAGAAGATAGTCTTCGATCCAAACCACGGGTCTGCAGCCATCGTAGGATTCGATGTTTACGGTTTAAACCCTTCGGGATCTGATGATCCATTACTTCGCCGATGAAGCATAGAGGGTGTGCGCGCTCAGATTAAGTAATATCACGACGCAGCTCGAGAGAGCGCTATCTGCTGTGTTCGGCCCGCCGGGTTATTGTATCCGCGCGACGGTATTCGTCATGGGTCGTAGGCCCACGTGATCCGTAGATGGATCTGGATTGTCTTGCCTTGTCCTCCAATATGTCTCGCAAGTCCGTAGCGTTCCCTCTTGGCCAGTACTTTTGGAGCGATGCCGGGTACGGTCTTGGCTGGGGCCCGATGCCTTTCTATCACGACCACGGGTGGTCGGTCAGCCATGTCGCGCCGGTGATGAAGGTATGTATGCTTCCTCCTCTAATCGGGGAGTAGCTTGCGCCTTGGGTAACTTTTGAGGGCGCTCGAGTTTATACTCTTTGGACGCGAGGACCTCGGTCCATCGATCGCCAGCCAGATCTTGATCAGCTTGGAGCTATTGCTGCTTTTCTTTAGGCTGTTTGTTGTGGTTATGAGCCCGCGCTTGAAGCGCTCTTGTTTGACGGGATCCTCAGTGCACGCACGAATTCATCATCGCTGAGGCTTGCTTCGCCTTCGGAGGGAGGCATATAGTTATCATCCTCAACCCTTCGCTCGCCGCCTCGCCGCCGTGAGGGCTTGCTTGCGTCCTCTGCGCTGAGTCTTGCGGAGGAGGATCGTCTTCGCACTCTCCGAGTGTTATTGTCTCCGTGCGGAATCACCATTCTTGCTGTGGGCGGGATTTAGAGCGGCGCCACGACGTCGGCGTTTGGGCTGCTTCTTTAGAGAATCTGCCTCCGCCGCTTCTTCGCCATCCCTTCTTTTGGGGTATCCACCATGTATACGCTATATGACGAGGTGGCCTTCAAAGCCCTCGTAGGCGCTGGCTCTCGTTGCCTCCGACATCGCCGCCCATAGCGCCGATGTCGCCGAGTCGAAGTCTAGCATGTCGGTTAAATCCTCGGCGGTGGCTACAAAGTGGGTGGTGGGTGGGCTCAATTTCTTCGTCGTCCGTACTCCAACCATCCCGCCATAGTCCGCCAGACTCTTCTGATAGCGAGAGATGCTTCAGTGAATTCAGGATATCGCCGAAAGGAGAGTGCTGGAAGATGTCTGCGGCGGTGAATTCCATAACCGGCGCCCAATCCGAATTGATTGGCAGGGGCGCGGGAGGCTCGGAGTCCGGCGAGGAGTCCGGCGCCTCGGAATCATGAGTTTCACAGGGAACAAGATCAGTATTCGGCTCCATCGCCGTGGATGTTGAAGCCCTGTGGCGCGCTTCATCCACCGCCTCGATATGGGCGATCGGCTCGCTAATGGTCAAGCGGATCCGAAAAGCGCTACCAAGGCACCGTCCGTGGCAGAGCTAGATCGTGCCCATCGTCATAGTGCGGCGGCGCTTGGTCGTGGCTCGATTCCGTCGAAGATCAAGTCTCCGCGACATCGGCCGTGAAGTTTAAGCTTCGAATCGACTCGACGGCCGGGCGTAGCTTCGATCTACTCCGGATGGCCAAGAGAATTGCCCGCAGATGCAAAGCCGCCGAACACGAAGATCTGTCCGGGAGAAAAGTCTCACCCACACAGCGTTGTTGGTTGAAGATGCCATCGAGCCTATCGGTGACGACACGAGGAACTCTCAATGAAAGCACCAATGTTCGTGTCAAACCGCGGATCCCGGTAGGGGGTCCCAACCGCGCGTCTAGGCGGATGGTAACAAGAGACGAGGGACACAATGTTTTACCCAGGTTCGGGCCCTCTCGATGGAGGTAAAACCCCACGCCCCGCTTGATTAATATTGATGATATGGGTAGTACAAGAGTAGATCTACCACGAGATCAAGGAGGCTAAACCCTAGAAGCTAGCCTATGGTATGATTATTGTAATGTATGTTGTCCTACGGACTAAAGCCCTCCGATTTATATAGACACCGAAGAGGCTAGGGTTACACAGAGTCGGTTACAATGGTAGGAGATCTACATATCCGTACTGTCAAGCTTGCCTTCCACGCCAAGGAAAGTACCTTCGGGACACGAGCCGGAGTCTTCAATCTTGTATCTTCGTAGTCTTGGAGTCCGGCGGATAATGATAGTCCGGCTATCCGGACACCCCCTAGTCCAGGAGTCCCTCACCTGCCGCCCCCCCCACCCACCCACCACCCCGGCGCCAGCGTCGCCCCTTGCTTCGGTGAGTTTTTTTTTCTGTTTTTCTTTCTTTTTGCTGTTTAATTCGTGTTTAATTGTTAGTGTTAGTGTTAGTGTTAGATTTAGTGTTAGAAGAGAAGAAAATTTAGTGTTAGTGTTAGAAAAAAGAATATGTAGAAGAAAAGAAGAAGAAATGAAAAAAAGATGAAAAAGAAGAAAAGAAAAGAAGTAGAAAAAAGATGAAAAAGAAGAAGAAGAAAAGAAGTAGAAGCAGTAGAAGAAGTAGAAGAAGAAGAATAGAAGAAAAGAAAAGAAGTAAAAGAAGTAGAAAAAAGATGAAAAAAGAAGAAGAAGAAGAAGAAAGGAAAGAAGAAGAAAGGAAAGAAGAAGAAGAAGAAGAAGAAAGGAAAGAAGAAGAAGGATAGAAGAAGAAGAATAAAGGAAAGAAGAAGAAGAGAAGGAAAGAAGAACAAGGATAGAAGGAAGCACCCCGACCACTGACCCCGACACCCTGACCCCGACACCACACCCCGACACCTGACCCCGACACTCTGACCCCGACACCCCGACCCCGACACCAAACCCCGACACACAGACCACGACACCACACCCCGACACCCCGACCCCGACACGACACCCTAACCCCGAAACAGCACCCCGACACCGACATGACACCCGACCCCCTAAACCTCCCGAAAAGGTGCTCTTTGGCCTTCCAGAGGCCGACGGGGTTATATATTTGTGAATTATTAGTTAGGTCATATATTTTTCGATTTTGTTATAAAAACATCATATATAATTGTGTTGATCGGTAGATTTAAATGTGCAGATTGTTTCATCGCTGTGAGGTTTGGTGTTCGGACGACCTCGCCGTGCGCTTGTTTGTGAGCTCTGCGCCTTCGTTCGTGGGTGAGCACAAATGACATGTCCTTCTCCCCATTAATTATTTGCACAAATGACATGAAATTTGGTAGCTAGATATATATGTGTCTTGAATCATCGATATGTAATCAATATGTGTCTCCTGCTCGAAAGCGTCATAGTTATAAATATGCATGCATTTGCATATTTATAACCTTGATTCTTTTGAATTGTCCAACGCTATCCATGGACAGCCCGAGTATGTGTAGATTGGGTTTGTTTTCCCATATGCTTTGCTCCGGATCCGACGCATAAATTTCGTCAGTGCCTCCCTTGTTGTTCTCCAGGTACACATCCTCTCTGTTTATTGCAGAGACATGTATCAGGAGAACAGCGGGGAGGTGCTGCCGAAATTTTGCGTCGGATCCGGAGCATAGCATATGGGAAAATGAACCCAATCTACACATACTCGGGTGGGATTAGGACCTATCATTACTTATTAGAGTCTAGGTTGCATGGACGTAATAAAATTGACAAAGTAGATCAACTGATGAATATATACATGGTGAATTATATATATAATTGTTGTGTGTCAAGAGCTCGAAAGTCAAGATGAGTGATCGTGCGTGGATGTATACCGTCACATTGGTCGGAACAAATGGAGCGCTGAATGGTTCACAAAACCAAGGGTTTGTGCAAGCCGATTGCAAATGGCCAGAGGAAAACTTGGTGCCCCTGTTTCCGACGCGGCAATTGGGAAAAGAGGACAGAGGCTGAAATGGGTAAACACCTGCAGAAGAATGTTTTACGCCCGATTATACGGTGTGGACATTTCATGGTGAGTCTGCCCAACGTGACCGAGCTGAGGTGGATCATCGTCGCACCGACGAGCATGGTACCGGGATGGAAAACATGGTGCAAGACTATGATGATGCTCGGGATTCGGATGAGGAGATGGAGGAATCTGCAAAGGCCTTCAATGAAATGTTGGAGTCTTCAAAACGTCCGCTCCACGAGCACACCGAGCTTTGTCAGTTGGATGCCATCTCACAAGTAATGGCTTTGAAGGCTCAGTTCAACTTGGGCAGAGAATGCTATGACACAATTATGACAGTATTTGGACGCTTTCTACCCAAAGGCCATGTAATGCCTGCAAACCTGTACCAGTCGGACAAAATCCTCCATGCACTGAAGATGCCCTATGAGAAGATACATGCCTGTGAGAAAGGATTTGCCTTATTTAGGCCTGACTATGCGGCTATTGTCCCATTTGCAAGTGTTCCAGGTATATTGTGGTAGACAACGGTATGGGTGAGAAGACACAGACCAAAATCCCTGTTAGTGTTCTTCGATATATGCCAATCGTACCAAGACTTCAACGTCTTTTCATGGTCGAAGAGACGGCTAAGGACGAATTGCAAGAAGCCTGGGATAATGGGTTCAAGACATACGACGCCTATAGCAAACGAAACTTCATAATGCGTGTCTGGTACATGTACTCGACGCATGACTTGCAGGCGTATGCGCTATTCATTGGCTGGTGTGTGCATGGAAGGTTCTCGTGCCCCACATGCAAGGGAGCTCTTGAGTTTCGTTGGCTTCAGACCGGTCGCAAGTTTTCTTGCTTCGACATGCATAGACAGTTCCTGGATCCTCGCCATAAGTTCAGGAAAGACAAGAAGAACTTCATCAGAGGTAAAGTTATAAAAAACTCTACACCACCTGCGTTGACATGCCAATGCACTGGATCGATTAAACGCCTCGAGCAGATCTAGAGCGCCCGTGGTACTTCAAGGGTATAATTTCGAGCACGCTGGACTCACAAAACATGCTTATGGGATCTGCCTTACTTCAAAGACCTCCTTTGCCCACACAACATCGACGTGATGCACACTGAGAAGAATATCGTCGAGGCACTTTTTGGTACATTGTTCGGCATAGATGGGAAGTAAAAGGATAATACTAAGGCTAGAGTTGATTTGGAGGCGCTATGTGATAGGCTGTTACAAAACATGAAAGAACCGAAAGGAAAGCAGAACTGGACGAAGCCCAAGGCATGGTTCAATCTTGGAAGGCCAGCTATGAGGGAAATTATCTTGTGGGTGAAAATGCAGGTGATGTTCCCCGATGGGTATGCAGCGAATGTAAAGCGGGGAGCGAGTCTTAATAAATTGAAGATATTTGGTCTCAAGAGTCACGATTGGCACATATGGATTGAGTGGGTAATGCCGGTGATGTTGCGTGGCTTCATCCCTGTGGATGAATGGCTAGTACTGGCAGAACTCAGCTATTTCTTCCGTGTTCTTTGTGCGAAAGAACTATCGCCTGGCGTGCTAGAAGAAATGGAAGAGTTGGCGCCAGAGTTGATCTACAAGTTAGAGAAGATCTTTCCACCAGGCTTCTTTAGTCGAATGCAGCATTTGATTTTGCATCTCCCGACAGAGGCAAGATTGGGGGGGGGCGTGCAAAATCATTGGTGCTACCCAACTGAGAGGATGCAGAAGACGCTTCGAGAAAAATGTAAAACTAAACGTAGAATTGAAGCATCTATGGCTGAGGCATTCATCACTGAGGAGGCGGCAAACTTCGTGACAGCACACTACGAAACCAAAAATCGTCATTTGCATAATCCGAAGCCTCGGTACAATGCTGACAAGCCTAAAAAGGGTGGATCCAACCTCAGCCTATTCAAAGGCAATCTCGCACCAGCCAGTGTTTTAAAATCCAGTATCTTTGGATAATGAAGCATGGCGGACCATTTCATTGTATATCTTCAACAACCTGATAGAAGTGCGGCCGTACATCGAGTAAGTTCTCGGTACATTGTTTCGCAACTTCTATTTCCTTTGAACTGCTCTTATTCCTGGATATTTCATACAGTCAATACGTCGCCCTATTCTCGTATGGAGCGGTGATCCAAAAGGATTCCGTCGAAGAGTATGAGCTTCTCGCAAAGCAAGGAGGCGGCTATCCCGGTTTCATCTCTTGGTTCAAACAAACGGTAAATTCTATTAGACAATTTCATTTCATTCGCTAATTTGTGCGTAATGCAACAATCCTTTCATATTAAACTTGTAGGCTAATTCAGAGTCTATGGACGCGAATTGAGACAAGTCGCTAATGGTTTTGACTATAAGGTCCGTTCATTTGACAAATACAACATCAACGGGTATCGTTTTGTACCTATGGCAAAGAGCTATCTATGGCGACGAAAGTCTACAAATTGTTGTGTATACGCTATCGCGAAGGAGGTACCGAGTATTATGGGAGAGTTGAAGCAATTTATCAACTTCTATTCTATGGTGAAAATCCACCAATGTCGTAGTCTTCAAATGTTATTGGTTTCAGCCAAGGAGACTAGAAGGACTCATGAACATATAGGGCTAGTTGAAATCAACCAAAGCACCCATTTAGATGTTCCGATGTATATATTATGGCTCAACAGGGACCCAAGTATTCTATCTACCCGGGCACGCAAAACTAATCCAAATCTGAAAGGTTGGGATGTCGTTTATGAAGTGCCGCCACGTGCTAGACTATCTCCCCAAAGGAAGAGGATTATGAACCTCACATTAACCTGCACACATATGAAGGAGAATTCTTCCAAGAGACACGTCTTTCCAAAAAGCGTTTCAAGAACGGTATACTTCACCCCAAAACATTGAAGTAGACAATGACGGTGAATCCCACATCACCCGGAGGAGGAACAAGAAGAGCGGAACAAGAAGAGGTTATGCTGCGGAAGACCTCTCAATGCTTGACCGATTATGTAAAGGTGGCCTTCCACATGTTGATGCCACTGAACCCTATGAGCCCGTCATTAATTATAGTGATGATGATGATTATGCATTTATTGATGATACTGATCAAGATTATTAGTAGTGTCAGGTATTCAATTTTTTTATGTTGTACTTGATGATGATACACTTAAGTGATATGCATATTATTATTCATGTTGGTATTTTTTTATGTTGTACTAATTTCGTTTACTCTTTGTCATGGCGGTGTTGAAAGATGGAAGGGAGCCGATCGAGGCCAAGGACAACGTGCCCAAATTGAAGGTGTGCCACACCATCAAGGTAGCTCAGCTTATATCGGTTCAGGCGGAATTGGGTAATGTGGTTTGCTTCATGATTAATGCAATTCATTCATCATGCTAGCTTGAGCCCTTTAATTACTAATTTACTTTGTTTCTCTCTTTCGGGCATGCTACAATAAGACGGATAAGGTGCGGAGGGTACGACACATGTGCCATGGCCCACACTGCCTCTTACAAGCAAGTCAAGGGAAGGCGAGGAAAGGGAGGAGTTTAACCAGCGGATCCCCTACAATCGAGGCGGTGATGATATCTAGTGGCGGGAGGTCCCATGGCTCCATAGCCATTGATCCAGAGATTGCTCCTGAGACCACGGTGAGTTTAATTTGAATGGACGTTACTTGCTAGTCTTAACATTTGAGTGTCATCATGCTAACGAAACATTGGAATGATCTTTGGTGCAGCGTAACTCCACACAAGCATCACACGATCCTTCTCCAGCTACTGGCATGAGCCAGCCCGCTCCCACACCTCCATGATCAAGGTAAGTTTCTCTAGTTTTTTGCTTAACAAATGCATAAAGACCTAGACTTAGCTTTATTTCATCCAATATGCTTACCTTAATGACCTAGAGTTAGCTTCTTTTCCTGCAAAATGACTTAATAAGCTTACCAACCTCCAAAACCAGCCATTTTACCTAAGTTAGCCCTAAAACGATCTATACTTAGCTTTGATTCCTCCAAAATGACCTAAGTTAGTTATAATATGCTTAGTTAACTAGGTTTGCTCAATAATGACATGTACTTACCGTACTTATGTAAAAAAGGGCATAATTAGCTTAGTTAGCTCATAAACGATCCATTTTACCTACATTAGCTCTAAAATGATGCATTTTACCTAAGTTAGCTCATAAACGATCCATTTCACCTAAGTTACCTCACAAACGATGGCGTGCTTCTTCTTCTAGTCTTCTTCTTCTAGTCACCTTTTATTAACTTTCTTATTTGCCATTTTGCAGATTTCATTCACTTCTCGGAAGCTAGCTTGCTATGGAGTGCTTGTTTTTTATTTCATTCTCTTCTAGTATTCTTCTAATAGTTGCAACTTATGTGTATGCTACGATGGAACTTGCTATCTTGATGAAACTTTGCATTGTAATATGTATGTGCAACCTCCTAATGGTTGCAACTTATGTGTATGTGCAACTTGCTACGTATGAGTGGATGGAACTATATATGTATGTGCGATGAAACTTATGTGTTGTTAAATAGCCTGTGAAATATATCTATATATGTCATATATATTTCTGTGAAAATTGTTGGATTAAAAAACAGAAAAAAGAGACAATATGCAGGCTCTTTGTCTGTCCGCCATCGACAACAAAGGGCTCTTTGCCATCGCAGCGGACGGCAAAGAGGCCACGTGGCGACACACTGTGCTTCTGGGAGGTGACCTATTTTGTCGGTTTATAACAAATGGTCGACGGCAAAGAGGAAAAAAACTTTGCCTACAGCGGCGGACGGCAAAGAGGAAAAAAACTTTGCCTACAGCGGCGGACGGCAAAGGCTTGCCGTTAACCACCTAACGGAGTAACAGCGCAATAATTGCCTTCAGCATTCTTTACCGTTGGCAGCTGATGGCAAAGGACCCTTTGCCGTCAGCTGCCCGAAGCGGACGGCAATGTAGCTCTTTGCCGTCCCTTACATTGCCGTCCACTTTTGCCGTCCGCGGACGATGGCAAAGACCTTTGCCGTCCGCCATCCATGCCTTTGCCGTCCGCCGTGGCAGATGGCAAAGTAGCAGATTCCTGTAGTGTTTGGAAAGTAGCATCATACACGGTAAATAGACAGATGAATCTCATCTTGGAAACTGCAGAAGCGAAAGGCAAATGTTGAGCCTTCAGTGATGTTGAATGTCCTTGCAACTTTAGGCCAGTGGCTATGGATAATTGCCCGCCCAACCTTCGTCCTCTTCAGCAAGACTTCAATATTGTACCATGGGTGTTGAATGAATACCTTCCTCACCTCTTGACCATGCAGGTGGTTTGAGAGGTAATCATCAGTGAACTGTTTTGAAAAGTACTGAAAACAAAGATATGCAAACAAGGTAAAAGAGTTAGTACCATCCTATAGTTGACTGATGGCGCAAGGGGTAAAAACAAGGTAAAAGAGTTAGTACCATCCTATAGTTGATTGATGTCTTCTTCATTATGCAAACAAATATCTTGCTGTTATTCTTCGCAAGTTTCTTCATCCTAACAATCTTTCTGAGTTTCTTAACTTGACTGATATTCATGGACATCTAATTTCCCCATATGCAAAATGGTTCGAACAATGGGTCTAAGTCTCTGATAGCAGGACCTACATGTGCAAGAACAAATTGTAAGAAATCTAAATATTAGAATGATTCCTGCAACTGCACAATAATGTGCTATTAGGCAAAGGACCATGCTTACCAAACCTCGATGGTAAACCGCAGTGTCTCCCATTGTTTCCCTGCAACACACATAAGGAAGATCTTGATCAGGTTAACTGAGAGTTGTCATACTATCAGTAGAATATGTATTGAGTACAACCAAATTTGATTTATTTCACATGCGTAACATTAATTTTTTTTACCCACAACAAATGAAAATCAAATTGTAGAACTGAACCAAACAGTTAAATGGACATCAGACCAAATGAACCAAAATAGTTAACTAAGCATGACATTGAAGAATAGAACCATGTACTAGAAGATAAGACAGTTAACAAAACAAAGAATTCTTGAGAACACTACTACGAAATGTAGCAATTGTTGGACCAAACTGTTAACTAAACATTACATTTTAGAGGACCAAAGTGGTAACTGAACATTACATTTTAGAGGACCAAACTATAAACTAAACATCAGATTGCATATTAACATTACAGAGGACAAATCACTAGAAGGCATTAGCGGTGGCCTCAAGAAAATAGCATGAACTATATTTTAAAGTAGACAACCGCATGGTGGTGTCGACGGTGGCCTCGAAGACGAGGTGATCCTCCAAGATCTGGCAGTCAGCACGCATGGGAGCCATAGCGACCTCGTGCATGCGTGCGGCCACGATTTGCTTCTCCGATGCCAGATGCTACTGAGCTCCATGGTATACTGCGTGCAAAATGGCTATGGGCGGCGCTTAATTGGAGGAGGAGGACAGTGATTTCGGCGAAAGGTGTCGCGCCGTCGGTCGGGGCATGTGGGATGGGAAAGGAGGAGGATGGTGTGGGTGGGGTGTGGATTACCTGACCATATCGACGAGGCCGCGTAGCAAGAAGAATGGTCAGCTGCGAGGATGCCGCGCAACAAGAAGAAGGGTCGCCGGTGAGGAGGCGGCGCTGCAAGAAGAAGGGTCACCAGCGAGGAGGCGGCGCTGCAAGAAGAAGGATAGCCGGCGAGGAGGTGGCGCTACAAGAAGAAGGGTCGCCGGCGAGGAGGTTGAGTTGCCAGTAAGCAGTAGTGAAGGTTTGAACCTGGAAAGCAAGGAGGAACAGTGGAAATGTGTCTTTTGGTGGGAGGGAGGGGGAGGGGAGATAGATATTTTCGCGGGGGCAAAAAAATTTCGCTCAGTGCCGCGAGGAACTGACGAGCAAGTGTGGTTCAAGCAGGGGCGATGGACTGTAGACGATGAAGCTTCCTGTGTAAGCCAGACAAGACGGTGCGCCAAGATATTTTATATCGCATCCCACACGATTCTTTGTAGTAAACTGTTTGTGGTATACCTGATTTTTTAATTATGTTTTGAAAGACAAAATGATGCTACGGAGGAAAGGATGGTGTTTGAATTACTAGAACATTTATGTACAGTGAACATGCAACTACATGAGTATCGTGTTTAAATTTGGAATTATTCGGGGGTCCATTTGACATTTTTATGGATTAATTGAGTTTCTTGGCATTTAATGTGCATACTTCAAATTTCAACTACAAGCACATGCTCCAATGCCTGAAAGTTTGTTGAAAAATCACATGTGTGTCTTTGGGTGAATTTATAGGTCTCATGCAAGAAATGGGAATGAAATTCAAACATCTGGGCGTTGTGGCTCGGTCGGGAACATTGAGAAACTTGGTTTTTAAATTCCTGGAAATTCAAAACTCACCTGAAAATCATGAAACTTGGCATGGTGTCATGTCATGGCACCAACATGTTCTGGTAAAAAAGTTGGCCGCATTTGGACAAGTTTTGGGTATAAGCTTCTTGCAAACCGGAGCTTCTCTCGAGAAGACTCGTGGTTCCCGAGGGGGGACGTGTCACCTTTGTATTCAAAATGATATACGCTGCCTCCCCCCTTATTATTTTACAGAGGCAACATAGAACTATATGAGTGTCATGTTAAATTTTGGAATTATTCCGGGTTCGTTTGGACTTTCTTATACATTAATTGAATTTTTGGTCATTTAATATGCATAATTCAAATTTGAACTACAAGCACATGCTGCAATGCACCAAAGTTGGTTGAAAAATTACATGTGTGTCCTTGGGTGAATTCCTAGGTCCCATGCAAGAAATGGAAATGAAATTCAAACATCTGGGCATGGTGGCTCAGCCGGAAAGATTGAGAAACTTGGTTTTTTAATTGATGTAAATCCAAAACACGTGTGAAAATCATGAAACTTGGCATGGTGTCATGACATGGCACCAACATGCTGTGGTAAGTTTTTTGACTGAGACAAGCTTTGGTATAAGCTTCTTGCAATCCGGAGCTTCTCTCAAGAAGCCTCGTGGTTCCGAGAGGAACATGTCACCTCCGTGTGCGAAACGACATACGTACACTGCCTTCTCCCGCCTTAATTTTTTACACAGGCAGATTAGACCAAATATAAGTATCGTGCTAATTTTTTTAATTATTCCGGGTTCGTTTGTCCTTTTTATACATAAATTGAATTTCTGGTCATTTAATGCGCATAATTCAAATTTGAACTACAAACACATGCTCTAGTGCACCAAAGTTTGTTGAAAAATCACATGTGTGTCCTTGGGTGAATTTCTAGGTCCCATGCAAGAAATGAGAATGAAATTCAAACATCTGGGCGTCGTGGCTCGGCCGGAAAGATTGAGAAACTTGTTTTTTTAATTCATGTAAATCCAAAACACACCTGAAAATCATGAAACTTGGCATGATGTCATGACATGGCACCAACATGTTGCGGTATTTTTTTTGGCCGAACTGGGACAAGCTTTGGTATAAGCTTCTTGCAAACGGAGCTTCTCTCAAGAAGGCTCGTGGTTCCGAGAGGGAACGTGTCACCTCCGTTTGTGAAATGACATACGTACACTGCCTTCTCCCGCCTTAATTTGTTTACACACGCACATTAGACCAACTAGAAGTATCATGGAGAATTTTGGAATTATTCCGGGTTTGTTTGGCCTTTTTTATACACTAATTGAATTTCTGGGCATTTAATGTGCATAATTAAAATTTGAACTACAAGCACATGCTCCAATGCACCAAAGTTGGTTGAAAAATCACATGTGTGTCCTTGGGTGAATTTCTAGGTCCCATGCAAGAAATGGGAATGAAATTCAAACATCTGGGCGTCGTGGCTCGGCCGGAAAGATTGAGAAACTTGTTTTTTTAATTGATGTAAATCAAAAACACGCCTAAAAATCATGAAACTTGGCATGGTGTCATGACATTGCACCAACATGCTCTGGTAATTTCTTTGGCCGAATTGGGACAAGCTTTGCTATAAGCTTCTTGCAAACCGGAGCTTCTCTCAAGAAGGCTCGTGGTTCTGAGAGGGAACGTGTCACCTCCGTGTGCGAAATGACATACATACAGTGCCTTCTTCCGCCTTAATTTGTTTACACAGGTAGATTAGACCAAATAGAAGTATCGTGCTAAATTTGGAATTATTCCAGGTTTGTTTTGCCTTTGTTATACATCAATTGAATTTCTGGGCATTTAATGTGCATAATTCAAATTTGAACTACAAGCACATGCTCTAGTGCACCAAAGTTGGTTGAAAAATCACATGTGTGTCCTTGGATGAATTTCTAGGTCCCATGCAAGAAATGAGAATGAAATTCAAACATTTGGGTGTCGTGGCTCGACCGGAAATATTGAGAAACTTTGTTTTTTAATTCTTGTAAATCCAAAACACGCCTGAAAATCATGAAACTTGGCATGGTGTCATGACATGGCACCAACATGCTGTGGTATTTTTTCTGTCCGAGTTGCAAAGGCGCACACATTAAAAATCAACAAAGTCATTTTCGAACAAGTGTTGTCACGTTACAAATCGGAAACACAACTATTATTGAAACCGTGGGCGTTCTACTTACCAATTACGTGCCGCCACGCGTCCCTTTTTTATTGGCTAGGAGGTGTCGTGCGGGGTAGCTATTTGAGTACGGGAGGCGTGTGATCAGACCCCTGCGCGTGCTCATCAGGAGGAGAGCCCTTTGACCTCTATCCGCCGTGCACCTCCCTCCCAATGTCTCCATTAATGGCGCCCGAGCCCCTATTTCATGGTGTGGCTATGTCTCACTGGACTGAGATTTAAGAGAGAAAAGTGAAAATCTGAAAAATAAAGTTTTGCATGGATCTTGATGTAAGATCTGATGGACCTATATAGCATCAACTGTGACTTATAGCAAGCATGATGAATATAAGGGCGATGACAGTGGATAATAATTGTCTTACATATCTAGGAAGATAACTAAAAAAGCCACATGCGGCTACGCCCGAAATACACAAGGGCAAAAGAAGAAGGAAGGCGCATACAACGATCTGTCTCGCTGATCTCTACTTTCTTGATGTGCTGCAGGTCGCGAAGACTAGTTCTCGCGGCAAGCGGCGATGATCTCTTTCATCAGTTTCATGTCCTTAATACGTTGCTCGGAAGCAACCGCAGATTCCACCACCAGCCTTTCGCGCTCGATGCGAAGCATGGCATTCTCATCCATATGTTTCTTGACGATGACGCCCGTCCTCTTCAACAAGGCAGTGGTCTCCTCCGCCTGCTCCGCCCTTTCGGCGATCTTCACCCTCAGCAGGTCGTGCTCAGCCCGGAGTTGTTCAAACAAGGCATTCACCTCGTCCTGCAGCTTCATCCAACCGTAGATTTGATCCATATGGCTATGGACGATCACATGGATGCGCTTGTAAGAGTCCTCGCCTGTCTGTGAGAGATTTTCCCAGGCCGCCGCAGCACGGGAGGACATCCCTATTGCATTAGCGGCACGGCAGGACATCTCTGCTACTTCCGCGGTGCGGCCGGACTAGTGTGCTGCATCGATGGCGCGGCAGGACCTCCGTGCTGCTTCGGCGGCGCGGCGGGACATGTCGGCTGCTTTCGCGACTAAGCGAGACATCTCTCGTGCTTCCGCTTCCATGCTCGCCTCTCCGTGGTGGTAATCTCTCAATCGAGAACTCAATCTGGCCATGGCAGACGCAAGAGAACGATGCTGAGTGACTTGTTTGCTTTTGGGGATGAGAAGTCGAGGAAGGAATGTGGAGTCATCTTGGCATAGTACAGTATTTATAACCAAGTACTAATACGCTCCTAAGTGGGAAACCATTTAGGTTTTGATCGGTGTGAACATGTTTGCAATTTGGAAGGTGACGGGACGCAGGCTCAAAATTTATTGACGGTTCTATAATTTCTAAGTGCAGCACTATTCTCGGACGACATAACGTGGGCACGCTTTCTTGGCCGCGTACGTGGCGTTTGGTTCACAACAATAGGCAATGTCAGCACACGTCTTGTTCCAAGAACCATGCGCGCTCGTTATTACCATCATGCATGCTTCTTTTAATTAGAATGTGTGCCCGTCTAGTCCACACACGGTGATCTGTCTAACTGTTTCTGTTTGTTGTCGCTAATCGCAAACAGCATGCATGTGAAGTGTATGCCATCAATCGCACACACCTTTGATCTGGCTGACTGTTTCTGTTCTGTTGCCTAATGGCAAATAGTTAGTCCTTTTGAAGCATATGCCCTCAACCGCACACACCTTTATCTAGCTGTACGTTTCTGTTGTTCCGCCTCATCACAAACAGTTAATCCGATTGAACTGTATGTCATATACTGCACACGCCTTCATCTGGTTGCCCGTTTCCGTTCTTCTTCCTCATTGCAAAGAGTTCATTGAAATGAACCATATGTCGTGCATCGCACACACAACTAATATCTGAAACGTGTTTGATGCATCCATCGTCGCAAACATTTTGCACATTTTTGGCGGTTTTCTTACACCACCGTTTTCGATTATTGCATCGCACATAGTTTCTCGAAGGGTCTCTGATCGTAGTGTCGCGTTAGCAGCATCCTGCAGTAGTGAAGGGAGCACGGGGAGGAGCGGGCGCGCTCGTTGATGACGAGGGCGCCGCTGCGGGTGTGGCGCGCGGTGCCTCCTTCGGCTCTGGCTTGACGGGGTGGAGAGCCGGCGAGCCGGAGGAGAGCGAGCCAGAGCCCGACGACGAGGACGTCGGCTCCATTCCCCGCGGCATCCAGGAGCTGCCATGGCGGTGAGAGAAGGACGGCCGCCCCGGATACTCGAGGCATGACACACTGCTGGTGTCGATGTGGTCGAGGACGGCCTCGAGGGTGCGGCCTAGCATGTCCCACCACTGGCGCCGCCCTTCGGCGTTGAGGCGGCCGCGGGGGATGATGCCGTTGACGGAGGTGATCTGCTCTTGGTGGTGACGCTCGAAGTACATCATCCACAGTGTTTCGCTGTCGATGGCGTACCTCGGCTCATTCTGCTGCTCCTCCGTCAGGGACGAGTGGATGCGGGCGATCTCGGCCTGCCGGGCCGCCCCTTCGGGCACTGGTGGCACCGGGACGCTGCCGGCGCTCAGCCTCCACACCCCCGGCACACGCATGTTTGGGGGCGCCGGATACTCGGCCTCGTAGATGGCCAATCGAGTTGGCGCGCAGTGTGAAGCCGCCGAATACGAAGATTTGGCCGGGGAGAAAAGTCTCCCTCAAGGCGGTATTGTTGTAGATGATCGATGGAGCCATCGAGCCTTCTAGCGACAACACAGTGGAACTCTCAATGAAAGCACCAATGTCCGTGTCAAAACCGGCAGATCTCGGGTAGGGGGTCCCAAACTATGCGTCTAAGGATCGAAGGTAATAGGAGACAGGGGACACGATGTTTACCCAGGTTCGGGCCCTCTTGATGGAGGTAATACCCTACTTCCTGCTTGATTGACTTTGATGAGTATGGGGGTTACAAGAGTTGATCTACCTCGAGATCGTAATGGCTAAACCCTAGATGTCTAGCCTGTATGACTATGATTGCCCCTAAGGACTATGCCCTCCGGTTTATATAGGCACTGGAGGGGACTAGGGTTGTACAAAGTCGGTTTATAGAGGAAGGAAACTATACATTCGGACGCCAAGATTACCATCCACGCAAAGGAGACTCCCATCCAGACATAGGAGAAGGCCTTCTATCTTGTATCTTCACGGCCCATCAATCCGGCCCATGTCACATAGGTCGTCTCCCCGAGGACCCCATAGTAAAGGACTCCCTCAGTAGCCCCTGAACCGGGCTTCAATGATGATGTATCCGGCGTGCAGATTGTCTTCGGCATTGCAAGGCGGGTTCCTTCCCCGAATACTCCAAAGCAGTCCTCCGCACATAATAATTGTATCCGGCTCCGTTTACTAATCACAACCTTAAGTTGTAAGGGAAAAAACACTCAAAACAAAGTAAGTCGCGTCCATGGGCGACTTTTTCAGTGAGGCATTATGTCCTGGCCTTGTTATTATTCTGAACCGTTTTACAGCCCTCGCTTCGTGTTTCGAGGCATGGTCATTGACACATCTTGTCAAAGCAGAGATCGTGTTCTCTTATCACGGGATTCTCATCAATATGGGTTTGGGTAATCCAACCGTGCCGTTCACACGAACCCTTGGCAATAGGCATGTTTTAAGGCTTATGAGGGGGCACTTGATATCCACTTCCTTTATAAGAAGATAAGGATCCGTATTTTTACCCCACGCCTTCCTCCTCCTTAGCCCATCTGCCCTTCGAGCTCTAGCGCCCAAGTTCCAATCTTTTCCATTGCCACCAAACACCCTAGCCATGTTTGGATCTGGAGCACAAGGCAAGTGGATGGCTTCCTCTGTTACAGAGGAGAACATCAAGGAACTCCGGAAAGTGCGGTACTTAGCCACGGACATAATCCACCGGCTCCCTACCAAGAAGCAGATCATTCCCACCCCAGAGCCTAATGAGAGGGTAGTGTTCATTCCCCATTTCCTTCACGGACTAGGGTTTCCCCTTCATCCTTTCATCCGCGGTCTCATGTTTTACTATGGGTTAGATTTCCATGATCTAGCCCCAAATTCCTTCCTCAATATTTCGGTGTTTATCATTGTGTGCGAGGCATTCCTCCGCATTCCCCCCACTTTGGCCTGTGGCGAAGCCGAAGGTGGTCGACAGTCAACACGTGGAGTGCGGCAGTGCCATGGTGAGCAAGATTCCCAACGTCACCTAGCCCAAGGGGACCTTTGTGGAGACCGTCAAAGGGTGGCAGCAGGGGTGGTTCTACGTCACGGTACCCCGTGATGCCACATGGGCCGCCGCTCCCGAGTTCAAGTCCGGGCCCCCGATGAGGCTTACATCCTGGCTCAATAAGGGCCTAGATTGAGAGCCGTCCGACAAGGTGACGATGCTGCAGAGTCGCGTCAAGGGCATGATAAACAAGAACACCAGTTTTGCCAGCGTGATCCAGGTGTTGCTTTTTCACCGGATTCTCCCTTGCCAACACCGGACTCCATATATGTGGGAGTTCAACCCGGCCAGTCCTCGGACCTTGCAGTGGTTCTTCAGCACATAGCACGAAGACATATGGAAGCTGCTTTTCAAGGCTCAGAAGTTGTGGCTGGAGACGACCGAAGACCTTCGCCTCAACTGTACTCATCCGGCCACTCCCGTAAGTTTTATGATGACCTCAATTTGTAAATCCAAGGAATATACTAAGCTTTCCATTCTCCCCATAGGGCTGGACAAAGAAGACGGAGCGGATCGAATGCCCTGCTCCGCTGCCCGAAGACTCAACCACTCCTCTATTGACGAGGATGCTGGTGCATGTGCCGTATCAGGCGCCAGAAAAGAAGGCCAAGAAGAAGAGCAAGGACACCAGAGGTGGCCTCCGTAGTAAGGGTTCTTCGGACGTCATGTCCGAAGACATCGAGACTCTCTCCTCTCATGACGAAGATGAAGAGGAGGAAGAGAGCAACTCTGCCCTTAAGGGGGGAAAGAAGAAAAGGGCGGCTTCCATGGATCTAGAGGCGGAGGCATCCAAGAAGGGGAAACTCTCCCTTTCGGATGATTCTGAAACGGATGCCGACGCCATCCCCGAGTGGCACCCCAGGCCGAAGCCCCTGGCCGGATTGTAAGTATCCAAAGACACCGTTCATATATCCGGTTTTATGCCTTGTGGTTCTAATACGTTAAATTGCTCGTTGCAGTCTGTCTCGCGATCTCCCCCAACGATCATCGTCCTCTGGGAATTCGATGGGGCCGAACATGATGGAGAGCGAGTCGCCTCCGCAAGCCTCTCCACCCACCGCTACGGACAATACCGAAGTGTTGTCCCGAAGAACCTCTCTAGGTCATGGGGAGGTGCGGGAGGTCGTGAAGGTGGTGATGGAGGGTAATACCTCTGTTGCCGAAAAGAGGGGGAACTGACCCCCATAGAGACCAGCGGCGGGGGCCATGCCCAATTCGGTCCCCAACCGAATATTATCCCGGAGATCCATACGGCTCCGGAATCGGGCGAGCAGCCTCCTGCGAGAGAAGGGGGCATGCCATCTCCACCAACGTCCTCTATCAATTCGGAGGCGTCGGGCACTTTGGTGGAAGCGCTTCAGAGTGCTTCCATTGTGGAGCGACACCGTACCCTTATGGGTACGGTGGTTGAAAAGGTTCGGTCCGCTAAAAACGGATTGAATGAAGCCTATACCAGCCTTTTAACAGGCTTTGAGGTATGTGACGAAATATATTTTTGGCTGCTTGCAAAAGGAATGCCTGTGTATAGGTAGTAGCCCCTAAGACTCTGTTCGGCGTTCGCAAAGAAAGGTTGAACATAGGATCGAATAATTCTTCGCAGGCGATAACATATATGTCTATTTTGATGAACAAGCTTCGATGCTAGCGGCAACCTCCCGCGCCACTGAAGTGTCCGAACTAAAGCGGAAGTTGGAGGAAAAGCAAGGTATGCGATACCGAAGCATATCTGAAATGATATGAGTTCCGACTTGTTATCTAAATGAGTCTAATGATTACGCATATAGTTGACGCGTCTGAGGTCGAGGCCCTCAAGAGCATGTTGGCCAAGGCCAAGCAGGAGGCGGGAGAGGAATGAGCCGCCTGCCTAAAGCATGAAGCAAGGTTGGATGAAGTCCAACAAGAGATCAAGGATGCTATAAGCAAATGCGAGTCCTTGGAGCGTAAGGTGTAGGATCGATACTCCGAACTTGCTACGACACTCTAAAGTGCAAAGGAGGCTCGGGTTGAACCCAAGGCACCTGTCGGGAGATCCGAGAGGCAAAACAGATCGCGGTGGGTAAGGCCTTTAATATGCAGAGCAAATTTGTAAGGAGAAAGTACACCTTACTGACCCGCATTGTGAGTTCTCCAGGAGTGTTTGTGGATCTACCCCGGAGTATTGCTGATGCTACGGATTTCTTCCGAGCCAAAGAGGGGAGCTCAATGGAGAAGCTGTTCTGGTCGCAATACCTCGTGCCAGAGCATCCAGTGCCCCTCAGTGATCAGCTGAAACAACTGACCGAACTGCATAGGGTGGCCGAACTGGCCATGAAGGATGTTATAGTCCGTCTTTGGCCAGCCGAACCCATACCCAGCAGCTACTTTGGGATTGTGAAGCGGCTAGTCGATGCCTGCCCTCGGCTTGATGCTATAAAGCGGTCAGTCTGTATCGAGGGTGCCCGGATGGCCTTCGCCTGTGTCAAGGTGCAGTGGGCGAAGATGAATGCCACCAATCTTGCAACCGAGGGACCGCCCGCAGGCAAGGAGCACCATACGCCGGAGCGGTATTTCGACGACGTCCTTGAAGGATCCCGTATTGTAGAGGGCCAGTGCTTGAAGGACACTATTTTCGAATGAATGTATCTGTGTTGCTCGAACTCTTTATTATGAAAACAAGGCTTTTGTATAATATTTTTCTTGTTTCATCTGAAATTATTTTCCCTCCGTTGCGGCCGTTTACTGAATTTGAGAGTTGGCCAGTCGTCGGCTTCAGCCCCCCGCGTAGATAATACGGGGGTGTTCAGAACAACACAAAAACACACTTAACCCAACGACTTGGTCCTTGAAGGAGGTGTTAGTGCAGCGAACCAGGCAATCAGACTATGCGGCTTTATCACTATCACTTAGCCACAGGAGTTTGACAATAAGATTGTAGGCGTAGCCCCTGGTATTGTTCGGTTATCCGAACTTGGTTGCTGTACACGATGGACCAGGTGAAGACCGGTCCTTCGTGTGACACGGAAAAATCGCAAGAGATTTATACTTAGTCACCGCATAAGTGACCAGCTCTCACCGCATCATGACAGTCAGTTTTCGGGTTTCTCTACTAATGTGTTTATCCGGATGAACCAGAAACACAATCACAGTAGTTCTCCATTTACTTCCTTAGCCAAACAATCAGAACGTAAGGTAGTAACCACAGGAGCCGGGCAACCCAGCTATTTACCCAAGACATGATTCGGAGCCAAGGCATATAATGCTATATTCGGGACGCCAAATTGAACTATAGAAGTGTTCGGACTTATGTTATTTTTAAGGAATGTACGTGGCTGAATGGAGCCCCTGGCGATTTAAGTCGTGCCGAGGTGTACATGACGATCAGACAAAGAAAAAGAGGGAATGCAGATTAGGAAATAAGCAAGTACCGAATAGGTTGGGCAAAAAATTGTTTCCATTATAGTCTGATTGATACGTCAAAACGTATTTGTAAAGATGATGCTATAAGCATTGAGGCTATTTTACAAGCCGAGCACAAGGGAAAATTGTGCACAGATACTAAAAAAGGAAGAGGCGATCTTTGAAGATCCTTGAGATACTCTGCCGTACATCCGCGCTTCTTTTTGTCTTGGTGTTTGATCCTTTGAGAGGATCAATGATCGGGTTTTCTGAAGGGGCCAGGAATAAGGGGCCCTTGGCACCATCAAATGGTGATGTGGGTTTTAAGGAACCTGAAAAAAAAGAAAATGAAAATAAGGAGAAAGGGGGTAAGAGGGTGCAGGTAGGGTCGAGCCGTATTGTGGACTTTATCTTTGATATGCCTCCATCTTTGCCCATGGTATCTTTAGTGCGTAGTTATGTGCACGCGGTACATATGCCGTAGTTTGGTTGGGGCTGAGACAGAGGCCGAATTGCTAATCGAGCTCCTGACGAGCTGGACTGTCGTTCTGCGGGGTAGTCCGGACTCGTTTGACAGGGTCTGGGGGCTTGACTGCCCATGTAGCATTTGGCTTGATAAGGCCAACCTGTACTTCTGCTGCGAGGGCCGCAATGTGTTCCTCAGTACGGAGGGAGCGATCCATGTTTCCATGGATTGTTATAATACCGTGTGGTCCTGGCATGAGTTTTAGATAGGCATAGTGCGGGACCGCATTGAAGCAGGCGAACGCAGTTCGTCCGAGCAGTGCGTGATAGCCACTGCAGAAAGGGACAATGTCGAAGATCAAGACTTCGCTTTGGAAGTTGTCCGGCGAACTAAATACGGCCTCCAATGTGATTGAGCCCGTGCAGCGGGCCTCTACACCAGGTATTACTCCTTTAAAGGTAGTTTTGGTGGGCTTGATTCTCGACGAGTCAATACCCATTTTGCAGACTGTGTCCTGATAGAGCAGGTTAAGACTACTGCCGCCGTCCATGAGGACTCTTGTGAGGTGGAATCCATCAATAATTGGGTCGAGGACCAACGCGGCCGAACCTCCATGACGAATATTGGTCGGATGGTCTCTACGATCGAAAGCGATCGGGCATGCTGACCATGGGTTGATTTTGGGGCGACTGGCTCTATCGCATAGACGTCCCTTAATGCTTGCTTGCGCTCCCTCTTGGGGATGTGAGTAATGTATATCATGTTCACCGTTTTGACCTCGGGGGGAAATTTCTTCTGTCCCCCTGTGTTCGGTGGGCGAGGCTCCTCGTCGTCATCCTCGCTGGGCGACCCTTTCCCCTTGTGCTCGGTGTTTAACTTACAGTCCTGTTTAAAGACCCAACAACTTCTGTTGGTATGGTTGGTAGGCTTGTCAGGGGTGCCGTGAATCTGGCAAGGTCGATCGAGTATTCGGTCCAGGCTAGATGAACCATCTTTGTTTCTTTTGAATGGCTTCTTTCGTTGTCCGGATTTGGAGCCACAAAATCCGGCGTTGACCGTCGTGTCTTCGGCATTGTCATTGTTGCTCTGATGCTTGTTTTTGTTGCGTCGAGGCCTGCCGTTGTTGTTTCTGGCTTTAGAAGTGCCAGGGTCGCTGGTACTGTTGCTGCTACGGGCTAGCCATCTATCTTCGCGTGTGCAAAAGCGGGTCATGAGTGCTGTGAGGGCTGCCATGGACTTCGGCTTCTCTTGGCCGAGGTGTCGGGCGAGCCATTCATCACGACTGCTGTGTTTAAAGGCTGCTAGAGCCTCAGCATCCGCACAATCAACAATTTGGTTCTTTTTAATTAGGAACCTGGTCCAGAATTTTCTGGCTGACTCTACAGGTTGCTGGACTATGTGACTGAGGTCATTGGCGTCCGGGCGCCGGATATAAGTGCCTTGGAAGTTGTCTCTAAAGGCATCCTCCAAGTCTTCCCAGCTTCCTATAGAGTTTTCCGGGAGGCTGTTTAACCAGTGCCGAGCTGGTCCCTTGAGTTTTAGGGGGAGGTATTTGATGGCGTGTAAATCATCACCGCGAGCCATGTGAATGTGGAGAAGAAAGTCTTCAATCCATACTGCGGGATCTGTTGTAACATCATATGATTCAATGTTCACGGGTTTAAACCCTTCCGGGAACTGGTGCTCCATTACCTCATCGGTGAAGCATAGGGGGTGTGCGCCGCCTCTATATTGGGCAACGTCACGACGCAGTTCAGATGGAGTCCGTATGCGGTTTTCGGCCCGGGTGAAGTTGTGCTTGTCGCGCCAGGCCTGATGGCCATCTTCTCGTGCTGGGGCACGCCCCCTTGATCCATAGATTGATCTGGTCTAACCGGCTCTATTATCTAGGTCCTGTTGTAGGTCATAAGTGTATCCTGTAGCCGCTGTCTCTCTGCCTTTATGGCGGGGTGGTGCAGGCTGGTGTTCGGCTTGAGTTGCCGCTCTGTCCCGGCCACGTGGTGGTCGGTCAGGTCCGTCGGCAACATTACGCATTGGCAGTATAGGCTCTGGGGCGTCATCGTCGAATTGAGGTAGTAGCTTGCGCTTCGGGTAACTCTTAGTTGGGCGTTCGAGGCTGTATTCCTCGGCTGCCAGGACATTAGTCCATCTGTCATTGAGCAAATCCTGATCATCTTGAAGCTGCTGCTGCTTCTTTTTCAGGCTTCTTGCCGTGGCTATTAGCCGGCGCTTAAAGCGCTCTTATTCGAGGGGTTTCTCTGGTATGATGAAGTCTTCGTCGCCGAGGCTCTCATCCTCTTCGGAGATCGGTAGGTAATTACTATGCTCCGAGCCCTCGTTCCCGACAGGATCGTCGGGGTTAACTTGCCCATCCTCCCAATCATCCTGTTCGGATGTTGGCTTGCTACGTCTTGAGCTTGCGTTGGTTTTCCTTGAAGAGGAAAGGGTGATCTAGCAAAGTAGCGTAAGTATTTCCCTCAGTTTTTGAGAACCAAGGTATCAATCCAGTAGGAGGCTCCTCAAAAGTCCCACACACCTACACAAACAAACAAGAACCTCGCAACAAACGCAATAAAGGAGTTGTCAATCCCTTCACGGCCACTTGCGAAAGTGGGATCTGATAGAGATAATATGATAAGATAAGTATTTTTGGTATTTTTATGATATAGATTGGAAAATAAAAGATGCAAATAAAAGTAGATGGAAAACTTATATGATAAAAGATAGACTCAGGGGCCATTGGTTTCACTACTGGCTTCTCTCAAGATAGCATAAGTATTACGGTGGGTGAACAAATTACTGTCGAGCAATTGATAGAAAAGCGCATAGTTATGAGATTATCTAGCATGATCATGTATATAGGCATCACATCGGTGACAAGTAGATCGAAACGATTCTGCATCTACTACTATTACTCCACACATCGACCGACTCCTACCTGCATCTAGAGTATTAAGTTCATGAAGAACAGAGTAACGCATTAAGAAAGATGACATGATGTAGGGGGATTAACTCATGCAATATGATATAAACCCCATATTTTTATCCTCGATGGCAACAATACAATATGTGTCTTGTTGCCCCTGCTGTCACTGGGAAAGGACACCGCAAGATTGAACCCAAAGCTAAGCACTTCTCCGATTGCAAGAACGATCAATCTAGTAGGCCAAACCAAACGAATAATTCGAAGAGACTTGCAAACATAACTTAATCGCACATAAAAGAATTCAGAGGAGATTCAAATATTTCTCATAGATAAACTTGATCATAAACCCACAATTCATCGGATCTCGACAAACACACCGCAAAAAGAGTTACATCGAATAGATGTCCAAGAAGATCAAGGAGAACTTTGTATTGAGATTCAAAGAGAGAGAAGGAGCCATCTAGCTAATAACTATGGACCCGAAGGTCTGTGGTAAACTACTCACAACTCATCGGAGAGGCCTTGGAGATGATGTAGAGGCCCTCCATGGTCGATTCCCCCTCCGACGGAGCACCGACTAAGGCTCCAAGATGGGATCTCGTGGATACAGAAGGTTGCGATGGTGGAAATAGTTTTTCGTGGTGCTCCTGGATGTTTTTGGGGTACGTGGATATATATAGGAGAAGGAAGTACGTCGGTGGAGCAACGAGGGGCCCACGAGGGTGGGGGCGCGCCCACCCCTAGGGGGCACGCCGGGCACCCTCTTGGCTGCCTCATTTGTTGCTTGACGTCCACTCCAAGTTCCCTGGATTGCGTTTGTTCCATAAAGATTGCTCCCGAAGGTTTCATTCCGTTTGGACTCCGTTTGATATTCCTTTCCTTCGAAACACTGAAATAGGAAAAAAATAGCAATTCGGGCTGGGCCTCCGGTTAGTAGGTTAGTCCCAAAAATGATATAAAAGTGTAGAGTAAAGCCCATAAACATCCAAAACTAGTAATATAATAGGATGGAACAATAAAAAATTATAGATATGTTGGAGACGTATCAAGCATCCCCAAGCTTAATTCTTGCTTGTCCTCGAGTAGGTAAATGATAAAAACAGAATTTTTGATGTGGAATGCTACCTAGCATAATTCTCAATGTAATTTTCTTTATTTTGGCATGATTGTTCAGATCCAAATGATTCAAGATAAAAGCTTATAAAACATAAAAATAGTAATACTTGAAGCATACTGACAAATAATCATGTCTTATCAAAATAGCATAGCCAAAGAAAGCTTATCCCTACAAAATCATATAGTTAGGCCATGCTTCATTTTTCATCACACAAAATACTCCCATAATGCACAACTCCTGTTTCAGCGAAGCAATTGGTTCATACTTTTTAATGCGCTTCAGCTTTTTCAACTCTTACGCAATACACGAGCGTAAGCCATGGACATAGCACTATATGTGGTATATGGTGGTTGTGAAGACAAAAATGGAGAAGATAGTCTCACATCAATTAGGTGTATCAACGGGCTATGGAGATGCCCATTAATAGATATCAATGTGAGTGGGTAGGGATTGCCATGCAACGGATGCACTAGAGCTATACATGTATGAAAGCTCAACAAAAGAAACTAAGTGGGTGTGCATCCAACTTGCTTGCTCACGAAGACCTAGGGCATTTTGAGGAAGCCCATCATTGGAATATACAAGCCAAGTTCTATAATGAAAAATTCCCACTAGTATATGAAAGTGACAACATAGGAGACTCTTATGAAGATCATGATGCTATTTTGAAGCACAAGTGTGGAAAAGAGATAGTAGCATTGTCCCTTCTCTCTTTTTCTCTCATTTTTTATTTTTTTATTTGGTGGGCTTCTTTGGCCTCTTTTTTTTCTTTTTTGTATATGGGCTTCTTTGGTCTCCTTTTTTAATAAAGTCCGAAGTCTCATCCCGACTTGTGGGGGAATCATAGTCTTCATCATCCTTTCCTCACTTGGGACAATGCTCTAATAATGAAGATCATCACACTCTTATTGATTTACAACTCAAGAATTACAACTCAATACTTAGAACAAATTATGACTCTATGTGAATGCCTCCGGCGGTGTACCGGGATATGCAATGAATCAAGAGTGACATGTATGAAAAATTATGAAGGTGGCCTTGCCACAAATACGATGTCAACTACATGATCATGCAAAGAGCAATATGGCAATGATGGAATGTGTCATAATAAACGGAACGGTGGAAAGTTGCATGGCAATATATCCCAGAATGGTATGGAAATGCCATAATAGGTAGGTATGGTGGCTGTTTTGAGGAAGGTAAATAATGGGTGCATGATACCGGCGAAGGTTGCGCGGCATAATAAAGGCTAGCAAAGTGGAAGGGTGAGTGTGCGTATATTCATGGACTCACATTAGTCATAAAGAACTCATATACTTATTGCAAAAGTCTACTTGCCCTCGAAGCAAAGTACTACTACGCATGCTCCGAGGGGAAGGGTTGGTAGGAGTTAACCATCGCGCAATCCCAACCTCCACTCATAAGGAAGACAATTAAAAGAACATCCCATGCAACAAATTTGTCACATAACTTTTACCATACGTGCATGCTACGGGACTTGCCAACTTCAACACAAGTATTTCTCAATTTCATAATTACCCAACTAGCATGACCCTAACATTACCACCTTTATATCTCAAAACAATTATCAAGCATCAAATTGATCATAGTGTTTAATGCACTTTCTATGATAGTTTTTATTATACCCAACTTGGTTCCTCATCATTCTAGGACCAAATTTATAACCATAGCAAATACCATGCTGTTCTAAAAGACTCACAAAATAATATAAGTGAAGCATGAGAGATCAACAATTTCTTCAAAATATATCCACCGCCGTGCTCTAGAAAATATAAGTGAAGCACATAGAGCAAAACTATCTAGCTCAAAAGATATAAGTGAAGCACATAGAGTATTCTAATAAATTCTAAATCATGTGGGTTTCTCCCAAAAGGCGTGTACAGCAAGGATGATTGTGTAAATCTAAAAAGCAAAGACTCATATCATACATGACGCTCCAAGAAAAACACATATCATGTGGCGAATAAAAATATAGCTCCAAGTAAAGTTACCGATAGACGAAGACGAAAGAGGGGATGCCTTCTAGGGCATCCCCAAGATTAGGCTTTTGGTTATCCTTGAATATCTTGGGGTGCCATGGGCATCCCCAAGCTTAGGCTCTTGCCACTCCTTATTCCATAGTCCATCAAATCTTTACCGAAAACTTGAAAACTTCACAACACAAAACTCAGCAGGAAATCTCATAAGCTCCGTTAGTGCAAGAAAGAAAAACCACCACATAAGGTACTGTAATGAAATCATTCTTTATTTATATTGGTGTTAAACCTACTGTATTCCAACTTATATATGGTTCATACCCCCCCCCACCCCCGATACTAGCCATAGATGCATAAAAATAAGCAAACAACACACGAAAAACAGAATCTGTCAAAAAGAGAACAGTCTGTAGCAATCTGTAACTCTGGAATACTTCTGGAACTATAAAATTCCTACAAAAAAAGGAAGTCCTGGGCAATTTGTCTATTGATTTACAGAAAAAATAATCAACGCAAAAGCACGTTTATGTGAATTACTAAAATTATTTTCGAGCATGCAAAGTTTCTGTTTTTCAGCAGAATCAAATTAACTATCACCGTAGGTTATCCTATAGGTTCTACTTGTCAAAAACACTAATTAAAACATAAAAACACATCTAAACAGAAGCTAGATGAAAAATTATTACTAAACAGAAGCAAAAAGCAAGAAACAAAAATAAAATTGGGTTGCCTCCCAACTAGCGCTATTGTTTAACGCCCCTAACTAGGCATAAAAGCGAGAATAGATCTAAGTAGTGCCATCTTTGGCATTTAATTCATAAGTAGCTCGCATGATAGATTCATAGGGTAATTTGAATTTATTTCTTGGAAAGTGCTCCATGCCTTTCCTTAATGGAAATTGCAATCTAATATTCCCTTCCTTCATATCAATAATTGCACCAATCGTTCTAAGGAAAGGTCTACCAAGAATAATAGGACATGAAAGATTGCAATCTATATCAAGAACGATAAAATCTACGGGCACATAATTCCTATTTGCAACGATAAGAACATCATTGACCCTTCCCATAGGTTTCTTAATGGTGGAATCCACAAGGTGCAAATTTGAAGAGTAATCATCAAAATCATGGAAACCTAGCACATCACATAAAGTTTTCGGAATCGTGGAAACACTAGCACCCAAATCACATAAAGCATAGCACTCATGGTCTTTAATTTTAATATTTATAGTAGGTTCCCACTCATCATAAAGTTTTCTAGGTATAGAGACTTCCAAATTAAGTTTTTCTTCATAAGATTGCATCAAGGCATCAACGATGTGTTTGGTAAAAGCTTTATTTTTACTATAAGCATGAGGAGAGTTCAACACGGATTGCAACAAGGACATACAATCTATTAAAGAAAAATTATAATAATTAAATTCCTTGAAATCCATAAGAGTGGGTTCAATGCTATTTAAAGTCTTGACCTCTCCAATCCCACTTTTACCAAATTTAGCATCAAGATCTAGAAACTCTGAATCATTGTGACGCCTTTTAACTAAAGTTGACTCATCTCCAGTCCCATAATTATCAAGATTCATATTGCAAAACAAGGATTTAATAGGGGATACATCAATAAATTTTAGATCTTCATCATTATTTTCATGGAAACTAGAAGAACACGCTTTTACAAAGCAATCTTTCTTAGCACGCAACCTAGCGGTTCCTTCTTTGCACTCATCAATGGAAATTCTCATGGATTTGAGAGACTCATTGATATCATGCTTAGGAGGAATAGATCTAAGTTTCAAAGAATCAACATCAAGCGAAAGCCTATCAACGTTCCTAGCCAAATCATCAACTTTAAGCAATTTTTCTTCAAGCAAAGTATTAAAATTCTTTTGAGAGATCATAAATTCTTTAACGCTATTCTCAAAATTAGAGGGCATCTTATTAAAATTTCCATAAGAGTTGTTGTAGGAATTACCATAATTATTAGAGGAATTACTAGGGAATGGTCTAGGATTAAAGTTTCCTCCATAAGCGTTGTTACCAAAATTATTCCTACCAACAAAATTCACATCCATAGATACATTATTATCCTCAATCAAAGTAGACAAAGGCATATCATTAGGATCAATAGGAGCACGCTTAGTAGCAAATAATTTCATAAGTTCATCCATCTTTCCACTCAAAACATTAATTTCTTCTGTAGCATGCACTTTTTTACTAGTAGATCTTTTGGTGTGCCATTGAGAATAATTAGCCACAATGTTATCAAGGAGTTTAGTAGCTTCTCCTAAGGTGATTTCCATAAAAGTGCCTCCCGTGGCTGAATCTAAAAGATTTCTAGAAGCAAAATTCAATCCGGCATAAAAGTTTTGTATGACCATCCATAAATTCAAACCATGAGTAGGGCAATTGTGAATCATTAATTTCATTCTTTCCCAAGATTGGGCAACATGCTCATGATCAAGTTGTTTAAAATTCATAATATTGTTCCTAAGAGAGATGATCTTAGTGGGAGGAAAATACTTAGAGATAACAGCATCTTTGCACTTATTCCATGAATCAATACTATTCTTAGGCAAGGACGAAAACCAAGTTTTAGCACGATCTCTAAGTGAAAACGGAAATAACTTCAATTTAACAATATCATTATCCGTATCTTTCTTATTTTGCATATCACACAAATCAACAAAGTTGTTTAGATGAGTAGCGACATCTTCACTAGGAAGGCCAGAGAATTGATCTTTCATAACAAGATTCAACAAAGCAGCATTGATATCACAAGATTCAACATCATTAAGAGGAGCAATCGGAGTGCTAAAGAAATCATTATTATTGGTATTGGAAAAGTCACACAATTTGGTATTATCTTGATCCATCATGACAAGCAATCCAACACACAAGCAAACAAAAAGGCAAGTGAAAGAGAGAGGAGGTTGGGAAAGGGAGAGGGAATAAAACGGCAAGGGTGAAGTGGCGCAGAGCAAAACGAGAGGCAAATGGCAAATAATGTAATGCGAGGGAGATGAGTTTGTGATGGGTACTTGGTATGTCTTGACTTGAGCGAAGACCTCAACGACAACGGCGCCAGAAATCCTTCTTGCTATGTCTTGATCTTGCGTTGGTTTTCCTTGAAGAGGACAGGGTGATGCAGCAAAGTAGCATAAGTATTTCCCTCATTTTTGAGAACCAAGGTATCAATCTAGTAGGAGGCTCCTCAAAAGTCCCACGCACCTACAAAAACAAACAAGAACCTCGCAACCAATGCAATAAAGGGGTTGTCAATCCCTTCACGGCCACTTGCAAAAGTGAGATCTGATAGAGATAATATGATAAGATAAGTATTTTTGGTATTTTTATGATATAGATTGGAAAATAAAAGATGCAAATAAAAGTAGATGGAAAACAGATAACCCACAAGTGTAGGGGATCGCAACAGCTTTCAAGGGTAGAGTATTCAACCCACATTTATTGATTCGACACAAGGGGAGCCAAAGAATATTCTTAAGTATTAGCAATTGAGTTGTTAATTCAACCACACCTGGATAACTTAGTATCTGCAGCAAAGTATTCATTAGCAAAGTAGTATGATAGTAATGGTAACAGTGGCAAAAGTAAAGATAGCAGTTTTGTAGTAGTTGTAACAGTAGCAATAGAAAAGTAAATAAGTGAAGCACATTATGTGAAAATATCGTAGGCATTGCATCAGTGATGGATAATTATGTCGGATGCGATTCCTCATGTAATAGCTATAACATAGGGTGACACAGAACTAGCTCCAGTTCATTAATGTAATGTAGGCATGTATTCTGAATATAGTCATACGTGATTATGGAAAAGAACTTGCATGACATCTTTTGTCCTACCCTCCCGTGGCAGCGGGGTCCTAGTGGAAACTAAGGGATATTAAGGTCTCCTTTTAATAGAGAACCGGAACAAGCATTAACACATAGTGAATACATGAACTCCTCAAACTATGGTCATCACCGAGAAGTATCCCGATTATTGTCACTTCGGGGTTGTCGGATCATAACCCATAATAGGTGACTATAGACTTGAAAGATAGTTTCAAGAACTCACATATATTCATGAAAACATAATAGGTTCAGATCTGAAATCATGGCACTCGGGCCCTAGTGACAAGCATTAAGCATAGCAAAGTCATAGCAACATCAATCTCAGAACATAGTGGATACTAGGGATCAAACCCTAACAAAACTAACTTGATTACATGGTAAATCTCATCCAACCCATCACCGTCCAGCAAGCCTATGATGGAATTACTTACGCACGGTGGTGAGCATCATGAAATTGGTGATGGAGGATGGTTGATGATGACGACAGCGACGAATCCCCCACTCCGGAGCCCCGAACGGACTCCAAATCAACCCTCCCGAGAGAGATTAGGGCTTAATTGGCGGCGGCTCCGTATCGTAAAACGCGATGACACTTTCTCTCTGATTTTTTTCTCCGCGAAACAGAATACATAGAGTTAGAGTTGAGGTCGGTGGAGCATCAGGGGGCCCACGAGACTGGTGGCGCGCCCCCACCCTCGTGGACAGGGTGTGGGCCCCCTAGCCTTGATTCTTTCAGCAGCATTTTTTATATTTTCCAAAAGTTATCTCCGTGGATTTTTAGGTCATTCCGAGAACTTTTGTTTTCTGCACAATAAACAACACCATGGCAGTTCTGCTGAAAACAGCGTTAGTCCAGGTTAGTTTCATTCAAATCATGCAAGTTAGAGTCCAAAACAAGGGCAAAAGTGTTTGGAAAAGTAGATACGTTGGAGATGTATCAACTCCCCCAAGCTTAAACCTTTGCTTGTCCTCAAGCAATTCAGTTGATAAACTGAAAGTGATAAAGAAAGACTTTTACGAACTCTATTTGCTCTTGTTGTTGTAAATACGTAAGCCAGCATTCAAGTTTTCCGCAAAGATTATGAACTAACCATTCTCACAATAACACTTAGGTCTCATGTTTACTCATATCAATGACATAATCAGCTAGCGAGCAATAATAATAAAACTCGGATGACAACACTTTCTCAAAACAATCATAATATGATATAACAAGATGGTATCTCGCTAGACCTTTCTGTGACCGAAAAATATAAATGCAGAGCACCTTTAAAGATCAAGGACTGACTAAACATTGTAATTCATGGTAAAAGAGATCCAGTCAAGTCATACCCAATATAAACCAATAGTAATGAATCCAAATGACAGTGTGCTCTCCAGCGGGTGCTTTTTAATAAGAAGATGATGACTCAACATAAAAGTAAATAGATAGGCCCTTCGTAGAGGGAAGCAGGGATTTGTATAGGTGTCAAAGCTCGATTTTAAAATAGAGATGAATAACATTTTGAGCGGCATACTTACACTGTCAACGCAACAACAATGAGATGGCGATATCTTCCATACAACATGCATTATAGGCAGTTCCCAAACAGAATGGTAAAATTTTATACTCCCCCACCACCAACAAGCATCAATCCATGGCTTGCTCGAAACAACGAGTGCCTCCAACTAACAACAGCCCTGGGGGAGTTTTGTTTAATTATTTTGATTTGCTTTGATCTTTTTGATCATGGGACTGGGCATCCCGGTTACCGGCCATTTTCTCGTGAATGAGGAGCAGAGTCCACTCCTCTTGAGAATAACCCACCTAGCATGTAAGATACAGACAGCCCTAGTTGAAACATGAGCTGCTCGAGCATACAAAACATAATTTCATTTGAAGGTTTGGAGTTTGGCACATACAAATTTACTTGGAACGACAGGTAAATACCACATATAGGAAGGTATGATGGACTCATATGGAACAACTTTGGGGTTTATGGAATTTGGATGCACAAGCAGTATTCCCACTTAGTACCGGTGAAGGCTAGCAAAAGACTGGGAAGCGACCAATTGAGAGAGCGACAACAGTCATGAACATGCATTAAAATTAATTTACACAGAGTGCAAGCATGAGTAGGATATAATCTACCATGAACATAAATATCATGAAGGCTATGTTGATTTGTTTCAACTACATGCGTGAACATGTGCCAAGTTGAGTCACTCAATTCATTCAAAGGAGGATACCATCCCATCATACCACATCGCAATCATTTTAATAGCATGTTGGCATGCAAGGTAAACCATTATAACTCATAGCTAATCAAGCATGGCACAAGAAACTATAATCTCTAAATGTCATTGCAAATATGTTTACTCATAATAGGCTAAATCAGGAACGATGAACTCATCATATTTACAAAAACAAAAGAGGTCGAGTTCATACCAGCTTCTCTCATCTCAATCAGTCCATCATATCATTATTATTGCCTTTCACTTGCACAATTGAACGATGTGTATAATAATAATAGTGCACGTGCATTGGACTAAGCTGGAATCTGCAAGCATTCAACTCAAGAGAGAAGACAGAGTAATATGGGCTCCAAATTAAATAAACAATCATGCATATGAGAGCCACTAAACATTTTCAATATGGCCTTCTACTCTCGACCCCCAAAGGAAAGAAAAGAAATAAAACTATTTACACGGGAAAGCTCCCAACAAGTAAGAAGAAGAACGAGAAATCTTTTTGGGTTTTCATTTTAATTACTACTACAAGCATGGAAATTAAACTAACTATTTTTTTTGGTTTTTATTAAGGTTTATCAAACACACAAGAATAAAGCTAGAAAAAGAAATTAAACTATCATCGATAATACAATGAAATAGTATGAGCACCGACAACTAGAATAGTGGGTGAACATGAATGTAAAGTCAGTGAGAAATACATATTGTGAGAAATACATACTCCCCCAAGCTTAGGCTTTTGGCCTAAGTTGGTCTAATGCTAAGGATAGCCTGGCTGATATCCGTAGTTATAACTGGGGTCGTACTAAGATGCAGCAGCAAATGCATCCTGAGCCGCGGCATGTTGGCGAGCCGCCTCCGCTCTCCCCTCGTGTTCAGCTGCCTCCTCCCCGGTAACAACATATCTTCATTTTGCCTAGTAATCAAAAAGGAAAGGAGCAGGGAGAGTAACATGGACAGAGCTACGTCTGTCAAAGATTAGTCTATACTGAAGGAATTGTTCGTTCCTCACAAGAAAACGATGTTTGACCATCACGTCATAATCTAAATAAGAAGGAGGCAATTCCATATCCCCCTCTCGTGGGGCTATACCAAGATAATTAGCAACACGGGTCGCATAAATCCCTCCAAATAAATCTCCGGATATACCATTATTATGCAACCTACGGGCAACTATTACCCCCAAGTTGTAATCTTTATTACCTAACACAGCACTCTTGAGGACACAAAGATCAGGGACATACATATGACATGCTTCATCTTTACCGTTAATGCATCTACCAATGAAGAGAGCAAAATAATGTATAGCAGGAAAGTGAATGCTCCCTATGGTAGCTTGTGTTATATCCCTAGATTCTCCCACAGTAATACTAGCAAGAAAGTTCTTATATTCAGATTTGTGGGGGTCATTAACATTGCCCCACTGCGGGAGTTTGCAAGCAGTTGTAAAATCCTCTAAGTCCATGGTATAAGATTTATCATAAATATCAAACAGGACACTCTGAGAATTACATGAAGATTTATATTTAAACCTTCTCACAAATGAAACATTCAATTGATAGTACTGAGGACACTTATCTTGTAAGAAGTCCTCAAGATCGGCATTACGCACATATGCGTCAAATTCATCCTTGATGCCTGCATTAACCAAAAAATCGTCTGATGGCCACTCACAAGCTCGCACTTCCGCGTCCCTTGGTGGTTCATCGTCTTGCTCACGCATAGCACGCCTGGGTCCTTTCTTTATTGAGGAACCACCTTGGTACATTCTCCTAGACATATTTCCTTTTCTGAAATATTTCTGAAATTTTAGTAACTTCAAAATAAAAGTGAATATAACTAAACAAGATTGGTAGCAACTACTCCTACAAGTGCCTAGAGCCTATATCATGCATTAGAATTGCTTGGGACCTCATAAATTTGACATGCAAGCTCAAGAACAGGGTCACCTATGCAGCAAAAAATTGCAATGAATAAAGCACTAGAACAAAAACTAATTGGACCAATGGAGGAGTCACATACCAAGCAACAATCTCCCAAAGCAGTTTTGTGAATGAAGCTTTGAGCAAAGAGATCGAAGACCACAGCAAAATGAGCTAGAACTTGTGCTTGAGCTGGATGGGGATTTTTTGGGAAGAAGATGGAATGTGTGGGTGCAGGAATAAGTGGAGGGGAGCCACCGTGGGCCCAAGAGATAGGGGGGCGCCCAGGGGGTGTGGGCACGCCCCCACCCTCGTGGCCAGGTGCTTGCCCCCTGCAGTGTTTTCAGTGCCTAAAATCCTAAAATAATCCATAAAAATCATACTAAATTTGCAGGGCATTTGGAGCACTTTTATTTTCGGGATATTTTTATTTCACAGAAAATTCAGAAAACAGACAAATAATACTATTTTTGCTTTATTTAATCTAAATAACAGAAAGTAAAAAGAGGGTACAAAAGGTTGTGCCTTCTAGTTTCATCCATCTCATGATCATCAAAATGAATCCACTAACAAGGTTGATCAAGTCTTGTTAACAAACTCATTCTGAATAACACGGAACCGGAGAAATTTCGAATAACACTAAGTTATCTCAACGGGGATATGAACATCCCCAACAATAAGAATATCATATTTTTTCTTGACAGTAGGAAGAGGAAATTCAAAACCTCCAATAATAATAGTTGGAACTTTTCCAATATAATTGATGCTATGAACTTGAGATTGTTTCCTCGGAAAGTGTACCATATGCTCATTACCATTAACATGAAAAGTGGCATTGCCTTTGTTGCAATCAATAACAGCTCCTGCAGTATTCAAAAAGGGTCTACCAAGGATAATCAACATACTAGCATCCTCGGGAATATCAAGAATAACAAAGTCCACTAAGATACTGACATTTGCAACCACAACAGGCACATCCTCACAAATGTCGACAGGTATTGCAGTTGATTTATCAGCCATTTGCAAAGATATTTCAGTAGGTGTCAACTTATTCAATTCAAGTCTACGATATAAAGAGAGAGGCATAACACTAACACCGGCTCCGAGATCACATAAAGCAGTTTTAACATAGTTTCTTTTAATGGAGCATGGTATAGTCGGTACCCCTGGATCTCCAAGTTTCTTTGGTATTCCACCCTTAAAAGTGTAATTAGCAAGCATGGTGGAAATTTCAGCTTCTGGTATCTTTCTTTTATTTGTAATGATATCCTTCATATATTTAGCATAAGGATTTACTTTAAGCATATCAGTTAAGCGCATATGTAAGAAGATAGGTCTAATCATTTCAGCAAAGTGCTCAAAATCCTCATCATCCTTTGTCTTGGATGGTTTAGGAGGAAAGGGCATGGGTTTCTAAACCCATGGTTCTCTTTCCTTACCGTGCTTCCTAGCAACAAAATCTCTCTTATCATAACCTTGATTCTTTGATTGTGGGTTATCAAGATCAACAACAGGTTCAACCTCTACTTCATTATTATTGCTAGGTTGAGCATCAACATGAACATTATCATTAACGTTATCACTAGGTTCATCTTCATCACCTGATTGTGTTTCAGCATCAGAAATAGAAATATCATTGGGATTCTTAGGTGTGTCTACAACAAGTTCACTAGAAGCATGCAAAGTCCTCCGTTTTTCTTTTTCTTCTTTGTAGAAGAACTAGGTGCCTCTAAATTATTTCTTTGAGAATCCTGCTCGATTCTCTTAGGGTGTCCTTCAGGATACAAAGGTTCCTAAGTCATTCTACCAGTTCTAGTAGCCACTCTAACAGCAAACTCATGTTTATTATTTAATTCATCGAGCAAATCACTGAGAGCTTTAAGTACTTGCTCAACTTGAGTGGCAACCATAGAAGCATATTTGCTAATGAGTTTAAGTTCACATTTAACTCTAGCCATATAATCACTCAAGCGTCCTATCTAGAAAGCATTATTCTTTAATTCTCTACCAACATAAGCATTAAAACTTTCTTGTCTAGCCATAAAGTCATCAAATTCATCTAAGCATGGGCTATGAAATTTAGTAGATGGAATTTCAACTTTATCATATCTATAGAGAGAATTTACCTTTACTACATGTGTCATGTTATTAAGACAATGTGGTTCTTCAATAGGCGGTACATTAAGACCATGTATTTCTTCAATAGGAGATAAATTCTTAACATCTTTAGCTTTAATACCTTTTTCTTTCATTGATTTCTTTGCCTCTTGCATATCTTCAGGACTGAGAAATAGAACGCCCCTCTTCTTTGGAGTAGGTTTAGGAATAGGCTTAGGAGTTGGCTCAATTGGCTCAGGAATTGCCTCAGGAATTGGCTCAGGAAGAGTCCAATTATTTTCATTAGTCAAAATGTTATTCAATAGTAATTCAGCTTGGTCGACTGTTCTTTCCCTGAAAACACAACCAGCACAACTATCCAAGTAGTCCTTGGAAGCATCGGTTAGTCCGTTATAAAAGATATCAAGTATTTCATTTTTCTTAAGAGGATGATCAGGCAAAGCATTAAGTAATCGGAGAAGCCTCCCCCAAGCTTGTGGGAGACTCTCTTCTTTGATTTGCACAAAATTATATATTTGCCGTAAGGCAGCTTGTTTCTTATGAGCAGGGAAATATTTAGCAGAGAAGTAATAAATCATATCCTGGGGACTACGCACACAACCAGGATCAAGAGAATTAAATCAAGTCTTAGCATCACCCTTTAATGAGAACGGAAATATCTTAAGGATATAATAATAGCGAGACTTCTCATCATTAGTAAACAGGGTGGCTATATCATTTAACTTGGTAAGATGTGCCACAACAGTTTCAGATTCAAGGCCATAAAAAGGATCAGATTCAACCAAAGTAATAATTTCAGGATCAACAGAGAATTCATAATCCTTGTCAGTAATGCAGATAGGTGAAGTAGCAAAAGCGGGGTCAGGTTTCATTCTAGCATTAAGAGATTGCTGCTTCCATTTAGCTAATAATTTCTTAAGATCATATCTATCTTTGCAAGCAAAGATAGCTCTAGCAGCTTCCTAATCCATAACATAACCCTCCGGAACAACAGGTAATTCATAATAAGGGGGAGAACTTTCATCATCACTATCATCAATAATAGCATCTTCAATAATTTCATTCTCTCTAACCCTAGCAAGTTGTTCATCAAGAAATTCACCTAATGGCAAAGTGGTATCACGCACAAAAGTAGTTTCATCATAAGTATCATGCATAGCAGAAGTGGCATCATCAATAACATGCGACATATCAGAATTCATAGCAGTAGCAGGATTAGGTGTCGCAAGCTTACTCAAAACAGAAGGAGCAACTAGTGCAGAGCTAGATGGCAGTTCCTTACCTCCCCTCATAGTTGAGGGAAATATCTTGGTTCTTTCGTTTTTCAAGTTCCTCATAGTGATCAACAGATATAAATCCCAAGTGACTCAGAGAATAGAGCTATGCTCCCCGGCAATGGCGCCAGAAATTAGTCTTGATAACCCACAAGTGTAGGGGATCACAACAGCTTTCGAGGGTAGAGTATTCAACCCAAATTTATTGATTCGACACAAGGGGAGCCAAATAATATTCTTAAGTATTAGCAGTTGAGTTGTCAATTCAACCACACCTGGATAACTTAGTATCTGCAGCAAAGTATTTAGTAGCAAAATAGTATGATAGTAATGGTAAGAGTGGCAAAAGTAAAGATAGTAGTTTTGTAGTGTTTGTAACAGTAGCAACGGAAAAGTAAATGAGCGAAGCACAATATGTGAAAAGCTCGTAGGCATTGGATCAGTGATAGATAATTATGTCGGATGCGATTCCTCATGTTAGCTATAATAGAGGGTGACACAGAACTAGCTCCAGTTCATCAATGTAATGTAGGCATGTATTCCGAATATAGTCATACGTGCCTATGGAAAAGAACTTGCATGACATCTTTTGTCCTACCCTCCCGTGGCAGCGGGGTCCTAGTGGAAACTAAGGGATATTAAGGCCTCATTTTAATAGAGAACCGGAACAAAGCATTAGCACATAGTGAATACATGAACTCCTCAAACTATGGTCATCACCGAGAAGTAACCCGATTATTGTCACTTCGGGGTTGTCGGATCATAACACATAATAAGTGACTATAGACTTGCAAGATAGGATCAAGAACTCACATATATTCATGAAAACATAATAGGTTCAGATATGAAATCATGGCACTCGGGCCCTAGTGACAAGCATTAAGCATAGCAAAGTGATAGCAACATCAATCTCAGAACATAGTGGATATTAGGGATCAAACCCTAACAAAACTAACTTGATTACACGGTAAATCTCATCCAACCCATCACCGTCCAGCAAGCCTACGATGGAATTACTCACGCACGGCGGTGAGCATCATGAAATTGGTGACGGAGGATGGTTGATGATGACGACGGCGATGAATCCCCCTCTTCGGAGCCCCGAACGGACTCCAGATCAGCCCTCCCGAGAGAGATTAGTGCTTGGCGGCCGCTCCATATCGTAAAACATGATGAAACTTTCTCTCTGATTTTGTTCTCCGCGAAACGGAATATATAGAGTTGGAGTGGAGGTCGGTGGAGCATCAGGGGGCCCACGAGACAGGGGGGCGCCTAGGGGGGAGGGCGCGCCCCCACCCTCGTGGACAGAGTGTGGCCCCCCTGGCCTTGATTCTTTCGCCAGTATTTTTTATATTTTCCAAAAGTTATCTCCGTGGATTTTCAGGTCATTCCGAGAACTTTTTTTTCTACACAATAAACAACACCATGGCAGTTCTGCTAAAAACAGCGTCAGTCCGGGTTAGTTTCATTCAAATCATGCAAGTTAGAGTCCCAAACAAGGGCAAAAGTGTTTGGAAAAGTAGATACATTGGAGATGTATCAAAAACTTATATGATAAAAGATAGACCCGGGGGCATAGGTTCACGAGTGGCTTCTCTCAAGATAGCATAAGAATCACGGTGGGTGAACAAATTACTGTCGAGCAATTGATAGAAAAGCACATAGTTATGAGATTATCTAGGCATGATCATGTATATAGGAATCACGTCCGTGACAAGTAAATCGAAATGATTCTGTATCTACTACTATTACTCCACACATCGACTGGCTCCTGCCTGCATCTAGAGTATTAAGTTCATGAAGAACAAAGTAACGCATTAAGAAAGATGACATGATGTAGAGGGATAAACTCTTGCAATATGATATAAACCCCATCTTTTTATCCTCGATGGCAACAATACAATACGTGCCTTGTTGCCCCTGCTGTAACTGGGAAAGGACACCGCAAGATTGAACCCAAAGCTAAGCACTTCTCCCATTGCAAGAAAGATTAATCTAGTAGGCCAAATCAAACTGATAATTCAAAGAGACTTGCAAAGATAACTTAATCACACATAAAATAATTCAAAGGAGATTCAAATATTTCTCATAGATAAAATTGATCATAAACCCACAATTCATCAGATCTCAACAAACACACAATTCAAAGAAGATCAAGGAGAACTTTGTATTCAAAGAGAGAGAAGAAGCCATCTAGCTAATAACTATGGACCTGAAGGTCTGTGGTAAACTGCTCACAACTCATCGGAGAGGCCTTGGGGATGATGTAGAGGCCCTCCATGGTCGATTCCCCCTCCGGCGGAGCACCGGCGAAGGCTCCAAGATGGGATCTCGCGGATACAGAAGGTTGAGGTGGTGGAAATAGTTTTTCGTGGTGCTCCTAGATGTTTTCGGGGTAGGTGGATATATATAGGAGAAGGAAGTACGTCGGTGGAGCAACAAGGGGCCCACGATGGTGGGGGCGTGCCCACCCCCAGGGGGCGCGCCGGGCACCCTCATGGCCACCTCGTTTGTTGCTTGACATCCACTCCAAGTTCCCTGGATTGCGTTTGTTCCAAAAAGACCGCTCCCGAAGGTTTCATTCCGTTTGGACTCCGTTTGATATTTCTTTCCTTCGAAACACTGAAATAGGCAAAAAAAACAGCAATTCGGGCTGGGCCTCCTGTTAGTAGGTTAGTCCCAAAAATGATATAAAAGTGTAGAGTAAAGCCCATAAACATCCAAAACAAGTAATATAATAGCATGGAACAATAAAAAATTATAGATACGTTGGAGACGTATCATGGCTCGATAGGGGCTTCTTGGTCTTCGGTGTTCTCCGGAGTATTATTGTCTCCGGTGCCGGTATTGTTGTCTTTTTTGCGACATGATTTCGAGCGGCGTCGCTGACGTCGATGCTTTGGTGGTGCCTCAGAAGGCTTGTCATTGACGGGGCCATTCCCACCATCGCCGTCATACTCTTTGGGTGTGTCCACCATCTACACATCATATGTGGAAGTGGTCGTCCGATGTCCGGTGAACGAGGGGGCTGGCATTGCTCCTCTTCGGCATCGTCGTCCATACCGTTGATGTCTTCGGAGGCGTAGTCGAGCATGTCGGTCAAGTCTTCGACAGTGGCTATGAAGTGGGTGGTGGGTGGGACGTAAAATAACCTGCTCTCAGCCCCTAGTATGGGCTGGGCGTAGTTCGGCGGTGATTCTTCTGCAATGGCGAGAAGTCGCATTAAGTCCAGGGCTTTGTTTAAAAGCGAGGTTTGGACGGGGAAGCGAGAGTCCATGGAGTTGGGCGGGACGGAAGTTCCCTGGCTGAGCTCGCATGACACGGACCTCGTGGGTTCGGAGCTAGTGTCCAGAGGCGAGTCCGGCTTCATGAGGATAGAGGGAGCCTGGCGTGACTCCAAGCCTGCCGGTGATGCGTTCCCTCCGGTTCTCCGGTGTCGAGCTCAATAGTTGCAGAGAGTCCGACGAGCTTTAAACTCCCGTCTTCGGGCCTGGTGATGTGCTCCGGATCTAAGCCCAGAGCTGAGGCCAGGGCCGCAAACCCTTGGAATATCAAGTCTCCTCGGATATCAGCGACATAGTTCAGATTTCCAAAGCTGATCTGATGACCAGGGGCATAGCTGTCGATCTGATCCAGATGGCCAATCGAGTTGGCGCGCAGTGTGAAGCCGCCGAATACGAAGATTTGGCCGGGGAGAAAAGTCTCCCTCAAGGCGGTATTGTTGTAGATGATCGATGGAGCCATTGAGCATTCTAGCGACAACACAGTGGAACTCTCAATGAAAGCACCAATGTCCGTGTCAAAACCGGCAGATCTCGGGTAGGGGGTCCCGAACTGTGCGTCTAAGGATCGAAGGTAGCAGGAGACACGGGACATGATGTTTACCCAGGTTCGGGCCCTCTTGATGGAGGTAATACCCTACTTCCTACTTGATTGACTTTGATGAGTATGGGGGTTACAAGTGATCTGCCTCGAGATCATAATGGCTAAACCCTAGATGTCTAGCCTGTATGACTATGATTGCCCCTACGGACTACGCCCTTCGATTTATATAGGCACCAGAGGGGACTAGGGTTGTACAGAGTCGGTTTACAGAGGAAGGAAACTATACATCCAATGCCAAGCTTGCCATCCACACAAAGGAGACTCCCATCCAGACACGGGAGACGGCCTTCTATCTCGTATCTTCACGACGCATCAATCCGGCCCATGTCACATAGACCGGCTCCCCGAGGACCCCATAGTCCAGGACTCCATCAGGGGGGAGAGTGCTGCTTTGTGCGGCGGACGCGAGGGGGGATGTGAGCTGTGGCGTTCACCGGGGGGAGGTCACCTTTTATAGCCGCAATGGGGTGGCGAGAGGTTGCATGTCGGGTGACGCGTGGCTGGAGAGGGCGGGACGCGCGTCGGCGGCGCCTTCACTGTGCCTCCCGTGAGGCATCAATGTAGGCTGACCGTCACGACAGCCTTGGCATTGATTCCCACGGGAACCGAGGTGATGAGGGCGACAAAGTGGTGTCTCGCCGACTCGGCGGGCCCAACCTTGTTCGCGCAAAAATCGCGTTCCTCGGCACCCCCAGGCGCTCCCCAGCGCGCCGGGTTCGGGCTGGATCTGCTGGCGCCAATTTCGGCCCAAACCGGCGAAAAACGGGCTCCTGGGGGCGCGACTGGGCCGACTTTTGGGCGCCGGCGCGAAGAAATCGCCTAGGGAGGCTGTCCTGGGGGCTCGGCTGGAGATGCTCTTACCTCTTGTAGGAAGATGGCAGTGAGATGGATGTTGATGCTGCAGCTCCAACGACTCAAGTTTCAATCAGGCATGGACTCCCGGAGATTGAAATATACTGCTACCTGCTTGTGTTGATTTTCCTTATAGATCACAAGAAATATGATGAGGTACATCCAAGAATTTCCTCTACTGTGTCATCATTAGTGAAACATACCAATTTGATGTTCTCTTCAGGTTAAAGCATGTGCAAATGCTAGCATTGCTCATTTGAAGAATCTCAACAGGAGGACTGTTGATGTTTTGGCTTCTAGGTTGTATTCGTATTGGTTATTCACTCTATTTTTAAGTTTTATTTAAGTAAACCATGCACAATGCATAGGACTACCCCCCCATTTTCAAATTTAAAATTTGAAATACTTTAATTAATTTTTAGTCCTTTTAATTGACATAGATACAAATACTCTACTAGGATGATGCACAAGAAAAGGTCAGGATAGCTCAGTTGGTAGAGCAGCGGACTAAAAATCCTCGTGTCACCAGTTCAAATCTGGTTCCTGGCAGAGAAAAAAAAAGACTTCCTTCATCCTAATCGTCAGAGTGAACAGAAGACCCCCATGTCAAAGTATCAGAACAGATGCTTCTAGGAATTGGTACAGCTGAAATTTCTCGCACAGACCTTCTCGGTAAAACAGATCAAACGGATTATTATCGAAATGATTTGAACTGTTTCAAAGACCCAACATGCATTTTTTTGCATTGGGCTCTTTCATAAACTGATTTAAAAATCAGTTAGTCCACCATACTTTTTCTTTACGGAAAGATAATGAGATGGCTCCCTGTGCTCTGATTGATTTTTTTTTATTATGATCTATCTAGGAGCAATACCAAAGTGTTTCAAAGGAGGATTACCTTGACTTAGGTCTGCCTCCGGTCTAAATTAAATTCTCTAGCCCTTTTTTTAATATCCAGGATACGCTGATCCCTCTTCTTAGCGAGTTTTACAAGGCTTCTATACTCTTCACTATCTATAGATACCTCCCGAATATCTTCCCTTGGTACCAATGTAGCATCCCCGGGTTTGCGAGGGCGAAACAATCTTGCATCATCAGGGTTGATGGGCTTAAATTCTTGAAATAGGGACAATAGTATCGTTTGTTCTGCGGGGTGGCACATGATTTAGATTTTCTATTTTCTTATCTTCATTGTGGCCGGTTTTGTGGTTTGCGTGATAGATTGAATCAACAAGCCGTCCGTAGTGCATGCAATGACGGGCTCGGATAGGATAGGATTGTGCGCGCCGGGCCCTTCGGGTGTCCATATTTTGGCCGACCTTAGCGT